>JAIFZK010000208.1:242500-385000 GCA_027481765.1 Tenualosa thibaudeaui
CTTAGGCTTAGGCCGGCCCTGTCCAGATGTCTGACTCAGGAGCAGGGAGCCATTCGACTGCACCACACACCCTTTCCTCACACACCTCGCACACCTCGGTGTGGATTACTGAAGCAGACTGGGCCCAGCCCCAGCAGCAGGCACTGGTGGTTAGGAAGCGCAGCATGCGACCTTGGGTATGGAGAGGCTCTCAGCAGCCCCATCCTTGGAACGGGAGCTGAAATTGAGCTGCCTAATCTTCCCTGACTTTCACCAACTCCTTTAACTCCAATGTCACCGTGTTTATCTGAGGATGTCTTTAACCCAACCAAAGGGTTATGAAGTTCAATTTGTGCGCAAGGATGTGTGTCTGTGTGTGTAATCATATGTGTGTGTGTGTGTGTGTGTGTGTGTGTGTGTGTGTGTGTGTGTGCAGATCATGAAGGCCCAAGTGATTGTTACACATACATAGAAGGATCTGTGTCCACCCTCAACCCCAGCCTCTCTGCATGCATTCTGGGAGTGCTGTCTGCAGGGCACGGACTGGAGAAAGCTGACTGGCGTGGTGCTCATTTGCGATGTGTTTCTGCATGCAGCAAAGGACGAGCCCAGCTACCCCCTCATTATCCAACAGCATGCATACATTGATGGAATGAGAGAGGGCGAGAGAGTGTGACGGATAGGACAAAGTCTGTGAAGGTGTGTGCTGTGTGTGTGCCAAGCAAGTCCGTGCCTGTGCATTAGACATTGTAGGCACGGATAGCTTTATTGATGCTGGATTGTCCATGTGAGCGACGCACTCTGGCTGCTTGTGAGTGTGTGAGTGTGTGTGTGCGTGTGTGAGAGAGAGAGAGAGAAAGAGTGAGTAAATTACCAGTAATTATGCGGCCATTTAGTCTCCTCTCTTGGCACGGCATCTCTGTCTAAGCTGTTGGGTGAAATTAGCCAGCGCGCTAATGCAGGTGGAGGCTGCAGCCGGGGACGCCTCAGCCCAGGAGAGGAGGGCCAGACTGGGCAAAGGCCAGAGCAGAAAAGGGGGGGTGAGGTGGGGGTAGGTGGCATGGTGCTGGTGGGTGGGTGAGCGAAGGGGGTGGTGTTGCTAGGATAACAAAGGAGACCATGTTCGCACACCCACTCCTCTCTCTCTCTCTTTCTCTCCCTCTCTCTCTTTCTCTCTCTCTCTCTCCTTTTTCGGCCCTCCCCCATCCCGTTGTTTCAATATCTGAACGGTGTTTTTCGTTCTTTTGTTTTAAGTCCACATGATCTCATCTCTCCATCACGAGTGTTGTGTTTTTGTGCTGTCATTAGTTCAAACTGCCAGGGTTGCCTCCCTTCCTTTTACACACACATGCGCACGCACACATACACACACACACACACACACACACACACACACTCTCAGATGCACTCTCATCGTCTCTAGACAGCTCAGGGTTGCCAGTTTCCTCTAGTTTTCTCTCCCTCCTTTCTTTGGCACATGCAGGCCTTGGGTAGGGTGCAGGTCTATGTGAGTCAAAGGTCACAGGGGGCCAGGGTAGTGGCACTAAAAGTATAACCAAAAGTAATCCCTGTTTACTGCTCCTAGACCCTTAGCATATCCAACTCCATATACCATCCAGTGCACATATAAAACACTTATGGCAAGAGTGCTTCCTTTTTTCTCCCAATCAGTTTTCCCTGTTTCAAACAGGAAGTTGCAAGTGGAAAGCTCTCTGAAGTCATGATTCCCGTATTTCTGTGTAAGTTAGGCAGTATTGGCAGCTATGCCAGGCTGGCACATTAGATGTGTGTGTGTGTCTGTGTCTGTGTGAACACTAGGTATGTGTGAGCAGGTTCACTGAACATTAGGTTTGTGTGTGTGTGTGTGTGTGTGTACACTTGGGTGAGTGTGAACAGCACTAGGTTGCAGTTCCTTATTAGTTGTGTAGGTAATTAATGCTCCTGTACATTAGACTGATAGACCGGGCTCAATCCTGCGGGCAGAATCAGCGGTACAACCAATCAGTGCAACAACAAAAAAGCAAAAACATCCCTCTTTGAAACGACTGACTTGAGTGCCTTTTTCTGCTCAACTTTCAAAAAAAGCCCAAGTCTATCTCTTCCAAAGTCGATGCCAAAGCTGATTAAAACGGCCACTGTTCTTTGGCCACAGCCTTTGTTTTACACTGTTGCAGTCTTCATTGTGCTAAGCCCGTCCAACGACTTCACAAAGATAGAGAGTTGTGATTGGTCCTACCAGATCTTGGTAGAAGACCTCTGAAGGCCCTATGGTGCGTGGCTAAACGTACCTGCTGAGCAGAACTATTTGCTACCGCTAAGGTACGTCTAGATTTCTAGGCTACCAATCATATACTTCATGTCACAGTCAATGTACACACATCACTTACAAATCTTTACACTTTCATACACAACATTAAGCATCAAGCAGGCTTTCATCAGCAAAGCTGATGCCATGATCTTTAAAGATTTTCTGTACTCACACACACACACACACGCACACAGTGTTGTGTGAGAGTTAATACCCTGCTGTGGGGGATTAGAGGTGAGCTGGAGATGACAGCCCCCCTGGGAAACTCCCCCAGGGTCAGAGAGAGAGTCATTCAGGCCAGTCAACAGCAGCCCTCTCTCCTGTGTGTGTGTGTGTGTGTGTGTGTGTAAGAGAGAGAGAGTGAGAGAGAGGGATAGTACCTAAGAAAGATCTGACAAAAAGACATGGCGCAAAGGATGGAGAAAATGATCAAAGTACAAAAAGACAGAAATGGAGAGAGAGAGAGAGAGAATGCATGATCAGATCGTGACAGACATGGCATTGGTCATGGCAACGGCTCAGAAACAAACATGGCCGTGGCTCTGACCTCTCTCACCCCTGTCCTTTTGTTTTACCTCGGCATCAGCGCACTTTGTTTTTGAACGAGTGGCAGCTCGTAGCTGAGTTTTCCAAAGCTTGCTGTAATGTTTCCAGGCTTGAGGGGCTTTCTAGAGGAAGACAGCCTTCACCTTTGCCAGGAAGAAGCCGTCCACACTGAGGTGTTTGTGTTGGTCGGCCCTCCTTTCCCCCTCTGACCAATTAAGACCAACTCCCCTGAGGGCGTCTACCTCCCAAGAGATAGAGAGCAGTTGACTTTGTGAACTATAATGGCTAAAATCAAGACATCTACCCCTGCCTGTTAAAATTCATCATCTTAATATTAGAAATATTTTAATATTGAAAAATCTTGAAAATTTGATTTGCCACCTTACATCAGTTAAGCATGTTAAGTGAGTATTAATAAACCCTTTTCGAGCACTGAGTATTTTGCTAGTCTACCTCAGAAAAGACTGCCTTTGTATCTCAGTGCAGTACACCAGTATGGCCCTTAATGGAGTAATATTATAGAAAAACATGCTTCAGATGTACTGTAGTATCCTACAGAAGCTCAGAGCCCATGCATCTATGCTCCTGTATTCTGCAGTGAAGGAGCAGCTGATTGAGCGTGTGCTGCTCTCTGCCATGCTGAACCCGAGCGAGGAGTGGCGGGCCTTCCACCACCATGGCCAGCACCTGACCCTGGAGTACCGCCTCCGGTTCCGCTGCGAGACCAACTACTACGGCTCCACCTGCAACCGCTTCTGCCGCTCCCGAGATGACTTTTTCGGGCACTTCGACTGCGACGTGACGGGCACCAAGGTCTGCATGGAGGGATGGACTGGCCCCGAGTGTCGGGAAGGTAAGTAGAGCTCGTTCTTGGAGGGGTGCAGAATCATCTGTGCACTTGGATGAAAACATGAGTGGAAAAATCACTCACATCATGCCAAATTTGTTTTTCAGAGTTAGGAGGAATTATGTTAAATTTACTGGTAGGTTCTCAATAGTTAACCACATTGGGTTACCAAATTTTTCCTCAAGATTATAACTTAAAGTGACTTAAGAGATCGATGGCGCCCTACCTGTTAAAGAAGGATTATAACTCAAAGTGGTGGCACTTTACCTGTTAAAGAAAACCATTTACTCACCCATGTAAAGCAGCAATGAGTTGAATTCAGAGTTAGTGTGAGGTCTTACAAAGCACATTATATACTTTCATTGATTGCTGAATATATCTCATCCTTTTATCTGGCATTGCCTTCAAAGAAGAATGTTTGGAGTTTTAGTCAGACAGTTTTAACAAGTTCCTCTCCAAAAAAGAGAGACATTATTTAAAAACTCCTGGTCACCTTTCTGGAGAATTCTTCAGGATGGCCACATCTTGGCACATTAGTAGATCCACGAGGTGCTTTTGAACGGACCCTTTGCATCTGTGCGTCTCCTGATTAAAATAGAATCTGATGAAGGAAATAATGTGGTAGACCGTGGTGGATATGAGCCAACTGATGACATCCTCTGATGCGGTCCTCCATCCTGCACCCAGCTCTCTTCCTGAGTGTCCACCCATGGCGTCGACAGACAGAGAGAGACACAGGAAGAGCAAATAGCCGGTCCGCTTCCACCCCTCCTCCCCAGGGTCATGCAGGAGAGACTCCGGGCACCCAGCACATGGGTGCTGACTAATATTGACATTGCCACGGCTAGCTAGCTAACAGCACAAATTACCTGCCATTGACAGCATAGGAACAAAATCCAAACACGCAGGAGTTACAGTTGACCCCTGAGTGAACTAGATTCCCCTCTTGAGTAATGTCAAAGCTGCAGGCCTTGACCAAGTTAAAGGGACATCCCAGAAATCCGTTTACGATTTATTTAACCTTGTTTCTCTACTAGTTTGCATTGTCCTGCTCACGGAAAGGTGACCCATCTTTGACACTTCTTGGTGCCTGTTTATGATGTGTGTGTTTATGATGTGTGTGTGTGTGTGTGTGTGTGTGTGTGTGTGTGTGCGTGTGTGTGTGTGAGATAGTCCCCATGAACATTAACTGCAGCATGTAACTCCAGCATGACTGGACACGTGAGTGGAAAAATGTGTGGGTGTCTTCCGTCTGTGTTGTGGCAGTAGTTTGTGTTTACAGTGTGTAAGCCGGAGGTTGACGGTCCTCTTTGTCTGTGTGTGTATATGTGTGCGTGTTTGCATGTGTGTGTTGTGTTGGCAGCTGTCTGTCGGCAGGGATGCCATCGGGACCATGGTACCTGCAAGCAGCCTGGCGAGTGCACGTGAGTCCCACACACCCGCAGCGTCCATAACACTCTACCATCTCTCTCTCACACACACACACACACACACACACACACACACACACACACACACACACACACAGCAGTGGCTGTGTCAGATTTCCTATGGTCCTTATTGAATAAATTGCATACAATATTTGCTTTTTCCTGCTCTCTTTTATCCTCTAGTGTGTCTTTGCCTCTCCTTCTCATCTTTTCACCATTTGTCACTCCTTTCATCTTTTTTGTCTTTGTGTGTGTATGTGTGTGTGTGTAGCTGTAGCTATGGTTGGAGGGGCCTTTTGTGCGACGAGTGCGAAACCTTCCCAGGGTGTGTCCATGGCACCTGCACAGAGCCTTGGAAGTGTGTGTGTGACACCAACTGGGGTGGACTGTTGTGTGACAAAGGTGAGAAAAGAGATGTGTGATACTGACTGTGTGTGTCTTTGTGTGTGTGCATTAGTGTTTATCTCTGTGTGTGTATGTGTGTGTGTGCATGCATGCATGTGTGTGTCTGTTTATATATATGTGTGTGTTTGTAAGTGCGTGTGTGTGTGTATGAAGGGTGTGGACACTCAGATCATCTCTAGCAGATAAGAGAGTAAAGGGTGGAGGCGCAAATCAACATTTATTTCCACCATCGTATTTTTGTATTGTGTATTGATGATCATTTTACCAGCATTCGCCTTCTCTCACCCTCTCAGCAGGCAGGCAGGCAGCACTGCCTCTGTGTGGAGGGCGTGGGACCACGCGTGGGGTCCTGCTGTTCTGTGGCTCTCTGGGAGCTGGTGGAGGGGTGGGGTGGTGATGTAGGGTGGGGAGGTCAGGTCATTGTCAGAGGGCGTAAGCCGATAGCCTTGAGTGAGCCGAATGTAAGCTGGGCTCTGCTCATGGGCCTGAACGCTCTCTGCTCTCTCTCTCCCACCATTCACCCAGGGAGGCTTCAGTCCCAGGCCAGACAAAGGGAGCGGGGAACAGGCCCACAATAGAAACAGACTCTCTCTCTCTCTCTCTCCCTCTCCCTCTCTCTCCCTCTCTTTCTTTCTTCTGCTCAGTCTCCCTTTCTTCTCTCTGATGTGCTCTTTCTCTCTCCCTGTCTCTGGGGCCGAGGTCACACAACTCCAAACATTCCCAAGCTGACCTTGTTCCCACTGACTCAGATGGGCCTTTTCTAAATGTGCTCAGCTGTGTGCCAATATGTTCTCTCTTACATAATATTGGTGTATTGTCAATATTGAGTAATTTGCTCATGGGTGGGCCCATGGATGTGCACTTGTGGTGTTTTTTACGGGGTGGTGGTAAGGACTCTGGTACAGTGTTTAGTAGCAGTAGGGGTTGATCAAGGACAAAAGGAGTGATAACAGGCAGTTATGAATTTCTGTTGCATCTCTTTCTTTCTTTTTTTCTTTTCTTTTTTTTACAGTGTCCCTGTTCCCTGTTTTCTCCTGTTCTCCTGTTTTCTGTCAACTATTTTGTTCATATTTAGTTACTTTGTGTCTTCTATGTTAATCTCTATGTTATTATGTCCTCTCTCTCTCTCTCTCTTTCTCTGTCACTATCTCTCTCTCTCTCTCTCTGACACTGTCCCATTCTCTGCCCCGGTGTTTTCCTGGTTCTAGACCTGAATTACTGTGGCACTCACTCGCCCTGCAAAAACGGGGGTACATGTGCCAACACCGAGCCCAACGAATACCAGTGTGTGTGCCAAGAGGGCTTCCGCGGCCGAAACTGTGACATTGGTGAGTGGACACATACACTGCACCCACCCCCCCCCACCCCCAACACACACACACACACACACACAAACACACAGAATCCGTCAGTCAGTCACATATGGACAAACCCACTGTTTGCCCGGTCCTGTGTGCCTGATTTGCCTGGTCTTTAAACCTAAGAGTTGAAGCTAGGTCATGGGGCACTTGTGGTTCTGTGAGTGTGGGGCAGTGGAGCACTGTGAGGATTTATCTGGGTCACAAGAAAATGATACAGGCCACGAGACTCAGAGTGGTGAACTCAGAATGGTGAATTTAGAAATTATACAGGCATCCAGACTCAGAGTGGTGAATTTAGAAATTATACAGGCATCCATAGTCAGAGTGGTGAATTTAGAAATTATACAGGCATCCAGACTCGGAGTGGTGAATTTAGAAATTATACAGGCATCCAGACTCGGAGTGGTGAATTTAGAACGTCATTTCCTACTTTGCTACACATATTTATCACAGTCTTTCCCTGTGCCGCTGTCACTCTCAATGTACATGTGTTTCTTTGTATTTACCTCTTTGTCTTTCTCACTGCTGCCCTCCCTGTTTCTCCATCTCTCTCTTTCCCTCTCTCTCTCTCTCTATCGCAGTGGAGCACGCCTGCTTATCATCCCCCTGTCTGAATGGAGCCACCTGCGTAGAGGATGATGGGCCAGCAGGCTTTAGCTGTGTCTGTGCAGATGGCTGGATGAGTCCCACCTGTGCAGACGGTAATCCTCCCCAATCTGACCTTAACACGAGTAGTAAACTAATGGGTGTGCCGAAACACACATCTGCACATTAAAGGAAACACTTTGGACTCTCAGCTTGTGAATTGAGACATAAAGTGTGTGTGTGTGTGTGTGTGTGTGTATGTGTGTGCATGTGTGTGTGTGTGTGTGTGTCCATGCATGTGTGTGTGCGGTGAGTAATGATGGAGGTTAAATGCTATTTCCACATGCGGCAAATAGTGTTCTTGGTGTGAACTGAGGCCTTCGGCAGATATTTTGATTTGAGCTGTACCAGAGATTCACCCGTAAGCCACTTAGGTAATTAGCTTAAGCATTTAAGTTAATATGTGTATTTGAACTCAGGCTACAGTACCAATCTCCTCCACGCTGTGGCCTAACCCCCACTGTCACTAGCAGTAGTTTACAGGACTCTGTTTGACATTGACTGGGCCTTTAGTGGACAGCTGATTTCAGCATCTCCATGGTGATACTCATTGCCTACATTAGTGATAATGATTCGGTTATTTTTTAAGTTCATCAAAATACACGTTCAACTTTGGTTTGGGTTTGCTTTATTCTTCCCTCAGAAATGTCTGCAGAAGCCTTATTGTGCTCTAATAGTAGAAGAACATTCAAAAAATGCCAACAAAATGTCCAAGCGAGATAAAATGTGAACAAGTGAAAATGTCAATGTTTACCGGTGCCTAACAAGAGATGATGATGTCCTCTGCAAGTCTGGCTTCCTCATAATTCCCATCCCTTCGTCTAACCCATCCAGTGCCAAAATACACTCCTGTCTGCAGTGTTAAGGCTCATTTGCTTAATGCTCCTCTTTTTCTTCCCTGTAGATTATTTTGTTATGTATCCTATGTTTTTATTATGAAGACCATAAAGAAAAACAGCCAATGTGTGATTTTGTTGTTCACTGCACAGTTAGACTAAGCTGGATACCACACAGTGTAAGGACACATGGTGTAAGGACACATGGTGTAAGGACACACGGTGTAAGGACACATGGTGTAAGGACACACAGTGTAAGGACACACGGTGTAAGGACACACAGTGTAAGGGTACATGGTGTAAGGGCACATGGTGTAAGGACACAGAGTGTAAGGACACATGATATAAGGACACACAGTGTAAGGCCACATTGTGTAAGGACACACGGTGTAAGGACACACAGTGTAAGGACACATGGTGTAAGGGCACATGGTGTAAGGACACACAGTGTAAGGACACACAGTGTAAGGACACATGGTGTAAGGACACATGGCTGGGGATCAGGCTTACTCAGATCACCCAAAAGCTCTTCCTGTACACCATCAGTTGATTCATAAGGCTTGTTGCACTCTCTTTTCCTTTCTTTCTTTCCATCTTTCTTTCTTTCTTTTTTATTTCCTTCTTACTCTCTGCCAGTCGGTTGATGAGGCCCTCCCTGTTTGTCGTTTTCTTCCTCACTCTGTTTCTCCAGCTGCCATTTTGTCCCTCCTGTCTTCCTGTTCTCCCTCTCCTGCAACCCGCAACCTTTCGCTATGTTTTTAATTCCTCTCCAGAGAGGTGGAACATCACGGCTGCCTCCTCGCCACCATCCAACAGCACACACACATGCATGCACATACACTCAGACACACACACACACACACTCACACACCCAGACACATATGTGCTCACATGCACACAACCCCAGACAAACACCCAGACACACACACACACACACACACACACACACACACACGTACGCACGCATGTACACATTTTGAGATGATGTGTGAAGTGTGTGGGGTGTGTGGCAGGCCATTTTATTTATCTGTGTTTGCTCAGGGGCCTTAGGCAGAGGGGTGGGAATGAAAAAACTGCCGCATGCTAGCGCCTTCATCACGCAGCTCATCCGTGTCATTGGCACATACCCCCAGCACACACACACACACACACACACACACACTCTTGCACAGAAATCTTTCATTCACACACACACACACACACATACTTGCACAGAAATCTATCATCATACATACACACAAACACACACACACACACGTGTTTGCGTGATGACAAGCTTGTACACTTTACACACCTAGGTCCACAGACACATACAATCATAGGCTTATGGCTGTAGGCGTGAAAATTTATAATGCTCGTTCTTCTGAAAACAAGACATCGATATCAGGCATCAGGCAGCATCTGTAGAAAAACCCACACAGGAGCCTTATAGGTGAACGAGCAGTGCAGCGCAAGAATCCATCTCAGTGTGGGAGGTTCTGAATGTTCTGAATGTGATTAGAGGTGGGAGTTGTTTGTTGATTAGTTTGTGTGTGTCCTTCATCTTTCAGCTGAGCTGAAGTGTGAGTCCAGCCCGTGTGGCCATGGAGCCACGTGCCGAGACACTGTTGAGGGCTTTCAGTGTCTCTGCCCCGCAGGCTGGACTGGCAGGACCTGCCAACTGGGTGAGTCATTAGTGTGTGTGTCTGTGTGTGTGTGTGTGTGTGTGTGTGCACATCATACCCTGTGGTAGGGTGTTCCCTAAGGGAAGAAGATTGTTTAATGGTCTGTCGAAAACAGGAGTTGTATTGATTCCAGTGCTTTTTTGTGACTTTTGAAAAGAGTTTTACAGAAGTCTTTAAAAGGCATTTGTCAGGATTTTTAGTTTAGTATTTCACTGCTAAACAATGCTTATAAAGATGTGACACTGAGGAACCTGGGAAATTATTTTTTATTTAAATTCCTTTCATCAAAGCCCTTCAGCCCGTAGGGGGGGGCAAGTCTGATGAACTGTTGAAGGTTCCACGCTGCACCTTTCATGCTGCACACAGAGTTAGCAGTTTATGACCTCAGCGGGCCAAAATCTCTTTATCCATGCTCCGGTACTGCTGCGGTGGTACAGCACTATTCAGACTGTGTCTGTCTGGCTGCACACGCTGCTTGTTCGGCAGCATGTAGATGCTAATCTAATTTGATGGAGCTTTGGTGGAAGCAGCCTCCCACCGGTAGCGGACAACCGGGGGTGGGGTGGGGGGATGGGGCGGCAGGGTGAAGGGGTGGAAGGGGCGGTGGTGGGGTTGGGGTGGAGCTCTCCACTGAGTCTTTATTGCCATGCCAACCATTGTTACCCGTTACCCGAGTTTGCCGAGGTGCTGCTGGGGGCAGGTGGGGTGGGCGGGGGTTGGGTGGGGGGGGGGGGTGAGGAGGAGGAGGAGTGTGCTGGTTTATTGCATTAAACACAGAATGAGGGGAGGTGCAGCAATGGAGCAGAGGCTGCTCCTGGGACAGATTTTGGGGAGTTGGAAGACAGGCCCTGGCAAGCTCAGCAATCAGAGAGCTCATTTCACACGACTCCTGTCCTCTCGCTTCACACAGTGTGTCGCCTGTAATGCGATCATGTGTCACGCTGACACCTTATCAACCCCCAGAGAACCTACCACAGAGGACCCCCCCCCCCATCTCTATTTATCTCACTCTTACCCACTCAAGCAGACAAGATCCTTTTTTTCCAGCGTGTGATTGCTTTTTGTTTTCTAAAGGCTGATTGGGTTATCTGTCTGGCATCTGTTAATGGGTTTACTGGTTTCCACTATTTAAGTGACATGGCTGAGGAGGCAGTGATGAAGACTGTGTGTGTGTGTGTATGTGTGTGTGTGTGTGTGTGTGTGTGTGTGGTTGTGTGGGACAGACTGTATAAATAATGGTGTGTCCTTGTGGACCCGTGTGTGTGTATGTGTGTGCGCGTGCGTGCGTGCGTGTGTGTGTGTGTTTGTGTGGGACAAACTTGTCTAAATAAGGGTGTGTCCTTGTGGACCTGTGTGTGTGTGTGCATGCATGCTTAGAGGCTCAACGCTAAACGCTAAATGAACTCAAATGCATGGAGAGAGACGGGTTGAGTGAGTGAGCAACACATGCAGCTCTGCCTGGATGAGTCTCTTTGGTCAGTAGGTCAGTAGGCCTGTGGTCTCCTGAACTAAGTCAGCCATAATCATCCTACAGAGACAAACATTGTCAAAAAGATACATACTATAGATCCACAACCACGTGTCTTGGTTTCAGTTTATCTTGTTGATATCTGTAGTCCCTGCAAAATAAGATCTGACTTAAACTAACTAACAAACAAAACCCAAAGATTTTTTTGCAAATAGTTTTTGGTTGGGTGAAACCTTCTCTCCCATTGTCTGGACTACTAGGATTGGTTTCTTGAACATCTTGAACAGGTCTTAGATTAAAAGCTCTCCGTCAGTGGAGATCTCCATCTAAATTCTCTTTCTAATCTTGGACTGGGATCCTCCCAGGCCCAGTAAATGATCCCTGAATGTGTATGTTCAGTCTGAAATATGTACTTGAAATATGTGTACGTGTCATATTGATGCATTTTTTCTTTGATTATCATCTTTTTAGACACAAACGAATGTGAATCGAGTATATGCGTAAACGCTCGCTCCTGCCGCAACCTGATTGGTGGCTACCTGTGTGACTGTCTCCCTGGCTGGTCAGGACCCAACTGTGACATCAGTGAGTATGACATACTGTATCAGTCTGTTTTCCTCAAGATATACTCCCACGCTAAATTAGGCATTCAAAGCACAATTTTCTATTTATAATGCAACTGAGATTAATTGCAATGTCATATGAACCCAGGTCATAGAAATCACACCATGTCAATATACTGCAGAGACTAGCTTTGGGCAATGTCTGTTCTTCCCTTCCCTTTCTCTGTTCTGAAATCTATCCCCACAAACATGCATTGTGGCAAACAAATAATGTGCAGGGCCATACATGGTTCACATAAGAAGATGAATAGCCTGAGCTTCCCTCGCCCAGAGTTGTTTTATTAAAGGAATCGACCTCTTAGTTAGGAAGAGGATTTGTTCTGGCTGTGCCATTTATGCATTTTTCATCAAAAGGCCTGCTGCCCTGTACTGTCCTGGCTAAGGCTGAATTGAGTATTGATTCAAGGTTTGTAATGCACTCTAATGTGGTCCGCAGGGAACGGCAGTTGCCAGAGCTCGTGCCTCAACGGTGGACACTGCGAGGTGAGAGTCTCCGCTGTGCTACAGTGTGTCAACTCTACAGTAGTGTGGGAGGCTATGGCCTTCTGTTCTTTGTCCAGGAGTCTCTGCATTCCTGCTCATTCTCCCTACAAACACACATACACACACCACACACACACGCACACGCACACACACACTCCCGGTTTCCAGTTATGATGGTCAAGGGCAGATCCACAGTCATGTGAATCCCTTGATGTGTCATGGCAGTGACGGTGGATTTAGCTTAGAAAAAGCAACGACCCATTATCAGTGCATAAGGACAAAACTTCCATTTTGGGATTTAGGACAACAGCAACCTTGGCGTTTTTAAATGAGGTTAATGTGCTGATTGTGACCCAGTAATGATTCCCTCTTTTTCTCTTCCGCCCTGTTGGGGGAACTGCAGGAGTCGCAGTCAGGCTGGCACTGTGTGTGTCCACCTCCCTTCTCTGGGAAGCACTGCCAGATTGTGAGGAGACCCTGTGAGAGCGCCCCCTGTCTGCAGGGAGGGAAGTGCGTGGAGCAGGATAGTGGCCAGAGCTTCACCTGCAACTGCCCAATGGGCTACACAGGCCCACGTTGTGAGGTCAGCATCAAAGCCTTTGTCATTCTCCACATACTTTATTCATTGTGCTGTGATCTAATTAGACTACATTAATATATTGTCGTTTCATCTTCAGCCAACTAAAACAGAAATGATGTGTGTGTGTGTGTGTGTGTGTGTGTGTGTATGTGTGTATGTGTGCGCACACCTGGTGGTCCTACAGGTGCAGCTGGACCCGTGTGATCCCAACCCATGCCAGCATGGACTGGAGTGTCACCGAGTGGAGGGCGGCCCCAGGTGCTTCCCAAGCCTTAATCCAGCCTGTTACGGCCCACACTGCCAAGGTAAGGCACCCACAATGAAGATGAACAGAGACTGTAAAGATGAGATAATTCATGTTGAACATAGATATCATTACAGAGTAGACAAAGGATTGTGCTATTAAAAAAACAGAGTCAGAGAGTGATGAACTAAATAATTAACAGTCATAAATAAAACAGTACCCCTCAACTCCATGATGTGGATCTATGGATTGTTTTGATTATGTCTTTGAATATGTCCCATTTTAATGTTTTAGGTGCATTTATAAAATTACCAGAGTTCCTCCTCCTAGTCATATAGATATCCTATGTATTCTCAATGTATCTCTCTGTCTTGTCTTTGTGTCTCCAGCAGGTAGTGTGTCGAACATCAACCAGAGCAGCTTTGCCACGTCCATGGTGATGGTGGGTGTGTTTGCTCTGGTCCTGGCGGCCGGCTGTACGGCATGCGCCCTGCTGCTCTCGCATCTCCAGCGGCGGCACCAGCGCAAGCAACAGCTGCAGGGGGGCGGCGTAGCGCGGCAGGGGCACGGGCAGGGTCGTGAGGGGGCACCCATCAACAACCAGAGGGAGTTTTGCGTGCCCATCCGTAACGTGGAGCGGAGTGGAGCACCCCTGCTGCCGCACGCCTCCAGCCTGCCGCCACCAGCGGCAACGTCACGCTGCTGCGCTGCGGAGGAGATCGAGCTGACACTGCCGCCATCGCCCGCCCCCTCCCACCCCTCGCCCGCCCTCAAACCCGCCCACCTGCCCAAGCTCGACATCTCCAACCTGGAACGCGAGAAGCTCAACCGCTTCCATTACACAGACAACCATGAGCAAGAGGCATGACCTGGCCGTGACCACCGTCACCATCCTCCACCCTTACATGACAAGTGCTCTAGACCCTGAGGGCATAGCCCAGCTCTGCCACACTCTCCGCCCCTCACTGATGTGCTTTTCTTCAGGCTCTGCCATGTAAAATGAAGGGCTTATGAACTCTGACTGATATTGTGTGTGGGTTTTTTTGGTGGTTTGGCAAGGCGTGGGAGGGACAGAGCCATAGATGTTTTTATTTATGCTGGTGGCGTGGCCTCACTGGTTGCAGATACTGTACTCACTGTCAAAAATGGGATTCACAGATATCAGTGAAAGGTGCATTATTAGTGTGTGTGTGTGTGTTTGTGAGTGTGCATCTGTGTGCATGCGCGTATGTATTTGTGCTGTGTTGTCTGTGCCACTGTAAGTGATCTGGTGATTTTGTGTGAGTGTGTGTGTATGTGTCTGAGTATGTGTGTGCGTGTTTGTGTGTGTGTGTGTGTGTGTGTGTGTGAGTGAGAGAGTACTGGTGTATTGTTCCTCTTTGTGAGTGTTTCTTTCTCAGCCTTTGTCTTAAAAGTCAGTGAATTCTCCCTGAAGGTCCCCTCACCTGAACGTGTTCATTTAGACACAGCCACACTATGACATCTTGAATGACTAGAGTTACTGAAGGGGACTTTTCCTGAACCGGGAACAGCCAAATCATTGAAGGACTGACAAAGGGAGCATAGATATTGCGGAAGAAAGTTGCAAAAGCGATATGGTTGATCAGAAAGTCAAGAAAAACCAAAAGACCAAAAGAAAACAAAAATCTTACTAAATGTTGCCTATGCTATGTTGCAGTTGTAAAGGATGTATGATGTTTTTATACTGGTATGTAAATACTGATCCTGTAAATATGCTGTACATATTGATTTGGGGCATTCTTTTGTACTGCAGTTGGTTTCAGAATGTTGCCATTTTAAATTACTTCCTTTTTATCTCCATTCGTTCACTCCTCTCAGCTGGAATTGCAGCAGGATTGGATTGTAATTAAAGTGCATTTATGGAACAAATGCTCTGTGTATGTATGTGTGTGTGTGTGTGTGTGTGCATATGCATGCACGTGTTTCTGTGTGTGTGTGTGCGCGCGCTTGCACGCACTTGTCTCTCTGTGTGTGTGTGAGTGTGTGTGCATACGTGTTTCTCTCTCTGTGTCTTGTTTCTCCCTGAGTTTGTGTGTCACGGTGTGTGCGTGTGTGCCAGAAGTTGCTAGACCATATCTGTGAGAGTAATAAGTGTCAGATTGAAACCTCACACAATGCTGTCCTACGTGTTTTCTCCTCTGCCATAATAAGGCTTGTTTGCTTTGCAGTGCTGTCTCATATTGCAGTGCAGCCCTGTGGATTTCAGCACTTCAAAACATCCTTTCCAATTACATGAGGCTGGTCAGGCAAATATAAGGAAATTTCATCATGGAAAGCTGTGCCCCCAGCTACTGTCAATGTGCCACTAGGTCACACACACACACACACACACACACACACACACACACAATCAAGAACATCTAACACAGAATTTGATTAACAAAACACAATGAACCTAGACAAACAATGTGTGTGTGTGTGTGTCACAGGCCTCGGCGTGTTAAATTATTTTTCATCAGCGTGTAGCTCTAGGTGTGCATGACGGCCCGAGAGAAACGAGGGCAGGGGCCAGAAGAGTGAGAGTGCTAAGAGTCGCCGCCTAGGACAAATTTGACCTTTCACCTCACCGCAGACAGGGAATGTGCGGAAATGACCTTGAGCTTCCTGTTCCCACCCGTCCGTGAGGAAATGTAGGAAATAGAGTACTCTTAAAACACACTCACTCACTCCATCACTCTCTCTCTCTCTGGCTCACACACACACACTTGTGCACACACACACATTTATACACACATGCACTAGCTCAGATGAACCCCCCCCCCTTCCACACCTGCTGTGTGGTTCAGGATGCTGGTCCCACCCTTGGCTAAATGCATTGTGAAGCTCAGAGCCCATAATGTTTTTTTTTAATCAGTGGCTTTGTTCACTTGTCTTGGGCATGAGAGGCCTCGTCATTTGTGCCCACTAGCCCACTGTTTCTCAGCAGTGACAGTTTTTCCATTCTGGTATTGTGGAACTCCAGGTCAAGGTCACATGTATCAAGTCTTCTTCTCTGAGCTGACAATCCCCAGTGACCTGAATTAATCTATACACTTAAAAATGTTTTCCTTACATACACTGTGATCTTCTAACAGTTACATCAGTAATAACTGTCTACACTGAATTTCTGTTGAATGACAGTGATTTCATCAGCTGTCTCCCTCACGAGGAATCCCATGACCCATAGACAACCCTATCAACTTAATAGAGCCCTTTCTTTTAATTACTTGGCATAAAGTGGTATATAATTAATGAGATTCAATACTCTACTCCTCTTCATTTCTGCTATTTTCTTTTTTTACATATATGTTTACTGATAGGCTATGTTTTAATACATATAAGTGTTTTTGTTCATTTTGTTAAACAGTACCACTTCTATTGTGTAATATCGCCTACTATGGCACAAAAACACATCCTTTGTGATGACGCTATAACGAATTAAATCTCTGAAATAAATCGGACCACGACGTGCTGAGGCATGGAGAGAGAAGAATGGAGGCTACAAAATAAATCTTAGGGAAGCTACGCCATCTGGAGGTTGGTCAATGTAAATTCACCACCATTTAATTTCAGCGCAGACTAAGTTCACAATGCTTGAATCTATCTTTTAGCGTTTTACCTTTTTTCCTTTTGGCTGATACGAACGCTGTTTATCTACCAGGGATGCAAACAGCTCACTTTTCGGTCGCTTTGACTTTTCACTGCTGTTTTTTTCAATGATCTTTTCAAGTCTTTCTAGTTCAAAGTTGTCCAAAAGATCGATAATTGAAAGTTTAATATTAAATTGCATGTGACAGTGAACGCTAAAGAATGCGCTGAAGGCAGCAATGATGGTAGGCTACTTGCTTTGCTTATGGATAGCCAGTTTACACACCATTACGCATGCCCACCGGCAACGATAGGCATATGGGTAAAGTTTGGTTCATCATGCAACTATTTCTGTACGGGTTACACAAACTCTGTTGACATCAGTAATAAAATCAGACTTCAGACCAGTTGGCTCGTTATATCTCCCGTAATAGCTATATGCTATTTTTTTTGCCTATGTTTGGATTAGACGTAGCTGGCAGTGCAGCAACTTGCCCTGTCAATAAAACTGTAGGAATCTTGTATTATTTTGGGAATTAAGGCGGTCTACCTTGCATAAAGTTCATAGAATATAGAACACAAAATATAGCGGTGTTGAGAGGAGCTGCAGGCCAAATAGAGAACTGGTTGGACATTAATAGTCTATATTAGAAAATGTAATTCCCAGCATTTGTTTGTACTTGGCAGAAATCATTGTCTTGTCTACATTATTAGGTGTGCCTATATTTCGCTAAAATCTTAAAATACATAGGCCTATTGTGTATTTAAACAGCAGTTTTAGAGTAATTATTTTATATTTAGACAAAAAAAGGTTGCGCTGGATGTACTTTCAAGATTTCAGTGCCCTACTACAGAAAAGTGACACACTGGCTATTGTTGGCTGTATATATATATATATATATATGATCAAGGTAGGATGGGTTGCCAAGATGGCGATGATGGTGCAGCAATTTTGACACAGAATAAAACTATTTCATGACCCCTTCCGGTGGATTGTAGGTGTTTGTTTAGAAGCAATGTGTAGAGGAAAAGGCTCGTCAGCTATTTTAGCTGAAAATATGTTTTGGAATCAGTTCAACTAAATAATGAGTCTGAAATGTGGTTCTTTCACAGTTCCTGCCCGCTGTCCAGCAATCGAAGTACATGGAGGACTGAACAAGCACTGCTCAATCGTGCAGTTCAGAACCAATTAAGTGGACAGCGACAACTCGGCTGGGGTTAAACCATCAAGTTCGCACACAGCCAGAATGTTAATTAAGGCCGCATCGCCAAACACCCTGAGCTTGTAGCTGGCAATATGAGGTACGCTTAAGCTATCCAAACTAATTAGGCCATCTGTCTTACTTGCTTGAATATGCAATGTGTGTTTTCTTCCAAAATTATAAAAATGTAAGAACAATGATTATTCTAAAAGTATAACGACAAATGGACACAAAAAAATAATCACACCAAGCAGTCTCTGAGGAATGAGTGTAGAAACAGACACAAAGATGTTTTTTTTAACAGTTCCTCTCAAATTAGGCTACACTGTAAATGTAAATATCAGCATCAGCCAAAAATGTTATAGACCTATAACAGAAGAAGCAAAAATGTAATATACTGTCATGTATAGTTCGGCTAATTAAGAAATATATTAATAATATTGTCAAGTCATGTGTATCTGTATGACTGATCATATCTTAAATTTGACTTGTTCTGTAGGCTACATGTGCCATGGTACTTTTGGGGCCACAGGCGAACAGGACATGGGGGACCTATACCCTGGTCTTGGCTACAGTCAGTGTGGCTAGCTTGTGGAATGGTACATAATCAGCCAGTCTTCTTCTTGGGGGCCCCAGGCAGCTGTCTGATTTGCCTGCCCTGTTGAAATAGGCCTGATACCATGATACTGTGGGAAATTCTGTAAGAACAAGTAATATATGTGTGTTTGAGTGTATACAAGAATAGAATAGTGCATGCAGTAGAGTGTGTGCTATAAAAAGAATGTACAAGAGATTTATGTGCATGACAGTAGACTCCTTTTGAAAACTATGTTGAAACCATGTTTGGAGCATCATCGTAAAAGGACAGAGACTGAGATATTGTGTAGGATTGGCTCTGTGCCAGCCACATCATCTACTGGCAGGAGTATTTAAGATAGACAGATAAGGTTTAAGGTTAGAATGGTTGAGGATTACCACTGTTGTAACCATTCTCTCGGTGAACGCAATAAAGACTTGGTTGAACAAGACAAACTTCTCTGCTACTTTGGGTTTTTCCAAGAAACTTCTCCACAATACCATGTCATAGACATGGACTATGACTGATCTTTAAGAGCTGGATCTTTCATCAGTGTCTGGCGGGTTAGCCAGCAGCCTGGATGGGGCCCCTCGCATGGTCACCATTAAAACAACAAATCCAATTGTGCCTTGAGATTAAATATTGTTCTGGAAACAGAACAAAGTTATATAAATGCACAATACTGAAGATGCAGTTGGCATATGGTTACTGTTGCTGATTTTGGTTGGACCTTACAGCCAAATAGTTATATTTGTAGATCAGTTTTAGTTGGATGGTCAGGTGGCTAAAATAGGATGATATAGGAAGGAAGTGAAGAAAAAGTGAGATTTCTTGAAGAAATTATGCATCTCAAATAGAAAAATGGCCAGGCCTGGTTGGTTCACTGGTTAGTAAATGTTCTATTATTTTCAACTAACATCTAACATAGTTAGATAACATAGTTAGTCTATACATAGTCTAACATAGTTAACATCGTTTTTTTTTTTCAAAATTAGAAACACCCCTGTCCAATTTTAAACCCAAGTGTGATAAACCAACCATATTATTATAACTACGTTTTAAAATGTTAGCATTTTGGATGATGTAATTTCGTTTGCACAATACAGGTCTCAATAATCAGCTGATTGTGATGCTTATTATGACCAATGACTACAAACCTAAAATTGAAGCCTTGTAATTTAAGCCAGACCATAGGCTATGTTGTGAAGTAGGTTGCCTCTTGGCGTCTGCCATGAACAGTGGCCCTACAATCAGTGTCACTACGTAGAGTAGGGAGCTATTAAATCTATCTTACAATGGCAGACTCGCGATTCATGGTTGTGACCACAAGGGGTCGCACTACACTTATGTAGCCTATGTGCAACGCTGTTATTTCTGTCGTGTAAATGTCACCACACATCAGCGTCAATCGATACCAGTCCGTTCGAAACGTGTTAATTTGCTTGGAGGCTGTGTATTTTATTTTAGTGTACCTTTACCTTGATGCTTAATTGCTAACAGTTTTGTCGCTGACCAATTACCTAGGACTTGTTTTTGTTTTATAGGCTCTACGGACCTAATCTTCTTCTTCTTCTTATTATTATTATTATTATTACTACTACCATGAAACAAATGTTTTTGCAGTGTGCATTTAAGAATAAAATAGGGGAGGGGTGGGGGGCGAATTTGGGGTATCACACCCTCTCCTCGTATTTGCTCTTTTAGCGTATAGAGAGCGTGAAGAAACATAGCACATGCTCAGTTGTGGAATAGTCTGCAAGACGGCTCCTCCCTTGTGGGTAAAAAAAGCAAAAACAAATTGAACAGAAGGGAAGACGGCGCGCACTGCAGAACAGTCAGCAGCTTTGGGACCACGCAAAGCCGTTGTTGGATTTCCCCGAGGGACGAGGAAACATAGGCTAATAGTGGCGTAAGGAACGGGGTGAGTCTACAAGCACAACTCGCACCGTGGCATAGTAGCCTATTTTACTGCTAGCACCGTAGGTAATAGTAATATGCAAAATAGCCTATATTCTACTCACCTACAACACTTTGCCTATATCCCCGCGCATTCAGACTGACACCACTGAAATCACCATTTGTCGTTCCCCTTTAGCCACTGAGTAGATGATGCAGCCTACACCTTCATGGATCGATTAAACGTTCCTGTCATGCTGGTTTCTGTCATGCTGGTTTCTGTCGTCGATGATGTTGGGCGAGTAGGCTACATTTATAATCACCCAAATTTAAGCTTTCTCTCATTTCTCAGCTAGCCTATTAAATCACAGACACATGTACTGTGTTAGTTAACTGAAATTTGAGAACTTGCGCCTTGACACAGAATTGGTAACCTATCTTCTGGTCAGATTTGTTTTGTTTTGTTGTTTTACTGTTTGTTGGACAGTGTCCATATCGCTGCAGTGTAGTAGCGGTGGACCCCCTTAGATGGATGGCACGGGAATAGTGTTGTGTTACTCTTACAGTTTCTCCTCGTGTACAGTATAGACTAATGCATGACATGTCAATATTCGCATGGTTTAAAGTAGTCAGTGGGTGAAAGCCATCTGTAGGTGAGTCAACATAGTGCAGACGGGTGTTCTTGTTAAATGTAGGTGTAAAGCTATTTGGCTTTTGTCCACCCAGAGCACCCCTTGCTTAAAATTTTATTGCATCTGGTAATGGCTTCTAGTTATAGCCTTCAAGGAGTTACCTCCAGTATAGAGGCACTGAATCAATTGGAGCTGATACCAGTGTCTCTCGTCAATGCAAAACCCCTGAGAGTCATTCCTGATTAAAGCTGTTTCAAGTATTGCACTTTATAATTAGGCTCCCCAGCAGTAAATAAGAGTCCCAGAGATGGCACTTGATGAGAAGTCAGGTCTCGGCAGGGCTGGAGAGCAGGAATATAACTTGTAAACAGTCGTCTAAAATATCAACAACGCTGACAACTTACCTTAAGTTCCTTAGTCAATGTAAATATTAATCCTTTGTTTATATACAGTAAAGTTGTAACTTCCTTCCTTTGTAAGTTGTTGCATACCAGCAATAGTACTTTTGGCTTCAGGTTTCACTGGAACCTGAAAGCCAAGTCTTTTCATTAATGGCCAGTGTGTGTAGAAATGTTCCGCAGAGTGGTTAGGCCACTTCTTGTATTTAAAAAACAGAGTATTGTCTCTGTCAGTTAGTCATTTCAGACAGCTGTGACAATATGACCATTTCCCTTTGTTTATTCTGTATCCCTGGACTTTCACTATGAGAGTTTTCTGAAAGGTGACCTTATTCTGGCATAGTTTAATCAACAGGTCTGATGAACCTATCAGAGTTACTAATCAAAAATTGCATAACAACACAGCTTCAGATTCAGTACAGAAAGTTCCGCTTCACTTTTTCCATTCCTTTGGCTGTTTCACATGCCAAGAGCAGAGACAATGAAGGTGTTCCCTGCACCAAGGAAATGGTAGGCGTATAAAATGGAAGCTATTTAGAGAGAAAAACACGCAATCCTTCTCTACCCAGGAATGTGTCTAATTAAAGACGCACTGCAGAGAGTGGCCTGATTCCAATCAGTAAACAGGCACATTTCATGACCGCTGTGTTTTTTTCCCATTAGAGAATACTGCATAGGATTGCTTCCTTGTCTTGTGTCTTTATTGCACTTCTTAATATTTGATGTCCATTGTTTTGTATGGTCAGCCAACTGAATACAGGCTTCCTCTTGTGGGAAGCTAAACGCCTCAAGGCCATTGCTTTGTACTGTTAGTGCAGAGTTGAGGTTTTTCTCATGATGAGTGAAACCGAGTGTTCTGGAAAACAGTGGAATCGCCCTGGAAATAACTTTCTCAGAACTTTTTAGAATTGTTGCTGTCTCTTCTCTTCTTTCACCTGGCTTGTACTGCTTTTCCATGTTTTTGACTGCAAAAATATATAACAAAAGTGGTGCGTTGCTGGCTTTTGCTAGTGCTGGGAACATGTCCTAAAGAGGATGCATTTTGTTCCAAAGTTGTGTTGGCTAGAACTATCTGGCAGTGCCTATTGGAAACAACAAGTCACTTGTAGTTAACCAAAACAACACTTGTACACGCTTCTCTGTAGGGAAGGAGTCCTGTTCTCTCTCAGAGCCAGCTGGAGCTGCAAAGTGACTTGGGTGTTTTCCTGTGCTCATCATTGTCAGGGGAACCCCGGAGCCTGAGTGCCTCTTGATGTGTGTTGGCTGTCTGTTGCTTCGCAGGTGGCAGTATGTTTTCCTCGGTGAAGGGCTTCGAGGGCCAGCAGTACTCGGCCTTGAAGAGTCAGTGCCAACAGAGCGGGGGGCTCTTCGAGGACCCACTCTTCCCTCCAACAGACGCCTCCCTGTTTTACCAGGGGAACCGCATCGGCAGGGTCCATTGGAAGAGGCCAAAGGTGAGTGAGGGTGCTGTGTCGGCTCCCTTCCCCTGCTGAGCAAATAAGAAGCTCCCTATTGGCCCAGAGGTTATGAATACTCAAAGAAGTACAAGCTTCAAGGTTTATAAATGTTTTTTTTTATCATCATGGCTCATTTAATTAATTACAGAATGGGAAACAATGGATGAGATCTAACAGTGAATTTAAGTACATGGTTACAGGAAGGGGACTCGGTCGGTGAGAGATTGGTTAACTTAAAGTGTATGTTTGCCCATGTCTATGACCTCAACACAGGGAATATAGCAGCTCATAAATTGTTTGTTTAACCTTTCAAGCGAGAGATTGAGAGTGTGTTTACAGTTTCTTTATGTGTAATTGGACGGGGACTGTTATTTGTTCTAGTCCTTTCAACTCAGGTTGTGATTAACAGTAGCCAGTGATAGCTCACCTGGTTTTTGTCGGAAAAAAAGTCTTTTCATTACATCACTTTTAAAGCTACATCAAGTTGTGTCAAGTACTGGATGAAAGACTACCGAGTAGTTTGGCGTAATTTTCTTTACTAATGAAGTACATACAGTATTATAGAAGAAAACAGAAGTGCTTGAAACTTTAACAGCCACTGGATCCCAACCCTTTTCAAATAGCTGTGAGCGTGGTGTGTTAGTGTTTCAGGTCAGAGGTAGATGGTGAGACAGAAAGGTAAACAGTGGCATGCGTAGTGAAACCTATCTCCATGACTGTGGTCAAATGTTTACATTCTTTAAAAGTCTAGCTATGACTTGTTGATCCCTTGTAGTGACCGTGTAGAATCCAAGCCTTGTGTGTCGATAGTGTGCTTTCAGCTGTAGCAGTGTATGGAGTTGCAACACTGTTCTCTAAAACAATAATATTTCCGTCGTAGACATGATGGGGGCTTTTATGCTGGAGCCAAATATTCAAGTTATTCTTGTCTCATTTCCTCTGATAAACTAAAAGCCTCTGTCCTTTTAAAAGATATCAAACAAGCTACTGTGGTCAACTGTTGCACTCTAGACCTTATCATTGATGCTCTGTGGCTTTTTAGAGAAACTACCTGGAGAAGTAAGATTTGTAGAACAGACATGCACATTTGGCTCTCTTATAAAGGTCTGCATGTACTGTATGACACTAATCTTGAGACCATGGATTATTTTTTTTTGTCTTTAGTTAGCTAGCCTACATTGAATTTCCTTTAGCACAGTAGCACTAGAGAGGGTAAAATCGGAGTTAGAGGCAAAAACATTTGTTAAGTTCTGTTCTATTTTTGCAAGGGGGAGGGGGAGAATCCGTCTTTGTGAAGACCAGAGTGGAGCTCTCGTATGCTGATACAGAAGATCATTGAAAAGTTTATATTGTGACGTTATGTGACACTGATTAATGCAGACCAGATCATTTCACGTTTGATCCCATGGAATGTATTATACTGCTGTATCTTGGTCAGTATTCAGTGATCTTTGGGAGCAGTGTGGTGCCTCTAACAGTGAAGTGTGTCTTAGTTCCATTATGTCAGGGATAACTGCTGCCTAGGTGTCCTGATATAGGGGAATAATGGAAGAGTTGAGGGCAAAGAATGGCACTACGCCGTAAGGCATTTATTTTTATATTTATTGAATTGTTTTCTTTAAGCAGTAATTTACAAATAAAACAGCTGGTTTTCAGCTTTGGTTTAGTCTAATGCTTTGTGGGAAAGTAGATCCACTAGAATGTTCTAGTTTTTTCAGTTATTATGGTTACCACTCAGTTACAGTTACAGGCTACTTAACATTGAAATGGAACGGTGATTAAACTTTTTTTTTTACCATATCTATGTCATTGGTGTCCCGTTATCAGGGAATAACAGACACCCTGTCAGCCAATCAGCAAACAGTATTTAATTTCTCCGGGTGATGGTACACAGTGAAGCGTTCCTATCCCACCATTGTTGGACCTCAGAACAAGCAATGCACAATGTGGGCTATAGTTCATCTGTAGGCCTGTGATTGTGGCTTACTACTGACACCGTAGCCCAATAATGTAAAAAGTTTGTGCTATTTTGTATGAAAAGGCCTTGCTACCTCTGGGCTTGTTTTCCACCCTTGCATCACAATGAGCTCATTTATCATCAATATGAACAGAGATGCCTGCATTCAATACCCATTGTGTGTGTGTGTGAGAGAGAGAGTAAGAGAGTGAGAGAGAGACATGTCCAGTCTATATCTGTGATGAGGGCATAAATAACCCTTCAGTGTGACATTCTGTGGATGGACAATATAGAACCCGTATCACAATATCTCATGGTCATTTTGGCAAAAAAAATATAGATGCCAGTGTTAATAAAACAGACACCACTATCGCCTATCGAAGTCACAGTTATAGCAGTAAGAGCTCTGCAATCCAAAAAATTGTCCATCATGAGGTTCTTTCTCCAGACTTCTTTCTCATTCTACATGGGGGCTGTACATATGAGTGGTTTATGTAAACATGCTATGGACTATATCAAATGTTGCCATATGATAAATTCTTACCATGGGAAGGAATTCACACAACGTAAACAGACTTGTCTCTCACTGAGGGACTGATGGAGGGGTAGATTACTCATCTGGTGTGAAAGGAGGTTCCAGCCGCGCAACGTTTCTGTTTGATTTTCCCGTTTTATAAGATGATTAAGTCTTCAAGGTGCCCTGCGTCTTCCGGATAGAGAGACAGATTCGGTGTAAGCTGCACTGCTGAGTAATGTGTGGTAATTGAAGTGAAACCCCATCCCTGACACATTTTAGAACTTAGCTGAACGGCTAAGCCCCAATAGACTGCACCAGGCTGATGCCATTTTGTTGTTTCTGCGTTACTGAATAGGCCTATGCAGTGAAAAACTGCCAGTTAACTACTGGGCCACCGCCTATTGTTTTCTAAATAGCTCCAGTGACATTGAATTGGACAGATTTAATGTGAACATTAACCATTTTTAACCATAGATTTTTGATGGTATTTAAAATCAGAACAGGGCATTATTCCAACAGTCAAAAGACATACTAGCACTAATATTGCCTATAAGGTATAGGCCAAGGAGTTAAGCGGTGTAACTCCAGTGCATAGGCCTACTGGAGTTATGATCCAATATGCTGACCAGCAGTACTGTATGTAAGGCTATGTATTGCATTTTATTAAAGGCATATCAGGAAAGTCTGCTATTGTGTTTGACCTATAGAGCTCCCCATACAGTTGCCCATTTGTGTGTTATTTTTTTTTATTTTTTTTTTTTTACCACTACCACCAACCTCATAAACTCACCAATACATGTGGATTTGTTTGCAAACCAAAGAATAGGAACCTGCAATGATAATTTTAGTAATGGTAATTGGTAAATAGCAATTTTTGATAATAAAGTTGACAAGGTAATTAACAAAATTTCAGTTTCTATTTTGTTGGACACTCAGGTGTCATTCCCATCTTCTCAGCTGTGAATCAGAGGTAGAGAGAGATGAGAGAGCCTTCATTCAGCCATCAGAGTGACTATGAAGCTAGTAAATTAACCTAAAAACAGCATAAAATGGTGTTCCTTTAAATGTTATTGATTCATTTTGATTTAAGATGTCCTGCATCAAGGGTCCAGTAAAAAGAAGTGGGCCATGTTGTAATGCATTCATATATTACTGCACTAGCCTAGCTGCCCAGCTGTCTAAAGCACTGGATGTGTGCTCCTCTGCAGGTGAGGCAGGGGAGGACTTATTTGACTACTGCTTTTCATATATCGAAACAATGGCCTGACTCTGCGTTGGGAAGGTTCCATCACTTAGCCTGTATTAAAATGTCACCTCTGATGCCGTATTTTGTCTTTGTTTAAGGTGGGTCAGCATTATGGGTGGAGTTTTTTTGTGATGACAAATACCAGGTGTTTCTTCCAGCAACCTCTCCCCCGGTCACTTGCACGCACAAATCAGGTCTTAGAGTCCTAAGAATTCACATTACATACATTTTACATTTATGCATTTAGCAGACGCTTTTATCCAAAGGGACTTACATTTTTTGTCAACTATCAGTTGTTCAGGTCCAGTCTCCCCTTAGGGTTAAGTGCCTTGCTCAGGGGCACAACAGTGGCAGTTGGGACTCAAACCCACAACTTTTCAGGCTACTTGCATGCTCGCCAGGTTCCTTAACCGCTATTTTCCACCGCCCCCTTGCCTCACCGAAATCCAAATCACACAGAATGGGGATGCATGTGAAATGGCAACTGTGTCCAGTATGTCACTAAGACAGGATGCAGTTCTCTTCTAATATTTCCTGTTATTATGGTAGCTGTTCCCCTGTTCTTCCCATTACTGATTTAGCAGCCCAGCAGATGGGAAATGAAACTGTGTGGGTATCCATGAATCTGCTTTGGAGAAGTTGAAGATGTGAGATGATCTGGGAATTAGTTGGGATGACCCATTAAACCCACCCAGGCTGAATTATAGCAACTTATTGTATATTCAGTTCTTTGGCAGCAGATAGAGTTCAATATTTTTGAATACTTGCCTGCATAAAAGAATGTCTTTGAGTTTTTTTTTTTTGTTAGTCATTTTTCATTTATGCTTGTTTTTCTAATAATCAGACATGTAGAGCTATGTTTTGCCAAGCTTCACTGGATGGTCAAAATGGTTGCTACTTCAGTCAGGGCAGATATAATGTTGCACCACACCACCACAGAAGCTCCAGCTCCAGAATACTGTATGAAAGGCCCAGAGTATGAGCAGTTTACTGGGTGTCCATATAAACACCTCATAGTGCGCTTGTAGTCTCTCTTCTCTGCTATTTAATAGCTGCTACCACTCCTCTCTGCTCAAATAAAGAAGCTGAGGGCGATGGAGAGAGTGTGTAAGACTGACAGAGAAAGAGAGGGAAGAAAGAAACAGATAGAGAGAGAATTGTTTGGCAGTGAAAGGTCTTCATGAAATGAGAATCATGTGTGTGCTGTTCCACTGGCCAAGCCCTTACAACAATGACTGCCTGTGTGTGTGTGTGTGAGAGAGAGAGAGAGAGAGAGACAGAGCAGAAGTGAGGGATGGCAGTAGAGGAGAGAGAAGAAGAGAAGAGAAGAGGAGTTTCCCACTCCACTCCCACAGTCTGTCTTGTCAGGCTTCCAGACAGACCATTAGGATCCAGGAAGAACACCACTGATAAAGAGCAATGAATCACAGACCATCAGAAAATAATATGACATCTGATATTCACATTCAGATTAGGACTCCAGGACTTTTGGACTTTAGTACTGTTATCTAAATTGGCACTACATTCAGAGAAGTGCTTAATTGATCTGAGAGTTGGGTGAAGACATATTGTTTCTGTGCTACTTCTTGAGTGCTTTCTGTAGTGTCATGCCTGTTGATTTATCTGTGTTTGTGGTCGGCAACAGGCAAGGGGACTGGCTGTGGTTTTGGGGAGCTGTATTAGTCATCCTCACACACACACACACACACACACACACACACACACACGATGATCTGAAAAACATCAGCATGTGGTTTATATTGTCTGTTTGCGCTTTGTATTTTTGTCTACAAGCTTACAGCCCTGTTCATGCACTAGTTTGCCGTCTGCAAAGACATCTCTGAATTGAGCGTCTGTGTATGAATGCTCTATAAGCTCATCCTCCAGGTCATTCACTTCTGTCTGATTTCTGGTGTGCAGTGAGAATCGCGATGACAATCGGGTTGGCTACTTCCTGGCTGGTCTCCACCTCTGCTCTCAGACGTAGGGTTAAGCTGTGGCTTATGGCGAGGATCTTCCAAGCTCCAAGCGGTTTGGGCGTGTCCCACCCCTCAGCATGTTGTGTTTGGGTGGCGACCTGCTTATTATCTGTGCGTGTGGTGTCAGTTGTGCGCCCATCAGCCAAAACATGCCCTGGCATTCTACTGGGGAACATTCCTCAGAGGAACTATGAACGTTGTAGTGTTACACCACTCATGATTCTGGATGTTGCAAAACGCATACTTTGATCATGGTAGCCATAGAGATAATTTATCCTATCATTGCTATGGACTGTATACTAAAAATAGTACTAAAAATAGTAATAATAATAATAATAATAAATTATTATTGTTGTTTTGATAATATTTATAATTATTTATTTGTGTAGCATCTTTCAATGCAGGAACTGCTGCTTAAGGAGCTTTACAAGGATCACAATAGAAAAAAAATCGACTAAAACATTAGATGAATTGAATGTAGGGTACAGTATGTATCTATAATGTAGACGCAGCACAGTGCATGGTATACTGTGCATATGTAATGCATGTGCTGTAGACTCTTGTGATCTTCACTGTTGAATCTGCCCCTTGTGTGTCTGTCTGTCTCAGGAATTATGTGACGACCCACACCTGTTTGTGGACGGGATCAGTGCTCACGACCTGCACCAGGGCCAGCTGGGAAACTGTTGGTTTGTGGCAGCGTGCTCCAGTCTTGCTTCCAGAGAGTCACTGTGGCAGAAAGTAAGTGCTTTCACTGTGTGTGTGTCTGTGTGTGTCTGCATGTGTGTAATGTAGTCGTTGGTTATGTAAGCCTGTGTGTGTTTGTGTCTTTGGTCTTAGTGTGGATGTAGTTCACTGTGCTGCTGACACATCTTTTTTGGGATGTGTTGTTTCAGTAGCACCGTCTGCTCCCAGTAAGGGGAAGTGGTAATTCGCGCATGAGTTTCTGAGGTGTGTGTGTGCGTGTACGTGTGTGTGTGTTAAAGAGAGACAGAGATGCATAGAGAGACAGAACGGGGGAAAGTACCACTGTCTTGTGTCACCTGTGCATGTGTTAATAAATAGGCAGCTTTATCCTGGTTGAGGCATTGGTCAAGGATATGTGGGGTGTGTTGTCAGGAGATGACTTAAATGTTATCAATGTGTGAATTTGCCAAAGGAACATTACTGGGACTGCCAAATGTCAATAAAAGTTAATGAAACCTGTTAGAAGGAATGTTGACATTAGACCAGGTGAGCTAGGAAATCTAATGAGCAAAATCAAGTGAATAACCAACAAAACAATTAGAAGAAAAAGAAGAAAAACAACTTGAAGTTGAACTGAAGAGAAAGTTGACACAGAAGAAAGAGAGAAAAAACGATTTCCATGTATCACAGATCATCTGATGAGAGCACAAACAGATATTAAGGGAAGCCACAGTTCAGATAAGTTTTTTCCCTGTGTACCAATCCCAGCGTGCACCACCACCAGGTCCTAGTGTCCGCAGCAAGCATGTCATAAAACTGGCTGTCCAGTGGTAATGCTCTCTGGCCCTGATGATATGTAAACCTTGCTCTACCTGCTTGATACAATACTTAACTGTGGGAAATGCACAATCTTTTAAAAAGTATCCGAAATGATATGACACTCTTCCTAATGAAGACATGTACCTTATATTCTCAAACTATTGGTTTGTGGTGCCTTTCCCTTAAACTCTCTGAGATTTACTGATGATTCCTTCAGTCTTTATGAATTGACATGGAGAGTCATGGTCAGATTGAAGTGCATCATGGACTGTATAAAAATGCTTGAGGAAGTCTTACTATGTCCATACACATCCTGTCTTTCAAAAGCAGAACAATCCCAGCAGTACAATTTGTGTTGTGAAGCCCGTTGCTGTTGCCAGTTGTAGCTTGTCTTGTGTGCGGTGTGGGCGGGGGAGCCCAGGGAGCGTGAGTGTGTCAGGAGTCCATTTCCTGCCATTGGTTGCCTGCAGAGGAAGCAGCTGCTGTGGAGTGTGTGTGTGTGTGTGTGTGTGTGTGTGTGTGTGCGTGTGCGTGTGCGTGTGTGTGTGGTATGTGTTTTCCCAGTGTCCCAATCACACACAAGGGAGAGGGAATCCAAGTCCGCAGTGCAGACCTGTACCACCTGTGTGTGTGTGTGTGTATGCATGCCAAATATTGTGTAATGTTTGTTCAGATACCTCAGCTAGGTTTGGTATTGGCTCATTGTTCGGATCACGTCATTGTTCTCAGGTGCAAACACAGCGTACTGTGTAGGTGTTCTAGTGTGGAATTAACCAGAATTGTTGGCTATGACACTAAATCGACCTATAGTGTGTGCTCAAACACTGTGTTTAAGTAACACCATCTGCTCACAAGAAAGTGTGTGTGTTTTTTTTTTTCGCTGTTGTCGAAGAATAATGGACTGATAAAAATTCTTGAGTCCAACAATCACACCTTTTATTTTGACTGCACAGTGGATTCCCTCAAACAGCCTGGTTGTAATACAGGTGTATTGCTCTGAGATAACCCAAGCAGGTTTTGGAACAGCACAGTACTGGTTCCTGCACGGCTAATGTGAAGTCTAGTCCCCTGATGAGAAATGGCGCTGAATAGAATGCATTCCAGATGTCTCGCAGGCTTCACAAAATAATCTGCCTGAACTTCAGAGTCCATTTGTATTCCGGCTGAAGACAGATAGCCCCTCATTACTTTGAACTCATCGTGTTTTCTCTGTTGCTATGCCTTGTGTAGAGTTCTGTTCGGCTTGTGGCTCAGTAAGAGAAAAGGAATCAGGGTTTTATCCCACACAATGGAAACAGCTGATGCAAGACAGGGTGTGATGGGAGTTATTCGGTTGCATTTCTGGCTAATCACTAATGCCCAGGGCTGCCTGATATTTAGGTTGCTAAGATGCTTCGAACAGTCAGCTCAGACTCTGGGCTCAAGTCTTTTTTTCAACACCATCCCTATCCATTACTGCCACTACTGGGACTGCTTTGTTGTGGAGATGTGTCGGGTGGAGTGGAAAATGTTTTGTCACTGGAGTTGGGATTCAGGGCTGAGTGTGGCCTCCCTGATCATGGCCCCACTGACCTGCGTGTGTGTGTGTGTGTGGTGTTTACACCTTTCTCATTAAAACACTTCCCCCGACTCCTTCCTACGCTTCCCCAGTATTAAGTCCACAGTCTTTTCCTACCCCCTACCTCCACCCTTCTCTCTTCCGTCTCTACCTCCCAAGGCTCCTGTGTGCATTCCTCCTCTTCCAGACCCTTTCTTCCCTCCCGAGGTCTCATTAGCAGTGTCTCTCTACCTCGCCCATAAAGCAGGATCCATACATCCTCCGTGTTCCCCTCCCTGTGCCTGCTTGGCTTTCACCCTCACACACCCACCAACGCACCAACCCACCCTGAGAAAAGGTTCCGCTGTAGGGGTGCTCTGTGCACCGTGGGGCACTGGCTGCATTGCAGTGTTCTCCGAAGCATGGCTGAGAGGAACCTCACTACAACCCGCACAGCCGAGGCTCAGTAGAACACAGCACATTGGCTTTGCACCACATTAGGTTTGCTTGATGTGTGGGGCACTAGAACAAAGTCTTTCAGCCTGTTGCTACCACAGGCTTTCCATAGCCTTTTTGTTATGCTTGTAATATGTTAGTATGACATCCCCTTCCTTGTTGTGGGTGTGCATTGATTAGGAATGATCGTGTGGGGCATGTGTGTGGTTTTACAGCCCATAAAGATATTGATGCCAAATCAGGAGGCGAAGGCCACACCATTGAGTTATGGAGCGTGTCTGGTTCATCAATCATTTGCATCAGCATATCGTACTCTAGTTCAGCAATGACGAGGAATAATGTCAGGAGCTCATAAAATGACTTAGAATCCTCCTGTAATGGACTGGATGCTGCTAGATGGAGAATTCTGTGCAGTATCCAATGGCACATTCAGAGTCTTTAACATTAATTCTGCTGATGTGACCTTCCAAACTGCAAGTCGGTAGTTATCTTGTTGTCATAAACCAGGTCATATCCACAGACTTTTCTAAGGAGGAGCTATGTTGTTGAGCTGTTTGTTATTTGTGTGTGCGTGTGTGTTTGTTTAGTAGGTGTTACTCTAATGCCCTCAATTTACAGAGTGGTAAGTCGGTAGTAAAACACTATCTTGTTGTCATAAACCAGGTAATTTCCACAGACTTTTCTAAGGAGGAGCTATGTAGTTGAGCTGTTTGTCATTTGTGTGTGTGTTGGTGTTATTCTAATGCATTTAATTTACAGGGTGGCACAGTATCCTGTTAGTATGTCAGTCGAAGCATTCAGATGATGATGGCAGCCGTATCGATTGATCTCTGCGCTGCTGGCCTCTATAACAGCAAAGCTGCTGACCTCCTATATTCTGACCAGAGGCAGGGAGGGAGGGAGCTGCCCAGTCAGAGGATGTATACTCTTGCACACACAAAACAAAAACCACTTGCATACAAGTCTATGTATGTAATAGAAAGGGCTGGAGAATGAGGCTGAAAAATAGTCATTTAATTAGCAGTGTTTTGTGGAAGGTGAACATTATACTCATAGTGTGTACAGTATATCCGTTGACTTTAGTCATTACAGTTACTTTGGCATTGTACACAAATTACAACATCAGAAAAATTACATCAGAAAACGTACTTGGATTAATCTAACTAAATGCGATCAAATAAATCAGTCCTATTATAGTTAGCATTCACCCACCGGACAGATCTGATTCTACACTCAAACACCATGAGTGAGAGAAACACCATGAGAGAGATTCAAGATTCAGTATAGTCAAGCAAAAAATGTGCTATAAGGTAAAGTAGGACACTGACTTAACAGCCATTGTTTGAAATAGTTATCAGGAAACCTGTGCTGGATGTGTAGAGCTATAGAAGCAGAAAGCAGATGGTTATGAGATCTAGCCATCGTAAGAGTAGGCTCATAACTGTTAGCCATAGCAAGAGTACATACTAGCTGTTAGCTGTGCCTGCTGAGATGGGCTTGAACACCACTGAGCATTTGATGTTGTCTTTCTCGGCGCCCTCCTTGAAAGCGAACAGGAAGTACATCACCTTGCGCACCTTGGCCAGCTCGGCGATCCGCTCGCCGAACTCCTGGATGTCGGCTTCCAGGCACTTGAGCGGCGAGTCGTCGGGGTCACCGGCTGAGCGCCAGAACTGGCCGGTGGGCTCCAGCAGCTGCCGTGTCATCAGGTTGGTGAGGTCTGGTGTCCAAAGCTGCGAGATGCCCGTGACGGAGAGGCGCCCGGGGCTCTTCATGCTCACCTCCCAGTGGCTGAAGGTGAGCTCCTGTGTGGAGAAGTCCAGGCGGAACACAGCCTCATAAGGCAGCAGCAGACGCTCGCCGTCCTGGCGCTTCTGACCTTTCTGCTGCAGCGACTGCACCCGGTGACGCATCACCTCCGTCAGCTGCAGGTCCTCCACAAAGGGCAGCTTCAGGTCGGACTCTGAAGCCATGGTTCACTCTCTCTCTCTTCTCTCTTCTCTCTTGTTTGCAGCAGACAGTGCTTGTTGATGTTCTCCAGTGCGATGGCTGGTCTGAATGGATCCCTTGCGTTCACTCTCTGCCTGTTTTTCTCTCCCCCCCCCACCACACCCCATCCTACCCCCCACCTAGCCTTCGCTGTCTCCCTCCCACCAGTCCCCCAGGGCAGAAAAGGCTCATTTTGTTTGGGACGTTATTGATTGTGTCACACCATGCAGCAGGGTGTGTGTGTGTCAAGTGTGTGCGCTCGTGTGTGTGTGTGTGTGTGTGTGCGCGTGCAGGCGTGTTTGCCTGTGTTTGTGTGTGGGATGTGCCTAGAGTAAAGAACTCCAGTTGGAAAGGGGTAAAAGAGGGATTCGCGCTCAGTGATGTGTGTGTTGGTGTGTCGGAGCGCTAAGCAACGGATGCTAATGACGTACCAAAACGCTCTGAGAAGGGGACTCCCGTAGGGCGTCTGCAGCCAATTAGAGGTTCTACCTGGTTTACTTATGTACTGATGGAAAGGACCGAGGGAATTGTGATGAGGGTGAGAGCTTTAGTAAGTTCTTTCTTGCCTCTGGTGTTGGGTTGCTATCAGTCAGCTAAGAGGAACCTGAAGTTTGAAATGCATTACACCAAATGTCATTTTAAACCATTATGTCATAAGCATTGACATATTAATAGTTGTCTGCTGTGTATTGAGTGTCAGTGAGGCACTTCAATAGTCCACTTCACTGTCAGTAATTGCCCTGGTCTCATGCGCCTTTGTGTTTTGTAACTCTTTGGGGTCAACTGTGGACACAGATAAGCCCAACTGCTCACAACATTTCACAAGATAGTGAAAATAATACCATGTGATTATCGTTATGTCTATGTGCTCTTAGCAACATTGACACTGACATGTCGCGTTTTTTGTCTTTAGGTCATTCCCGATTGGAAGGAGCAGGAATGGGATTCGGAAAAGCCGCAGTCCTACGCTGGAATTTTCCACTTCCGGTTCTGGCGCTTTGGCGAATGGGTGGACGTAGTTATTGACGACCGGTTGCCGACTGTTGATGGAAATCTGGTCTACTGCCATTCCAATGACAAGAACGAGTTCTGGAGTGCACTGGTGGAGAAAGCCTATGCCAAGTAAGTGAGCAGCCCAGCATGATGTTGAACAGCAGTGAAGTTGAGTCGACCTTTGGAGGTCTCATTGTAATAGGGATATAGAGCGTAAGGACAGAACTTTTGTAAAATAAATAAATAAATGGTCATGTTCTCAAAACAATCAAGTTGAATTATCATTGACTACATTTACAGGCACAGGTACCCCAAGTTTTGATCATATTCACTTCAGTATCTCGGATATGAGGCTTATCCCAGTTTTGATCATATTCACTTCAGTATCCCGGATATGAAGCTTATCCCAGTTTTGATCATATTCACTTCAGTATCCCGGATATGAGGCTTATCCCAGTTTTGATCATATTCACTTCAGTATCCCGGATATGAGGCTTATCCCGGTTTTGATCATATTCAGGACACTTAAATGCATGTAAACGTAGTCTGTGTAAATCACAATTTACAGCAGTTTCATTTGATGCATTCATGAATACAGCACACATGAATCACCATGACTAGAAATGGGCCAGTGTTAGCCAGCAGGCTAGTTTTCAGCTATAGTCCTTGATGTTTTGCTAACCATTCTTTGGCCGGTGGGTTGTTGACTTTGCCCGTCAGGCTCTATGGCTGCTATGAGGCGCTGGATGGCGGGAACACGGCTGACGCCCTGGTGGACTTCACAGGGGGGGTGTCGGAGCCTATGGACCTGGAGGAGGGTCAGTACGCCACAGATGAGGCGGCCCGTAATGAGCTGTTTGAGCGCGTGCTGAAGGTCCACAACCGCGGCGGACTCATCAGCTGCTCCATACGGGTGAGAAAGACCTAGAATACAGAAGGACAGCACATTAGACACCTCGTCATATAGGCAACCTAAAGACAGTGTAACGGATGCCAGTTAGCCTAGCTGTGGATGTGGAATGTTAATAAACCTCCCTCCCAGCATCTCAAGAGCCTGCTATAGCCAGTTAACTGGCAGCCCGGGATTGTCAGCCGACTGACTAGTGTGCTCGATTCACGCGCACAAATAAGCTAGCTGGCATCCAGTACACAACAACAGCTAAATTTCAACATTGAAAAAGCCTCATGCTTTATGGTAAGGCAGTTCACCAGCCTAATTTTAGGTGCACCTGTGGAACCATTGAACATTTTTACCTTTTGCACTGGACAGATTTTGTGGTTGCACATTCACCGGTTGCACACTGGTCCTTTTTTCAGCGTAAAGCCACAGGGTAGTGAGGAGGGTCCCATGACATGAACTCTCCCATGCTTGCAATTCTGTGTGTGCTTGTGAGTATGGCTACTGCGTCTGTTGCACCACAAAACAAAAGTTTGATCTCACATACACATTTCCCTATTAATCTAGCCTGTTATTTGATGTCTGTGAGACCCTAGAGACTTTGATGTCACAAGCTAGCACAGTGTGTATTTATAGAAGAGTTTGCTCAGTTGGCTGGTTTGATGTGTGCCATTTTTGTTTTGGCTCCCACCTTTATATTTTCTTGTTCTTTTTGCTGACATGCAGATTGCTAGTAACATTTTGCCACAGTATTAAGTATTGGTGTGTGTATGTGTGTGTGTGTGTGTGTGTCTGTGCCTGTGTGTGTGTGTGCACGCATGCATGCACGAGGAGTCATTTCCTGAGGCTCGGCGCTAGGCCGCTGGAGCTGACAGGTGTGTTCTGGCGAGATTGACGAGGTCAGCTCAGCTAATGGAGCTTCATACCGTAACTCCATCTGAGCTGCGCCTGGCAGGCTGCTCATTAGCAAATCCAATTGGCTCCGCTCAGTTAAACAGAGGCTGGAGAATTCCAACATTTGTCCACTCCCCCTGCCTCCCCTTCCACCACCCTCAGAACAATTGCAAAGAAAATCATGTGGTTCACGTCATGGCGGCTCAAGACAGAAGAGGTGCTAAGAATAGCCGTCTTGGCTCTCCTTGTCTCCTAGGCAACCACCTCTGCCGACATGGAGGCCCGGCTGGCCTGCGGCCTGGTAAAGGGTCACGCGTACGGCGTGACAGACGTGCGAAAGGTGAGGCTGGGCCACGGCCTGCTGGCTTACTTCAAGTCGGAGAAGCTCTCCATGATCCGTATGAGGAACCCCTGGGGAGAGAGGGAGTGGAACGGGCCCTGGAGTGACAGGTGAGCACAGCACACTACTGCCTCCACAAGAGCAGGTGGTCTGCCTTGGTTAGAATGAATTGGCTAAACTCCAGACTCGATCTCAAATTTGAGATGCTGATGTGGAGAAAAGTTAGATGTGCTGTTTTTGATTGAAGTTTTTCATGATGGAATACTATAGTCCTTTTGCTGGAATTCTCAAATTCTCCCTTTCAACAACCCTTGAACATATAATATATGCGGGAGATATGTAATATTAGATACCTGAAATTTGAGCTTCTTAAATTGCCATTTCAAGTGTATCAGCAGAGGAATGCATTGACATGGAGACCAGAGCCGTGGCTTGAGTGTGCCGAGTCAAAGCCAAGGGGTTAGCGGTGCTAGAAGCTCACAGGCTGTCAGGATCTATAGTCATCATGCTCTCTGAACCCTTTCCCCCAATCTCATCACGCTTTGTATAGTGGGAAAATCTCTGCTTTGCATGCTGGTCTCCTGCCACCTGCTGGCGGAAACTGTTGCATGCGATACAAACTCAAACTAAACCCTCAGTCTTCAAGGCTGCAGAGTACACATATGTACATATAGACATATGTATTTCAGATAGTTTGGAATTCGACTGTGGTTTTGTAAAGTGTTTGTTTATTTAGCATTCCAGTACCATGGGGCTATTAATCATTTACGGCAGTTTGCTGAACTTTTACTAATAACCTCAAGCTAGAAAGATTGGTTGGAGTAAAATGCAGTTGATGCCAAGCCTAAGCTTACATAGTCCTCGTATGATGGCCACGTTTTAATGAACACTACACTGGCAGGCTTGAAGATGCACTATGCACTTTTTTATTTGTAAAGCGAAGAGAGATGATTTTTAGATCAATATTTGAAGGGAGCAATGGTAGAAAATTACACTATTTATTCCATTGCTCTTGTCAGGTGTGTTTACATTTGGTGGGTTTTGTAAAATGTTAGCAAGTGCAAATAAAAGCCTGAGGAAAAGAAAATAAGAATCATCAAATAAAAAGCAACATTGGGAAAAGCCCTATTGCTTTCTAAATGACACACATCTTATTTGTAAGTGTTCATTTCGTGCCAACAAAAGGTATGGTGCCATTTACTGTCTGGCGTATCAACACTGGTTGTCTGCCAAGTTGAATTTGCTGAATATCAGCTCACAGGCTGCAGAGCAAGGTAGGCTTTAATCACGTCTGAAAAATCACGACGGGGCACTTCTCTCATCTGCGGCCTCTGCTCTCTGCTCTGTCTCATACAGCCTTAAATGATTAAGGAGGTTGGAAATCTGATTCCAGACCAGCCGCACCCCTCATAACTTGCCACATAAATTATTCACAGAAAGCTTTCAAATCCCTAATACTTAGATGGCCCCTCTACTGTCTTGCCCCCTCTCTGTCTGTCTGTCTGTGTGTGTGTGTGTGTTCGTGTGTAGCTCCGAGGAGTGGCAGAAAGTGAGCAAGAGTGAACGAGAAAAGTTGGGAGTCACTGTAGAGGACGATGGAGAATTCTGGTGAGCTTGTGTGTCAAATGTTTGTTTTTTGTTTTTGTTTTTTTTACATGACAGTGGAGATTTTGACATCATTGCAGTGCTTTCAGTTTTCCCCCTGAATTGTGATGAATTTGCGGAATGTTCTCGACTACCCCTGGTGACGCATCATTGGTCAGATCCTCCCTGTGTATTCCGTGTCTTTGCTCCTGTGGTATATATCAGTGCTCCTGAGAAGTTAACTGTGGGCCCCTCTCCTTCCCAATTGCCTCCTGACCCCCAACCCCTTGACCCTAGGATGAACTTTGAGGACTTCTGTAAGTATTTCACCGATCTGATCCTGTGTCGACTCATCAACACCTCCTACCTGAGCATCCACAAGACCTGGGAGGAGGCGGTGGTGCGCGGCTCCTGGGCTCCTCACGACGACCCGAGACGGAGCCGCTCAGGGGGCTGCATCAACCACAAAGCCACCTACTTACAGAACCCTCAGGTACCACATCATCCTCTCTGTCCTTCTCTCTGGTCATCCATCTCTTTAATAAAACAGTTAACCTGCATTAGTTCTGTATATGTGTTTTCCTGCTTCAGTATGTGTTTGACGTGACCAAGACTGAAGATGAGGTGCTGATCTGCCTTCAGCAGAGAGACCGGAGGGCTCGGCCCAGTGAGGGCAAAGGGGAGAACCTGGCCATCGGCTTTGACATCCATAGGGTACACATCTCTGATCTCCTCTGGCTGCAATGGACTCACCATCTATTTTACATTTATATTTATGCATTTAGCAGACGCTTTTATCAAAGGGACTTACATTTTGTCAACTATGAATTGTTCAGGGCCAGTTTCCCCTAGAACTTAGGGTTAAGTGCCTTGCTCAGGGACACAACAGGGACAGCTGGGATTCGAACCCACAACTTTTAAAGCTACTTGCACGCTATATCATTCTCCAATATAAGAGCTATAGCTAAACACAAAAGTCTACTGAAGTGTTTCTCAATAGGCAGCTCATATGAGAGGAGTCTATGTGATCTAAACATGCTGGCAGTGTTGTCAGGGGTGATGCCAAGAGGGCTTGCCTGCAGCCTGATCCTTCTTTTGTCCACTAGGTGGAGCTGAACAGGAAGTATCGCATGCACATCACCCAGCAGAAGGTTGGCAGCTCCATCTACATCAACTCCCGCTGTGTGTTCCTCCGGCTGGACCTGAAGGAGGGCCGCTACGTCATCATCCCCACCACCTTTGACCCCGGCATGCAGGGTGACTTCCTGCTGCGTCTCTTCACCGACGTGCCAGCAGACTGCAGGTGGTGTACCTCTGAACTCTCCACAGGGGTCAAATTGGACCCCTCATGTTGATGACTGCTTCTTTCACAGCATACTGTACATTGCATAAACATTGTATTATGCATATTGTAAGTTTCTGAGTCACACAATCTTCAAGTAAGTCTGTGTCAGTTTATACAAGGATACAAGGAAATATTGTCACATGCATATGATTACTGAATGAATAATGCAGTGAAATTTCTCAGCCTATTTGTGGGTGGGGTAGGAAGGGGCAGGAAAAAGTCCATGTAGCGCATGAAGTCAATGTAGGGGGAGGGGTGACTAAGGGCTGTATTAAGATGGGGTGGGGGGGGGGGGTTGGATGATGCAAAACTGATGAATGGTGTTGACAATATAGCATGTGTAATGAGTTTGTCAAGTTCAATGCTCATTGTTGCGCTCAATGTTCATTGAATTTTGGTAATCATGTTGATTCTTCATTATCTAAATTGGAGATTATTTGCAAAACAGTCTGACTCTCCTGGATTTGGATCATCCTCTGTCATATCCCCACAATGTGTGTGTGTGTGTGTGTCTGTCTTATTTTGATCTCAGAGAACTGACGCTAGACGAGCCTCCCCAGACATGCTGGTCAGGCCTATGTGGATACCCTCAGCTCGTCACTCAGGTCCATGTTGTGGCTGCGGATGGTCTCCAGGCCCAGGACTCAGATGGAGGTACTCTACAGCGCCCTCTTTTGGAAGTTTATCATAACTGTATTATTGTAGCAAACATTCTCTTAAATGGGATAAAAAAACAAAAGATAAAGTTGACATTTTATTGTAGTGACAGAGTGATACACAGTGGAGTGACATGTTAGTCAGTCCTTAAGGAGTGTGTGATATGTGTATGTGATCTCAGCCTCAGATCCATACGTGATCATCCGCTGTGAGGGGGAGAAGGTCCGATCACCAGTGTTCAAAGACACGTGCAGCCCCCAGTTTGATGTCAAGGGACTGTTTTATAGGAAGAAAGCCAAAGAGGGAGTCCAAATAGAGGTGGGATTCTCTCTGTCTATCTGTGTCTGTCTATACTTAAAGGAGAAATGTGGTGTGAATTAATCCAGAAGCCCTGTTCTTCCAGGTCACCAAATGCTGTCGGTAGAGAGAAGAATGCAATAATTTTAATACAGCCTTGACTGAATAGTGAACCAGCAGCTAGCTGAATGGGGCACACTAGCTTACTCTCTGTTTCATTTTCATTTTGCCCAGTTCAGTTAACGTTAGCTGCCATTTTGTTATTCAGTCAATGTTGTATCAAATTTTCATGTTCTTCTCCCTACCAACAGAATTTGATGACCTGGAACAACCGGGATATGAATATGAATCGCACCAGATTTCTCCTTTAAACTGTCATTTCCCTCAGCTATTTCAATAACAAGTCTATATGCCCCTCTCCTGCCCCACCCCCTCTTTCTCTTTGTGTTCAAATCTGTTGACAGATTTGGAACCACAACATCATCAAAGATTCCTTCCTGGGTCAGGTGATCCTCAAGGCTGACCCCAATGACCAACAGCTGCAGCACACCGTTCACCTGCGTGACCGTGGCAACCAGCAGAGCAACGACCTCCCCGGCACTCTTACTGTTCGAGTTCTGACCAGCGACGTCCTTACCAACATCTGAGTGCTGCAGCACGCATGCACACACAGATGCCGGCATACGTACATACACACACGCACATATCGCCATCATCATCTGCATCATCATGATATACTTCCTATATCTTTCTACGCTACTCTCTTTCTCTTTTAGAAGTGGTGGCAGGCCATGGACTTGTGAATCACTATGCCTTCCCAACAACATCTTTTTCCATTGAAGATGAATGAGCTTTAGTCTCTGCTGCGCCTCCAACTTTTACATTGAAAAACTCTCTCATCGGTGTTGCAGCATGCCAAAATAAAGTGTCATTGCCAACCAGGAAGACTCTACGTTTGCGTGTCCCTTTGAGGAGAATAATTTTATATACAGTGTCACGTTTGCCAAACATTTCCTTCGATCGAGGCTATGTTTTCATTTTGTTTACGTATGTGAGTTGTGTAGCTACTTGTTGAAGCGATGTATGGGACCAAAGAGTGTCACGCAGGGTTAAAAACGTCTCCCTGCTACAACTGCCTCAGTTGTTTGCCAAGTGCTTACCACAGCTTATCTTTGTACCTTACCACAGAAGTACCTGATCCCCTCCGGTATCCAGGGCTGCGCTGGATTAATTTGCAGTTCTCAGGGCCTCTTTTCTGGGGGCCAGTGGTTTCAGGCTCCCCTGACCAATGGACACAACCTGAGGTCAATACAGATTTGCCTGAGGGGACACCGGTGGTGGTGGTGGTAACAGTGGTGGTGGATGGAAGGGGTTGGGGGGGGGGGGTTTTGCTTACAAGTTTGGATATTATTGCTAGTCACCTTGGTGAATGAATGTGCAAGAAGTCGTCTTTTTCTGTCCATCTCTTTCTCCCCCTCTCCCCCCAGATGTATTCCTCTCATTCGGGGGCTGAAGAGTGAAGCCTGTGCCATAGCCAGAAGGAGCTCGCTGAGAGCAGTTAGTGTTAGTACGTTGGTGTCACGTGATGCGTAGGTTCTAATAAATCAGTACAGATAGATCTATTGACTCTATTGAAAGTGGCATATTTACATTTTCTGTTATCGTGGTTTTATCATTGTTTCTCCAGTCATTTGTCGAATGAAGAAATGCATGCACGATGACCACTTATATGAAATGACTTACAGGCTTGGCCTAAGTATATGTGAAAGCCTGTTTACACATATAAGCAACTGCTTTTGTTTACAAAGGAATGAATTATTGGTAATGTTCAGTTGAAACTCCTGTATTGCATACATAGTTTGTAGTTTACATTATGGGCAAAGGTAAATGTGTATATATTTGTTCACAATTATGATTTCACACAAAGTGACTGGGGCTGGACATAATTTATTTGCCATTTGTTGTTGATATGTTTAAATTACATTTTCTTTTTCTTTTTCATGGGGATTGTGTAATTTTTTAGCTTGGTTTAATTTCTATTGCATTTTATATGTCACAGTTGTGTTCATTATAATCTCAGTATTTATTTTATACTCTTTTACATGTATCAGTGTCAATCATGTCCAGCAAGCTGTTTAGTCATAATAAACTTGGATAAAAATGTGGGATGCAAATTTCTGTGCCATGATTTTTTTTTTATTTTGTGTTTTTTTTTTTTGTTGCAAAAAAGTATAAAAGACAAATATTACAGGAATAAAAATCAATACAGGCACTATCAGGCATTATCAATTTTTGACAATGCTTTTAATATGATGCTCAAAAAAACAGTTTTCTTAATTTTCTTTTTCTTCATGTTTCTAACATTATAACAGTTTTGACCATTTGTGTGTGTGTGTTGTTTTTTTTTAAACAAACTAAAAAAAAACAATATTTTCCTAATTGTACAGTGCACACATTTTTGTTCTCGCTGAGTTCTAGTTAGGTTGCATCCATCTGGGCTTGTGTGCAGCTAGGATGCTGAAGTGCAGACCCTGCTGCACAGCTGTCTGTGCAGTCTGCATTATGCCCTGCATAAGACTTGATGATGCGGAAGGATTGCCTGTACAATTACAACTCTGACAGAAGGGGAAGCCATGACCTTTTCTACACAACACAATCAGGAAGGAGGGGTAAATTAAATGTGTGTGTGTGTGTCAGAGTTAGAAAAAAAAATTGGGTTTCTCGTTTGAAAATGATGGATTGACCTCCCACGCTTTATGCACCCCACAGAGTTCTCTCTCTCCTTCCCTCCCTCTCTCTCTTTTTGTCTCTCTCTCCGCGTGCCTGCCCTGACCCCTCCCTCTCTTGAGAGGGATCAGTGGCAGTGAATGAGACAGGGCTGCCGTGTCACTCTTAATACCCCACACGGCACCGGCAGCAAGTGCCTGTGTGGCCTCCCGCATTCTTCAAACACACACTCGCATACACATACATACACACACACACTCATACAGGTCACACACACCTGCCGCTCTGCCAGTGGACTGCTCTTCTACATCTGAGTGGAAATAACGGGACCCTCTACAGATCCCCACGGAGGAGAAGAGTTTTTCAGAATAGTGGAGAGGTAAGTGGTTCGTCGAAGGGCTTTACCCGGGCATGGCGGTTCCTTAAAGCTTAAATCTCCTTATAGCCGCCAACACCTCCCCCTTCCTCTGTCTCAGCCGACATTGCTACTGCCAGGACTCAAAGGTAGGGTGGCCATTCTGCCTGTGGAGGACTCAACTTTACTGTTGCCCACTACTTTCAGTGGGAACATGAACGAGTTGGTAGTTGAATGGAGAAGTTGAGAGGTGGTAAAGTGCTTATGCTTGTGTGTCTGGGCTGGAGGTCTTGAAGAATGGCTCTTCTGTCTTTTGTGCAACAGCAGATGCATACGGTATCCAGGGTGAGGGTGATCACATTGAGAGGCTAGTATTTGTGGGATTGTTATGAAACTTTCTCAGACTGAGAACTCTGCCAAGTGACCGTCTGAACTCAACTACTGTGACAGAGAGCTATTCTAGTCATGAGCAACACCTCAGGACTACAGGTCACTCACTCACACACACACACCTGCCCTGTAAACCTTAGTGGAAACTTTTCAGTCACCTGAGTTGTCGAATACTAGATTACAGCTATTCAAAAGTATTATCTTTTGTGAGACCAAGCAGCATATCCAGTTTTCACTTGGAAATATCCACATGATTAGTACTTCAAATGGTTTAGATGTAGAACATTGGTCATGCTGCATTTTTCTCAGTATACTGTAACTATGAGCATTCCTTGCAGATTTTTGCAATCATAAACTAAACACATTTCTGTATGAGTTGAGGCTGAGTTGCTGTATACATATGTTAATTATTAGGAATGGATGGTTTTGCATACTCAGATGGTCGGTATGAAGTAGGCAGATGATTAACTGTAAACAGACAAGACTGTGATGATTAACTGTAAACAAATGAGTAATGGCTGTTTGCATCCTGTGCATACCAGGAAAGTGCTTACCATGACATTAAGTGTAGAATACCTCAGTGTTGACTTCTCAGATCGTAGTTTAGATCTTATGAATTGCTTTTCCACTAATTAAATATTAACTATACAATGTTATCATCCTCCTGTCTCTTTTTCCTTGAGGGATTTCTTTAAATTGGCCCAGCATGAGTATATCCACTTATCAACATATACACTGGTCTTAATCAGGCAATCTGGCCAATCCTTAAGGAGGCCATTTGGATGCCAACTCATCCTAAAGATCTTCTTTAGGAACAGTGGGAGGCATCAGGACTCCAGCATGGTTTGGGATTCCAGAGTTAATGGTAATTGAGAATTAGTGCTCCTGTGGTATTTGGTGGTATTTTATCCTGGGCTCGGATGCACACGTCCCTTTGAGCTTCCTCTTCAGGAATGGCTTTTGGTCCCCTGTGCTGACCCCATGGTGTTCTCTTTGGCGATGAACCATGCCCTATCGTGAGTCAGATCTGGGCAGCATATTGGCACCCTGTGGTTTGGGGATAAGAGGCTCAGTATTTTGGCATCATCCAACACACTAATAACCACACAGCTTTTATGTATGCTTCCCAACTGTCAGCACACGAGAGTTTCCTTTAGGTTTTAGAACATTAGAGCTTTCGTTTGGTGCCACACTATATGTATGGTGTCTTGCAACTAGTTTGTCACCATCCACTCTCAGAATTTTCTCAGCCTCTGTAGTTCTAGCCTCTTGCAAGACCTGCAGTTGTGCACATAGGGAACTGCAACTGTTGGATTGCAAAATAACCAAACTCCATTTAGAGCATAGAAACACCTCTCTTTGTTTTGAAACATGCTTTCAAAGAACATGAATATTGAATCACCAAGCCATGTCTCCATTACGTACAGACATTCTGGGGAGTCTGACCTCTGAAACAGTGACAGGCCTTGATGAAAGTTGTCGTTGTCACAGAGAGTGATGGAATTACAGTCACACGCCCAGGCAGTCGATGCAGCACATATTCAGTGACAATTATAGTTGAATTCCAAAGTGAATAAGCTGAAGGATGATCTCATTTGTCATTTATCCCTGTCTTTTCTTTTTTTTAGTTCTGTATTGTTCATGTTGTGCCCTCATCATATGTACGAAATGAAGATAAACCTATATGATGCAGATTGGATTGGGTAGAATATTTGCAATCAGAGCAACTACAATTCCATAGTTGTAGCAGCTTCTGGTACTTTGGTTGAGAATGTTGAAAAGAATTGTGCTGAAGCTGCTTATCTTTAGTGCCCATAAATAAATACTTTCACTGCTTTATAAATGTTGAACTGTCCTACAACTAGATCCTTGGGGGAAAACATCAAAATATGGGGTGATTTGGGTAAATTATGTCTTCCTCACCTAAGCGTGCTGATGACATTGCATCCCAGTCCCCCACTGCCCAGATCTCGCACCCCAACTGGGCCACCCAGCCGGCTTTGTCTGGCCCTCTGGAGTCTTAATTAAATGCTGAAATATTGATGGTGGAGTCTGAGTTGGCCTTGCACCACATTCAGTCTGCTCGCCATGGCGTATCCTGGACAGATTAGCAGTGCAAGGGAAACAAATCCAGATGGTCATTTTCTATTATTCTCCATCATATTGTTGGTCAGAGGATTTACCCATGGGAGAGGCTTTAGGAAGGTGAGCCACTGTGAGAGGTCCCCCACAGCTGAATGATGCATGAAACACAGATACAACAGTAAGAATGACCACCTGCATCCATACAGCACATTACTTTCAAAAAGTAAACAACAGGCACAGCTAATTCGGCTTGACTGTTTGCATGGATTACCACGAACACCCGTCTCGTGATCATGTGACCGAAGCACGGCTTAGAACAAGGCCACTCTGCTGGGTGAGGTGAATGAGGGGGGGGGGCAGGAGGGGGGCTGGAGGCTGTCATTGTACCGGTATGAACTTACCTACATATTAGCTAACTTCAGGGTGAATCAGGCAAGCATTTCTCTCTTCTCCTCTAGGCCAGGAACAAACTACCCTGCGAGCATTATTAGAGAATCAGAGTCTGTTTAAGGAATGACCCAGACATGGAGGCATAGCCCATTATCAGGCCAGACCACCAGTGTGAGGTCTGTAGGGGTCAGATGGTGCATTTCATAGGGATTAGGTTTATGGTTTAAGACACACTGTTACATTGTTTGCTGTGACACAGCAATAGGCTACATAGAACAGACATGTTCCAGACTTGTAGCCTACAGTAGCTCTTACTTCAATTGTCTACAAAACAATAACATATGTAGTATAAGTGACAATTATGTTATATATGTCACTCAATAATTATGTTAATTATGTCAAAAACTACTGTCATTACCCAAAACAGTATGTGCAGAGAGTGCAATGTCTGATTCAACAGAGTATACAATACAATCCTATAGATACAATGTTTGCAAGTGTGTGTATCCTGTCATGATGATTCTTTGGTTTTTTAGGTAATTTGCCTGTTGCTGACCAAATAAAACCTTGGGTATGTCAATTATTTAAACAGGTAAACAGTCATATATCTGAGCACCAAACACACAATGTGGTTTGACAAATCTGTTGCTAACTAGACTTATTGTGAGCATTTTCATTTTTGATGTTATCAAGCTCTACTGATGTTACACCGTGGAAAGGCATTAAGAAGCGGTAGGACTTGAATGCAAAAATAGTTTACTGATCTCCGAATTGCACTCTGTCAATGCGATGATAATATTTAATGAAATTTTATCTCTAATTTGCAACCAAGTTTTAACCATTTGCATGAACGTCATAAATCAAATATCCCCAACGAAACAATAAAAAGCAGCAAAGCAATGTGTAGGATATTGGACATTTAAAAAAATGGATAGCCTACCGATTCAGGCTAAAGTCCCTTTAAATGTTTCGACACGGACTCTTCCTGCATTCTCCACCCACAGTCTTGTACCACCAATAGCATTTTAGATTATTAGCATACTCTCTTCCAGTGATGCCTTGCGGCGATCGATATGGCGATGTGAAACTCACACTTCTAGTTAATTTGCCCTTTTAGAATGAGAATACAAATGATACGTTGCATAAATATCAGACAACAGTGTACAGAGGTTGAGTAGACTAGTGCAGGCATTTGTGGGTTATATGAGCGCACAAATACAAAGGAGGCATACCAACCATGACTAAGGTGTACAGGTGTAAGTTCCGTCTATATACCTGGCGAGAGCACGCTTCCTCTTCTGCCCGGATGATCCTCGGTGGTCCGGGGTGCAGGCTTCAAACCTGTAGCTGCCTAGCGGCAGAGTGGTTCAATTCCACCTTCTGGGCGAATGGCTATACAGCATTGAAAACAAACTCAATTCTGTTGAGCGTATTTGTAATAAAGTTCTATTCTATTCCTGGAATCGACAACAAATGTGTCAGTACACGATGGCTGCACCACACAGCCACTGGCAATGGGCACTTAAATGAGTCAGTCATGATTGTGTAACTTCGTCTGAACTAGTTTAAAGTTTATACATATCAAATTGACGTTCATAGTTCACCATTTAAATTGAGAACGAGGTCACGTTCAGTTCATTTATTTTTGTAAGTGGTGAAAAGCACCAAGTATTTCTGTGCTTCACACTACTCAGCTTCCCATCAATGCAAATTGCATCTGTTGTGAATATAATTTGTGTCCATATTAATAATTACAACTTAAGGCAGTAAATACAGGCTAACCATGAAGCCTACCACAAAGATTTTATCAGGACATAGAATCTCAAAACAATCTGAACTTCGTTATTCAAGTTCTTACGTTGTACTTAAGTTCTTACTTGTTACGTTTGCAGTTAAAAATGAACTTGTTCAAGGAACATGAACTAGTCCATGCACAACCAATTGCCCTGCTCAACTGAAACACTCAATATGGAGAAAAATATCTAGCCTAATAGGTGAGACAGACGATCCATGCAAAAGGCTATTACATGGATTTAATAACAAACACTGTTTCAACTGAAGACAAAAAGTAAACAAAAGTAAACTAAAATTGTATAAAGTAGACAAAATATTTTCTTATTGGCCCAAATGAGGCACAATAACACACCATGATTTTAATGTACAATAAGCATGAATCACAAAACCTTTTTCTCATGTTGCAGGGTCCTCACATGCTGACGTCTGATGTCCAGGATTAAACAACTGAACCATAGTCATGGTCATTCTGCAGCAGGTCAGACATGTTGTTGGTTTGTTTTGCTTTTAGAAATTGACCTTAAAATGTCAGTGAAATGCACATCTGATCAGACAGGGTGAATGGAATGGACAAAAAGAAAATTTTGTTACAAAGAGCTGGTGAGAGTTGGTGGCAGTTTGACTGTAGCGTGGTGGCACTTAAACACGTAAACACATACACACACACTGGCCCTGAAATAGACCTGGCCTTACTGAGAGGGGCAACCTAAACACTTAACCAATTACCAGTAAGCTGATCACCTCCCAGCAGTCTTTGCTACAACCCGTACCCATTCAATGAAACCAAACCTTTATGTTTGTACAAACTAGAACCATCCCCTCCTAAAATGTAAAGATGTTTGAGCTTCATCTTGTCCCTGTCGCATCTCAGTCAAAGTATACATCTTTATCCTTGTTACTGGTGATAGATGGACTCGCTGTTTATGTCATCACAGCAACTCTGAGTTAAAGGAGAAATCTGGTGTGAATCAGTCCATTTCCCCGTTGTTCAAAGTCTTCAAGTGCTGTGTGTAGGAAAAAGAATGAGAAAATTTGATACAACATAGACCAAATATTGAACAGGCAGCTAACACTAACTGAACAGAAACTCACTCTCAGTTTAATCTTCCTATGCCCCATTCAGTTCATGTTAGCTTCCAGTTTGCTATGCGGTCTATGATGTATCAAATTTTCTTGTTCTTTTTCCTACAGACAGCACTCTGTGACTTGGGTGACAAGGGTATGGATAGGATTACATCAGATTTCTCCTTTAACAATTTAGATGTCAGTTTCTGATACTTGCCATGTTTGTGTGGCCTTGAGATTCAAGTGTGTGACAAAATTCTTTTCAGAGTTTAGCATGTGTTGTGTGGTTATGAAATGTGTTTTCTTGATATCCCACACAAAAATAGAGAGTTAAATGGTTATTCAAAGACTACCAGAGCTGTAACCAACAAACAGCGCACACACACATATACACACACACATAATCACACCCAGTCACCAACAGATTTGTTTTTTGGGACAAACAACCGTCCCTATTTTCTGCCTGGCTGGTCAGCAGTGAGCACACTGTCCCTGTGCTCGCTGGACTCCTCTTCTTCTCCAGCGAGAGCAGGGCTTGGCTCATCAGCCTTTCTGAGTGGCTAATCACTCCTGACAACGCCTTCTTTTCAGGACTGGCAAGCCGCAGCCAAAGCAGGCCATTTATGAGATCCATCATGGAGCTATCCATCCATGATCTCCATGAGATCCTTCCTCCCCCTTTTCCCCTCTATCAGCTGGCCTCTCAACATTCTCTGCCCAAGCCACAACCGCCTCGCTCTACACAGGACTCAGGAGTATAGGAAGCCATGCTTACAATGTTGATTTAAGTGCTGCTGTGGGGCTGGTAGTTGAGAGGCAGAGAGAGCAGAAGACATTGCCCACCTGCCCACTTTTGGCACTAGCTGAGATTTAGTGTGACTGTTGAATCCTGAGATGTGGTAGCTATGGAGGTGAAGCAAAGAGCAGAGAAACGTGGGGTTCAGGAGCCCTGGAGAATACGTAGGCTGGGATTCAGCTGCAGCACCCTCATTAAGGTACAGTATAGCCTGGTTATAGCCTTTATACTGCCTGGGTGGGCTAACCTATTCATTCTAACGGCATTTGGAAAATAATGAAAACTGCATCAAAGAGGGACAGTTTTGTTTCTCAAACTGGAAATTTTGTATGGCTAGGAACAGCTTTGAAGTTTAATGTTTGGGTTTGGTTTGGTTTGGTTTGGATAGGAAACAAATCTTATGTTACATGGAAAAAAACAGCCCAAAACATCCACCAATGTTGATAGTAATGTTGTTTGACAACTTAGCTGACTTTACATATCAAAAGCCTCAGTTCATATACAGATTCAATAACACAAAGGTTATGATGTTACAGTTGAGCTGGGTTTGCTTGAGTCACTATAAACAATAGTAAGTTCTTCTGTCTTAAATGGATTCATACAGAGATTATGTTAGTATTTCTGAATAACAGCACCCTATGTTGAGTATATTTGAGTTGGCCTAGCTAATGAGTTCATTCAGTCTGTTGTAGAAAACATTCCAATGAGATTAGTTTCTCATTAGTTCTCAGTCCTTCATTCACTGTCCACACTGTTTTCTTTTGTTTTGAAGAATAATGAATCATTCCGACACCAGCAGGGGGCAATCTGTTCCTGTAAATAAAGTCAAAACTGCCCGGTTTTATGCAGTGAGCAAGGCCAGGCACAAGCACAGACGGCAAAAGAAGTGTATTTATCCCTTCAACAGAAACGGAATTCTGTGAGCACATTATTATGATTTTTAAGTGGTCTTCTTGTATTGAATACAAATAGCCTATTCTCGTATGAACAAATGCAGGCCCAACTATGTCGGGACTGTCTTCGCCTTTTCTGGTCATATTCATTATATTGAGGTTTTTGTGAAAACGTGACAGAAATTCAGCTGATTGTTATTACAGCATACTTGTCTAATATGCGATTACGTGTTACCTGCGCTGTGAATAATTTACGTCGCTCGCGCGACACAACAACTGCCGCATGCGTCCTCGTCAGGAGAAATGGCTTCTGGGAGAGCTGTGGCATCGCCCCACTGCTCTAGTATTAGTGCATAATGAGTCACAAGAGTCACTGCAGGTATCTGCGCTTAACCTACCTGTCAAATTAAGCATTTTTCAAGGCAGTTAATACATTTTAAGTAAGTTGCTGCCACATGATCTTTGTACACATATATATATAGCATACAGCACAAATGTTTAGCCTACTATACGAAATACTTCTTGACAAAAATGACAGGTTTTCTACGTGTGGAAAATATTGTAAATCTGTATAAAAGTCAGATTTTCACTATATATTGATAATTCCAAAAATGCAGAATATGCTTTATATGAAAAATAAAACGATAACAGTAGAAGATAAGAACGTGAAAAAAGACATACTGTAGCTACAAAACTCATGTAGTCCATGGATGAATAATTGAGTGCTGGTTGCTAGGATAGTCATCACTTGGACATGACAGCTGTGCCGCTGCGGTGTAGGGTTCACAGTGCTCTGCTGATCCTTCATTGAGGATATTTAGTTAATTAAAAGTAGTTTTTTTTTTCAAAAGAGCTCCCCCTTCACATCCAAGCATCCTCTCATGACATTCCAACAGCTTTAGATGATATCAAGCTCACATTAAGTTACATTAGGCCTGAAAAGAACATGTGCTGAGGAATGACAGGTAACCAGGTACCAGGTGTCAAAGATAGCAAATTACACAGGAGTCTCAGAGAGGTAGAGACAGAGGAGGGTTGTGACAGAAATGTGAACATCATGGAGAGTTTCTGGGAACTAGGAGGTTGGGTGCAGACAGTCAGCCACCCAACCTAGGTCCCAAGATTCGGTTTCCTCTGCGTACAGCCAAGGAGCGTGGGGAACAGGAGGGAGTCAGCCCTCAGGTTTAGTTTCGTCACGTAAGCCAGTGCTTTCTTGAGGAGGTCATTCAGACAGTCCAGGCTGAGGCGAGGACTCTGTGGCCTCCTCACTGTTTGTGTTATTTTATTTTTAACTCCCTTGCAGGACTCTCTGGAAGTTACAATATTTTCATAATATCCTGCGCTTTTGTTGGCTGGAGGCAGGCCTGATTTTTGTGAGTGTGTGTGAGAGAGAGAGATTGTGTGTGTGTGTGTTTGGTCATTCACACAAACAGCTGTGCACAGGAGCACACATTTCACACACCTGCTGAGGAAGTTGCTGTTGCTGTGGGTATAGTATTAGTACCGGGGATACAAATCCGCCTTTCCTTGGGGTGTTGCTGATATTTATGGAGGAGAGCCTGCTCTGTGGAGGATGTACAAAAGACGGGATTATGTGGAGATTTATGAGAAGGACCAAGCAAAATGGGCACTTTTGCGGAATGTCAACACTGTTGTTAAACATACCACTCTCTTACCGGTATGGTGTATGTATGTTTGTGTATGCGTGTGTGTGTTTGTGTGTGTGCTGTACCTCAGTTTTGAAAATTTAGTGTGTCCTGTTTGTGTAAGCAATGTAATTGGTGATAAGCAAACTCATTGTTAAAAGTGTTTTGTCCCCTGTGTGAGAACAGCTTTGTTATTCTAATGTCTGCATTTACATATAAAAACAGTTTAGCTCAACATCTGATTGCCCTTGAGGGATGTTAATAACTTTTGGATTTATGTCTAACTTTTGTGACTGTTGTAAAATCAGCCTTGATGATGTGGATTAAATACTACTATAATTCTTCAGCCGCATCCATTTGCTTTCACTGGCTAGTCATCAAAGGCGAGATGTGGCAGTCTTTCTAATGTGGGTGCTTCTTCCAGGGGGACTATGTGTGGTTGGACCTCAAAACCGGTCGGGAGTTTGTGGTGCCCATTGGAGCCGTGGTCAAGCTGTGCGACTCGGGTCAGATTCAAGTTGTGGATGATGAAGGGAATGTGAGTAACCCATTAAAGACCTTTCCTGACGTTATGAAAGCAACAGAAAGACATAAAACAGGAAATGTCTGATGCTTAGTTCATGGGTTCACCATTCTATTATTTTACCAGCTCCCTCTATTGTAAATGGATATCTCAATGCACTTTAAGCTGCGGGACCATTATAGTGGACTAGACAATGGTCTGTGTCTCCCCTGTTGTTTACACCCCACGTTTTACAATGGTTTTCACCCATAACACTTTTTATCCTAGGAGCATTGGATATCACCACAGAATGCTACTAACATCAAGCCCATGCACCCCACCTCCATCCATGGGGTGGAGGACATGATCCGTCTGGGCGACCTCAACGAGGCTGGGATCTTGCGTAACCTGCTCATCCGCTACCGGGAGCATCTTATCTATGTGAGTTTGCCCCTGCTGCTGTCATCTGCATATAATGTGGCTACAACACTGGGTTTGAGGAACAGCTTAGTTTTAAGGGAGACTAAAACTATAGTGTGCTTTAATTGAGTCTGTGTCCAGAATTTATCTGTTGTCTCTGGGTCCAAGTTTGTTTTTAAAACTCATCCGTCATGTTAAAACTTCTTAGGGTAAGATTGGAAACACAGTAAGAGTTGTTATTATGGGTCTCTTTTAAGGTTTGAACCACAGTGTAACATGATATTCAAACACAGATCTATTTCGTTCCTCAAAGCTGCCTATTTTGAAACTGTAAGGTTGAAATAAGCCTATTCATTTGGTAAGGACAGCATGTTGGTTGGTTGCTCACACTCTCGATGTAGCTATGAGTCTGACCCCATTGGCTTAGCCTCCGATACAAATGGTCATACAATTTTTTTTTACGTGACTTGCTGTTCAATTTAGGAGTAGTGTATGCAAGGGATATGCAGAAGTTTACAAATGTATCAAGTCTTTGCTTCTGAAGCTTTGGTTCCTCTCGTACTGAGCAGGATTCCCATTACAACAGCATATCAGTTGGTTCAAACTAACCTCTCTCTCGACTGTGTAAACCCAGCTATTGTTCCCTGTTAGTAGATGAACAATCCAACGCTTGGTTTTCCAGCCTTTGCCACTTCCTTATGTCAGTTTACTGAGTCTATTTCCAGATTTTATCCTGTGTTTCTCCAGTGTTAAGTATTTCCCACAGTTTCAAATCTTGGCAGCAAAGATAGTGATTCACGATGAGAAGATGACTTTTATTTCATCATTGCGTTCGGCTTCTGTTAAGTTTAATTATAATGGTATTATAAAAGAAGTCAACTGTCCCCATTAACAATGCCACTGTCCATTAGAAAACATTTGTACTGGAACATTTAATAACTCCCTGCCTCTCTGCCCAGTTTCTCTTAAATGTCATTTATGTAATCAGGTCCATGCTCCAGAGGATGTATTTCTCTTCAGACTCTAGGACAATGAAGCTTTTATGTGCATCTCCTGTTTGATGCATTTGTTATGTTTGATGACTGGCTGTCCAAAGACATCAAGCCCAAATAAGACATGGCTGGTTTAAGGTGCCTGTTGGCGTGTGTGTGTGTGTGTGTATGGGGGGGGGGGGGGCAGAAAAGCTATCCTTGTTTATCTTTCTCTCTGTCTCTGTCTCTCTGTTCTCTCTCTCTAATTGTGGTCCTGCCACTGGTGTTCCTTTCCTCCCTCCCTCTCTCTGCCTCCACCTTTGTGAAGACTAACTGTGGAGGGAGGGTAAGTATGGGAACTTAACGCATGGCTGGCCACCACCCATCTCCTCACCGTTAGTGTGTGTCTCTGCATCAGCTACTCCATTACAACATGGCCTCACCGCCTATGATAACAGGACACTGATACACCCACCGCCGCCATTGTCAGCCTTACATCTGAAAAGTGATACAAAGTCCTCCACAGCCCTCACCCCACCTCTCTCTGCAACGTGCCCCTTTACCTTGCTGTCTATCTCTCTCACAGCATCTTGCTCAGTTCCAGATCTTATTCATTGTCTCCCCCTCTCATCTCACCTACCATCATCGCCATGTGAACGTTATTGTGACCATGAGTGCAAGATGTTGATGTGATGCACACTTATCCAGAACGTGTTTTCCTTTGCTGGCATAACATTTGCATAATGTAGCATTGTGTACTCTCTCTGAGAAAAATGACCCCCTGGTAAGCTGCCGACACTCTTGTTTATCGGGAATGTTTTTGCTGATAAAGCATGTTTTGTTTCATAAACAAATATGACCTGCTTAAAAAGTAAAAACCCTCTCCTCTTTGTTTAGAGTCATGTTTGGAGCTGCATGTCATTCATCAACACTGTTTTGTTGACCATCGGAGCTACGCTCAGGTCATGTACTCTTCCCAGCACTATTTAGGCTTTATCTAATTTCCCTGTCCAAACTGTAGACGTACACAGGGTCCATCCTGGTGGCAGTGAACCCATACCAGCTGCTGCCCATCTATACAGCAGACCAGATCCGTCTGTACACCAACAAGAAGATAGGGGAGATGCCACCACACATCTTTGCCATCGCAGACAACTGTTACTTCAATATGCAGCGGAACAACAAGGATCAGTGTTGTATTATCAGGTAGATACAGCACTCTTGCTTGAGGAAGAGATGAATAAACTGACATGGACATCAGGCCCTCTTGCTGTTAAAAACAGACAAAGCATGAAAAGTTCTTTTTTACTCAATCTTACCAGCTCAAATCTTCTCTTTAAACTACTTCTGGCATTATAGATACTGAGTGCCCTTGTGTCTGAAATAGGGGATAACTTTCAAGATATTTTATGATGTTACTGTGCGGATGTTTGTGTGTGTGTGTGTATGCATGTGTGTGTGTGTTACTGTCTTTCATTTTCCACCACAGTTTGAAAATACGGCCTGCTGTGATTTTTTCCTTTGATGAAATGCTAACAGTTGCACTTCAAGGCCTCCTAGTCAGCAGTCATCTACATTTTATTTTATTTGAGTGGTGCGGTAACTTCAGTTGTGGTGATGCTGTGTGGAATACTAAACGCTGAACTCAGGCTATGAGAGAGAAGTGGGATTCTGAGTGCCCATGTCTACTAATCTGAGTGTCCATATCTACTAATCACTCTCTTCTACTGTGCCTGTTTCTCCTGGCAGTGGGGAGTCAGGGGCTGGGAAGACGGAGAGCACCAAGCTGATCCTGCAGTTTCTGGCAGCCATCAGTGGACAGCACTCCTGGATCGAGCAGCAGGTGCTGGAGGCCAATCCCATCCTGGAAGGTAAGGCACTGGCTGACACTTCCATTGGCTCCAGAGACTGAGGGAGCTCAGGTCAAAACACAGGCCCCAGTTCTGGCGTGAACTCCACACCATATAAACCATTTCAAGAGAGTTCTAGTAGCTCTTCCCATGGGGCTTCCGCTCTGTTTTTAAATCTAAGCGTAAGATGAAACTTTTCAGTGAAGCAGGCCATTAAAGCGCTCAATATCTTGACTGTATTTTTATTTATCAATTCATTTATTTTTACATATTTTACTCTTATACTTTAATTCTTAACTATATTTCACTGTATGTGTTTTTATTGAAGGTGCTTTTACATCTTTTTTTGTCTTTATTTTTACTGTTTTTCACTTTCTGTAAAGCACATTGAAATGCCTTGGTGTAAGAAAAGTGCTACATATATATTTATAAATATATATATATAATTTCCCTTGCCTTGACTAGCCAACATTCCAAATGTGATACAAAAACAGTAGAAGCAGTTTGTGAATTAAATAGAAAGCTCAGGCATATTGTTTTTGTTTTTACCATTGAAATGGTGTATAACAAAATTTCATGATACAATGAATGACAATAGATGTTTGTCACAATGTTTTGGACTGCAGCTTTTGGGAATGCCAAGACCATCCGGAATGACAACTCTAGTCGCTTTGGGAAATACATTGACATCCACTTTAATAAGAGGGGTGCCATAGAGGGCGCCAAGATTGAGCAGTACCTTCTGGAGAAGTCCAGAGTCTGTCGGCAGGTAACAGCTCTGTCACTCTGTAGAGTGTAGGCTGCAACACCCCTCGACAATCTGCAGATTTCTTCTCTTTTGAAACCTCTAACATGTTTTTGCATCATGGTATTGCTCCACTTTCTCTGTCTCACACAGGCTCGGGATGAGAGGAACTATCATGTCTTTTACTGCATGCTGGAGGGCATGTCTCCTGACCAGAAAAAGAAACTTGGCCTCACCAAAGCCACAGACTACACCTACCTCACCATTGTAAGGACAGCACAGTCTGTGTGGTATTGCGTGCTTTGGAGTGTGGTGTTTTGTGAAATGGGAAACAGGCTTGTAACTGAAGGGGTGCCGGTTTGCTCCAAAACCAGTAGACCATGACCTAACCCTCACTACTCCCTGGGTGCTGCTATAGCAGGCAGCCAATTGCTCTGGATTAGTGTGAGCTGCACCTCACTAATTCACAATTGGGTTAAATGCAGAGGCCAAATCTCTCTCACCGGATGAAATCTGTATAGCTTATTATTTGATTATTAAATGTTCCCCTCCACTCATCCTTCATTGTTCTGGCACAGGGGAACTGCACAGTTTGTGATGGACGCAATGACCAGAAGGAGTACAGCAACATTCGCTCTGCCATGAAGGTTCTGATGTTTACTGACACAGAGAACTGGGAGATCTCCAAACTGCTGGGTGCCATACTGCACATGGGCAATCTGCGCTACGAAGGTGTGTGTGTGTGTATGTGTGTGTGTGTATGTGTGTGACTGTTGCTGTTAACTTTCTTTCTGTAAACTAGTTAAAATTTGGTACACACATAACATGTTTTAGAAATCTGTCTGTTCGCTATGATATCCTCCCTTATCAAAGATGTCTTCTAAGTCCCTGTCCCTGCCTCATGGTCCCACTCATGCAAGTGTCCCTGTGTTCTCACAGCACGCACATATGACAACCTGGACGCCTGTGAGGTAGTGCGCTGCCCACACCTGAACACTGCTGCCATACTGCTGGAGGTGAGTCCAGCGCACCATGGAGGGGTCATTCAGATGGGTCCAGGGAGATTAAATATGTCTATTCAGCATTTTAATTCAGGGACACCTGGTCAGCCTCATGGATCACCTCATATTACTGTATATGATCATTTATTGTCACTTCCAAGTCCAATATCTCTGACCATTACCACCTTTATCATAAAGGTTCACTATCATTTGACCATACATTGATAGCAATCTATAATGCCCAATGCCAAAAGTGAGATTGGGTTAAGACATTGAATTCCAAATGATTGCATTTATACATCAGTCAGAATCAGTGAAGTCAAAGAAGTCTCATCTCAGCTTCCATAGTTGTGACTTTCTGTGAGGACTCCCTCGGTCCGTGGGCCTCCCCACTGGGTCCTCCGTCTGCTGTGACTGGGTCTATTCACCATACAGCAGGGCTAAGAGAGGCTTGCGCAACCATGACTTGCTCCACGGGTGACTCATAGGTCAATGACACTGTAATACAGGGTGGGAACACGCTCGCGGCTTAAGCCAGAGAATAGGATTCTGTGGCGATCCTCGTGGAACAGGTCCTCCCTGTGAGGTGGCTCTTGGCGCCCCCTGCTGACAAATCTAAGTTCTAAGACACAATCCTCCATGATGAGTAAGACTTGTGACTCAGGAGTCTGAGAGGTGTTAGTTCTCTGTAATGAGTGTAATGACTGTAATGGTGATGCAGGTATCAGATGAGACAAATGTCACTGGTGTTGGTCTGATAATGGCACTGTGACGTTGTACAGGTTGATATGAAGGATGTGATGAACTGTCTGACCAGCCGAACCCTCATCACCCGCGGTGAGACAGTCTCCACCCCACTCAGCATGGAGCAGGCTCTGGATGTGCGCGATGCCTTTGTGAAGGTCAGCAGAACACACACTCTCTTTCTCCAGTATTCCTTCACTCCCTCTCTCCCTCCCTCCCTCTCAACAGGGCTCTCTGGCCTACATATTCCCTCTCTTTGTCTCTCACCCCCAGCATGCTGCGAGGTAGAGTGTGATTACCGTTATGAATATATGTCTTGATGTCGTCACAGGGAATCTACGGCCGCTTGTTTGTGTGGATTGTCGAGAAGATAAATGCTGCCATCTACAAGCCGCCGTCCTCCCATCCCAAAATAGTGCGCAGATCCATTGGCCTGTTGGACATCTTTGGCTTTGAAAACTTCACTGTGAACAGGTGTGTGCTCTTTTCTCAGGAGTGTGGTTACATCCCACCTATGAAGAACAGATGAACGGGTGTGTGCTCTTTTCTCAGGAGTGTGGTTACATCCCACCTGTGAAGAAGACCATGGCCCTATCTATGAGTAATGTTTCTGATGCAGTTCTATATATGGAGACAGCTGGTGAAATATGTGTGGCCTTGACACAGAACTCAATATATCTCCTTTAATCTGCAGCTTCGAACAGCTCTGCATCAACTTTGCCAATGAGAATCTGCAGCAGTTCTTTGTGCGTCACGTGTTCAAGCTGGAACAGGAGGAGTACAACCTGGAGCACATCAACTGGCAGCACATTGAGTTCACAGACAACCAGGACGCCCTGGACATGATCGCCATCAAACCCATGAATATAATCTCCCTGATTGACGAGGAGAGCAAGTTCCCTAAGGTACGCTGAATGGAACAGAGAGCAGACTAGGTGCATCAGGTTTGTAAGAAAGTCTGGTTGGAGGTAGACTTGACTGATGACACAAGCTACATAGCTAGCTTTGCAATGTTACATTAAGATGCATCTCATAGAGTGTGCTCAAGGAGACTTGGGCCTGGTCTTGATGCAACACTTCTCCTTTTGTTTCTTTTTACCACTTCTTTTTCTGCTTCTTTCCCTCTCCAGGGGACAGACACCACTATGCTCTACAAACTGAACTTCCAGCATAAGCTTAACACCAACTATATCCCTCCGAAGAACACCTACGAGACTCAGTTTGGAATCCAGCACTTTGCTGGAGTGGTCTATTATGAAACAAGAGGTTAGCTTAGCTTACAGACTTATATAGTAGGACTATTGTATGGGCATCACCATCGTTATTGTAAAACTAAGGCTTAAGAGCTTACAGACAGATAATAATGAACTGTAGTAGTACTAAGACCATAATATGTCTCAGATGCCTTTGTATGTATCTTAAATGTAGCACCACTTGAATTCATGTTGACACGTTGTTTCAGCTCACTATATACAGTGAAAATGGCTGTGAAAATGACAATAAAACCCACTTGACTTGACTTGATATGGGCATCACCATGGTGTATTGCAAAACTAAGGCTTGAGAGACTTGATGCCTGCAAGTTTTGAGTATGTTTTTCTCAGTGTGTGAGTCTGTGTGGTCCATTTCTAATCTACAGTGTTCTGTTCCACAGGTTTCCTAGAGAAGAACAGGGACACTCTGCATGGTGACATCATCCAGCTGGTGCACTCCTCCAAAAACAAGTTCATTAAGCAAATCTTCCAGGCTGATGTTGCTATGGTAATACCCTGATAGGATCTTTCTCGTGAGACACAAATGTGCTCAGGCTTCTCGCTTTTCTCACCTGGGGCTTTTCTTTATGCAAACTTACAGCACCCAATTAGATTAGATGTCTACTCTTTGCATGACTTGCCCCGATGTATTTCCGAGCCAATTACTTTTTCGCTCTAAAGCTGATTACCTATTTACTTCAGCCTTGATCAAAGAAAAGAATTCTCATTCTCTTCTCCCATTTAAATTTCTAATAACATTTGGTTATATGAAACTAATGTGGCAGTGTGTGTGTCTCCCCCCCCCCCCTCTCTTTCTCTCCTCTCTCTCTATCCTCTCTTACCAAACATGGCCCCTCATAGTTTCTTTGTGGCTACGTGCCTGGTGGCAGTATTGGCCACCCAGGCACCCCTCCTCTTATTAAGGTAAAATTGACGGTGTAAATTGCAGACATTATCACCATCCCATTCATTAGCCCCACCCTCCAGCCTCGATCCATGTCCGTGTGCCATTCTATTTGTGCTTCCCATCTAAACACATTTGTGCCATCTCTCTTTGTCACCTGAACAAACAACAACCCTCGCCCACACACAGTGACGTCATCTCCCCCATTCTCTCTTTCTGTCTCCTCCATTATCTGGCTGCTGTTTATTTTTCACTCAAATAGACAGAGCCGACTAGTTCATAACATTCAGCAAAGGCAGACAGTGTCAACCCAATTAACTAATGGCTTAAATTAGTTTGAAATTAGCGTCTGCTTTGCGAGGCAACTCACTGTGATAGTTAAGTATAAAGACTTTTTTGATGAACATGCAAATTGGTGGTATGTGTTCATGAAGGCTTGGTGAATGTCCACCAGCCCCTGTATTCTTTTCATTACTGTGCTGCATTTGCTCAGAGGTGGAAGAGATGGCGGGTTTTCTGCACGGTCATCTTAAACATGAATTATTTCACCTAACATGCATGATTTAAATTCTCTCTCCACAGTCCTCTGTATGGTCCCCATGGAATATTTGTGTCACTGTTGCTCACACCTGCCATGCGTGTCCCAGCATTTGAGCTATTTTAGTTGGCCTTTTATTCACAAAATGTTTGGTGTCCATTTATACTCTTCTAATGCTATTTTGCAGAGTAAGGTTTTACTGACAGAAGGTCTGCCTAGGCATTGCAATCTGAATGACCTCTTTGAGCTCTCTTTCCTTTTTTTAAAAAAAACAGAGAGCTATGACCTTTCAGAATAAAAAACACTGAGCTGTTGACGCTTCCTGTTAGAGGGGAGAGGGTGCTCAGATTTGTAAAGATGATACGGAAGAGAAGAGAGGAGTGGAGAGGAGAGGACGAGAGTGTGTGTGTGGTGCTTTGAGTGGGAAGAGGAAGACCCAGGCCCATATTCAGCTGACTAGAGAGACTGGCCGAGATTGTGTGTGGCGTTAGTCAGGAAGAGCTAAGCAGATCCTCCTAACCTCTTGTTTCCTTCCAGTCTGTGACAGGGTGTGTGTAGTCTATGTGTGCGCCACGTGACGTGTCACCTTGTTGTGTGTGTGGGCCTCTAACTGGGTGCATGTGTCTGTCAGTGTCTTTTTATGTCTTGTGTGTATGAGTGTGTGTGTGTGTAACCATGTGTGCATGTGTGTGTGTGTGAGTGTGTGTTTGTAAGTAATTTGTGTGTGTAACCGTGCGTATCTGTGTGTGTGTGTGTTTGTGTGCGTAACTGTGTTTGTGTGTAACTGTATATATGTGTGTGTGTGTTTGTATGTAACTGTGTGTGTGTGTGTGTGTGTTTGTGTGTGTAACTGTGTGTGTGTGTGTGTGTGTGTGTGTGTGTGTCCATGCCCTGACTGCTGTTTCCCGTATCTCAGGGGGCGGAGACGAGGAAGCGCTCCCCGACTCTGAGCAGTCAGTTCAAGCGCTCTCTGGAGCTGCTGATGCGGACTCTCAGTGTTTGCCAGCCTTTCTTTGTGCGCTGCATCAAGCCCAACGAGTTCAAGAAGCCCATGGTGAGTGAATGAGCCCGCCAGGCTGCCGTAGTCTTGGACTGTGATCGCTAGGTGTTTCAGGTTGTCACAGTAAGATGACTAGAACTGTCTGAGGAAGTTAGTTTAGGAGTTTGTTGTCATGTGAGGACAACCTCCAGGTCAGTTGTTTCACTGAGTTGTTTAAAGTTTTAAAGTGCAGTTGTGTAGTTAGTAAGACTTTGAGGTGAGTTTTAAGACCCATCTGTTTGTTCAGTCATTAGTTATCCACATCATGAAGTTTGGCTGTTGCTGTTTGGCCCATGCTAACTGGATTTTCCATGTGTTCAGCTGTTTGACAGGGAGCTGTGCGTCCGGCAGCTACGGTACTCCGGGATGATGGAGACCATCCGGATCCGTCGGGCAGGTTACCCAATCCGCTACACCTTTGTGGAGTTTGTGGACCGCTACCGGGTTCTAATGCCTGGGGTGAAACCTGCTTACAAACAGGTGAGCAGCCAAAGTTCCTTCAACAGGCTCTAAGCCAGTATGTTTGAATGACTTAGATTATATAAATGACTTTATCGCTCAGAGGTGTGTTCCAGGGAGCTGTGTTGTCCTCCATAACTAGATGCTGTCCTCACAATGCAACAGTGCAATACTATTGTGATTAAAGAAAAGTGTGGTAAATAGATATAAAACTGAACTACTGCTATTGGGATTCACGTAGCCAGGCCTGTGGGAATGTTTGTCTTCTCTGAACATTGATTGGGCTGGTTGGTGGTTGTAGATTGTTTTTCTTAGTTTAGTTATACAGAGCCCTATAGAAGACAGATGGTGGAACTTGCTTTTCTAGCCATTCTGCTGAGTTTCTGACATCTTTATTGGCTTGTGTCTTTCCCAGGAGGACCTGAGGGGGACCTGTCAACGGATTGCTGAGGCCGTTCTAGGGAGGGACGATGACTGGCAAATGGGAAAGACAAAGATATTCCTCAAGGTTACTATGGAATTAGAGTTAATTCCAGAATGATTCCAGCATGATATCCATAACTTTCAATTCTATTCCATTCTAAACGTTTTTGTTTCTCTTCAGTGATGCTCATGCAATATTATCTTGCCCTTTTGACCTTTAATCAGAAAACAAATGGCAAAGATCTATGAAGCAAAACAAGCTGCCAGGCAATTTAAAAAAACATGGAAATACATAAGGCATGTTATTCCATTCAGCCAATGTGTCTTGGGACCTTGTCAACCACTGTGGTGCAATGTCAGGCAATATGCAATTGAAAGCTCTGTTTTGGTTCGCGGGATGCCGGAAAGAAAGCTTTCGGAGTTACGGTCAGAGGTCATATTGTTGCCACGGTTACTCTGGCAGCCTGCTAGGCTTTTATCACAGTGTGCAGCCAGTGAAACAGGAAAGCCCAGAGCGACAGGGATGAGGAGAGGCCAGTGCCAACACTTCCCAGCAGGAAGTGACTACACAGCAGAGGGATTGAGACATGATAGAAACATGAAAAAAGTAAAAAGCTGCCAGTTTTCACAATATCTGTCTCTTGTCTTAATATTTGTGGTATGTGACAAGACCTACAAATCATTTCAATTAGTTTTCATGTAGTTATTTTTTAAATGGGTTTGTGAGGTTGGTGTCAGGAGGTTTTTTTCATAGTTCCTGTCTTGTTCCAGGATCACCATGACATGCTGCTGGAGATTGAGCGGGATAAGGCCATCACAGACAAGGTCATCCTCATTCAGAAGGTTGTGCGAGGCTTCAAGGACCGGTAAGAGCTGAGGAGGCTGAGGACTAAGTGGGCTGTTGAAGTCTGCTGTGTTTGTTCTTAGTGACCTCTGAAATGCCAGAGGCAGCCCCTCTGAGGAAGTCAGTGATTTAGAAGTGTATCCTCGATCTTCTCTCAGGTCTAATTTCCTGAGAATGAGGAAGTCGGCGGTGCTGATCCAGAAGACGTGGAGAGGCTATCACTGCCGCAAGAACTATGGAGCGGTACGTCCTCTTCAATAGAACTAAATTTCAATTTATCCAAAGCAACTTAGATATTTCGTCATCAATTACATCAGGGCCAGTCTCCCTTAGAGTAACTGAAGGCTAAGTGCCTTGCTCAAGGGCACAACAGTGGCAGTTGGGATTCGAACCCACAATTTTCAAGGCTGCTCACATGCTAGCCAGGTTCCTTAACCTCTATGCCACCACCGCGTGTTTGTTGTATATATGTTAATTTACAGCCAGGACCTATTGGCTATTATGGTATTGTAATGTTACATTTCGGATTATATATGACTGCTTTAAGGTGTCTATTGGCTATCATGGTAATGTAATGTTACATTTTGGGTCATATATGACTGCTTTAAGAGGTCTATAAGTAGTCCTAAGTGAAACCATGCTGTTGCCATCTAATGGTGCTCTCTTCTTGTCCCTCAGATGCGTGCAGGCTTTGCTCGTCTCCAAGCCCTGTACCGTTCGCGGAAGCTCTACCAGACGTACCATGTGGCCCGACATCGCATCACGCTGTTCCAGGGCCGTTGCCGTGGCTACCTGGTGCGCCGGGCCTTCCGACACCGCCTCTGGGCCGTCATCACTCTCCAGGCCCACACTAGGGGCATGATCGCTCGCCGCCTGTACAAACGCCTCAAAGGAGAGGTGAGCACACACACACACACACACACATGCTCACACACACATGTAGATACACACACACACATGCACACACACAGACACACAGACACACACACACACACACACACACACACACACGTAGGCAGACGCACACACACACACATGTAGACACAGACACAAACACACACACACACACAGCAGGTTATCACACCCTGCTCTCTGTCAGTTCCTTTATCGTCAGAGCCTGAAATGGAGCCATCCTTACAGCTTTACCCTTTGTATTTAAATGTCACGCTGGCTTTGCCCATATTGTAAAGGTCACAGAAATACCTTGTTGAGGTTCACAATCAATCATGCATGCAAATACACTTGCCAGCCGTGCTCCTCAAAATTCTCTCTCTTCAGATATCGTGAAAGGAGATTCTTTTTTGATGCTGAGTGAATGATTCTGTGTTGTTGTATTTTGTTTAATTGTTTGTTTTTGTTTGTGTCTCCTACAGTACCGGCGGCGCCTGGAGGCAGAGAAGCTGCGTCTGGCGGAGGAGGAGAAGCTGCGCTATCAGATGAGCGCCAAGAGGGCAAAGGCCGAGGCCGAGAAGATGCACCAGGAGCGTCTGGCGCAGCTGGCACGGGAGGACGCCGAGCGTGAGAAGAAGGAGCGCGAGGAGGCGCGACGCAAGAAGGAGATGGTGGAACAGATGGAGAAGGCACGACAGGAGCCTGTCAACGACTCCGACATGGTGGACAAGATGTTCGGATTCCTGGGCACCACCAACTCCTTCCCTGGGCAGGAAGGTCAAGCACCAGCAGGATTCGAGGTACATACCAGCATCATTTTAGAATGTGAAATAATACAATTTTACTGAATACAGATATTTTCAAGTAGGATTTGTTACCATGTGTTGTAGTATATTTGTATATTATATATATATGTGTGTGTGTGTGTGTGTGTGTGTGTGTGTGTGTGTGCCTGACAGGATCTGGAGAGCTCTCAGAAGGACCTGGAGGAGGATGACCTTGATGAGGCTCTTCCTCTGCCCGAGGACGACCTGGATGATTTATCGGAATACAAATTCGCCAAGTTTGCCGCCACCTACTTCCAGGGAACCACCACGCACACTTATGTCCGCCGGCCTCTGAAACAACCCCTCCTGTTCCATGAGGATGAGGGCGATCAGCTGGTACGTGTCTGTGCGACTCACTGGGATTTCCCTACTCACTCCCAACACATACTGATAGAGATTTACTGCTGTTACTCGTCCTCACCCTCCTCTTCCCCTCTGAGGGCTTCCCCTAAGGGGCCACGATGCCTATGGGCTTTCTTGTGTAATCTTGTGTAATCTTGTGTAATCGTCTCTTTTTTAATAGATGATGCAGTCTGTAGAGAGCTGTATCATGTTCTTTTTAAAAATTGAATCGGTGGAATAATCAATCTCTCACTCTTTCTCTCACTCTTTCTGCAGGCTGCCTTGGCCGTGTGGATCACAGTGCTGAGGTTCATGGGAGATTTACCAGAGCCCAAGTACCACACGGCCATCAGTGACGGCAGTGAGAAAATCCCAGTCATGACCAAGATCTACGAGACATTGGGCAAGAAAACCTATAAGAGAGAGCTGCAGGCCCTTCAGGGAGAAGGGGAGGTGAGGGTATATTGTGGAGAGGAGACAAGCAGAAAAGTATATTAAAACACATGTGGTGAAGAAAGAGGATTGGATCGCAAAGCCACCTCACATGAATGCAGATCTGAGTCTTTAGAATGTGCATGGTTGAACCTGGAATGAATGAAATGTGTTTTTGTGCACCAGTGCAGTGCTTAGTTATGCATTCTATAGTATGGTAGCCATTGCTTGCTTAGCAAAAGTCAAACAGTTGTCTTCAGCTAGACACTAAACTTCAGGCTATTTCCAAAAGAGAAATGTTGTGATAGTGGTATCACCTTAACCCTCATGAGATGTTTCTCTTCTCTTTGCAGAATGCCCTCATTGATACTCACAAAAGGAGCAGCGTCCGCCACAAGCTGGTCTCTCTCACTCTGAAGAAGAAGTCAAAGATCACAGAGGAGGTGAGTGTGCACACTACCACAGCCAGCCAGATTTTGCACACGGTGCAGTCAACAGTCCTGTTGGACAACAAAGGACATGAACAGTCATATACTGTATGTTGTATATAAAACCACATCAGACTACATCCATACATTCCACAACCCCCGTGCTGTGTATGAAACTGACACTCCTGCTGTAGGTGACCAAGCGTCTGAATGATGGGGAGTACACTGTGCATGGGAACAGCATGCTGGAGGATCGGCCCACGTCCAACCTGGAGAAGCTGCACTTCATCATTGGCAACGGCATCCTCAGGCCTGCTCTCAGGTCAGTGGGCAAACCAGAGACACACACCGCCCCCCACACACATACACACATCTCCATCCCCAATCAGATCAGCAGATAAGCAGTTCACCAAGAGTCACCTTTATCTCGGGTCTCATTTGCACAAGCTTACTGTCGAGTCTTGTCATGAGTCTCGTCACCTGTCATATAAGTCGAGAAATGTAGTTCACTTGGTTAGGCCAGGTAGGCATTTACAGGGTTTCATAACCTCTCTAAGAACAAGATAAGATGGAATATTAATGACTTATTATCACATGTATTCCATGAGGCCTTTGAGCAATGGTGTTGTCAGCACTAATGGGGCCCACTGACCTTTGACCTTTGATTTTTCACCTTTGATCTTTACAGAGATGAGATCTACTGTCAAATCTGCAAGCAGCTGACCCAGAACCCATCCAAGAGCAGCCATGCCCGCGGCTGGATCCTCATGTCCCTCTGCGTGGGCTGCTTCTCCCCCTCTGACAAGTTTGTCAAGGTCAGACACTCTTCCATCAGCATTGGATACCTATGATGCTACCAGTTAGCCTGCTACCAGTTGCCCAGCCTTTTAGCACAATTTGTAACTGAGCTGAAGAGCGAAATCCTGTGGCGCTCCAGTATCAGTATGAGTGGGCCCAGGTTAGCTAGTTAGCTAGTAAGTTTCCATGTCTGTGAAGATTCTCATTCATCCAGGTCATCTTAGTCAAAAGAGTTTAGTTGTAGGCAACTGGACTTCTTTATTGAGCTTGACAACATTTTGTCTGTTACAACAAGCTTCGTCAGGTCTAATTCTGACTCTCAGGCCAATTCACACCTGGACCAAGGGGTTGGCCCAAGAGGTTCCTCCAGAGATAAATAGCACCACACCAGAATTAGACCTGACGAAGCCTGTTGTAACAGACAAAATGTTGTCAAGCTCATTAAAGAAGTCTAGTTACCTACAACTAAACTCTTTTGAATAAGTTTCCATGTTTTAGGCATGCAAACACACACACACACACCTGTATAGTAGGAGCTCACTTTCTACATGTGTTTACATGTGTCTCATGCTGCAGTACCTGAGGAACTTCATCAGCGGGGGCCCACCAGGCTATGCCCCCTACTGTGAGGAACGTCTCAGGAGGACCTTTGTGAACGGCACCCGCACACAGCCTCCCTCCTGGCTGGAGCTACAGGTACACATCCTCACAGCCTGCCCCCCACCTGCATTCACTAAATTAAAGGAGAAATTGAAGTGTCTGAAAATGTCTGAAAATGTAATATAACAAATATAACAAGTCTTTACTACCCATTTAGACCATTAGTGCCATATAGTTCTACTATCACATCACCAGTCTTTATGTTGACCCCCCCCGTACCCCCCAAGGCCACCAAGTCAAAGAAGCCCATCATGCTTCCGGTGACGTTCATGGACGGGACGACTAAGACACTGCTAACAGACTCAGCCACCACAGCCAGGGAGCTGTGCAACGCTCTCTCTGACAAAATCAACCTTAGGGACCGCTTTGGCTTCTCTCTCTACATCGCCCTGTTTGACAAGGTACTCAAGCAAAAAGGCACAACCAAATATACACTAGTAACACGTAGGGGTGAGAATTGCTATTATTTTATCAATATCAGTGCCTTTGTCGATTCTGCTTGGTCCACTTGGTCCAATTCTTAATCAATTCTTTTAGCAATTCCTTTCTGTTCAGAAGGTATTCTACACAGGTTTTCAGTATCAACACATAGGCCTATAACATAGCCTATTGTACTAAGGTGACCATAGCATATTATAGCTTATTGGAATGAACCATGTAGAACTATGTTATCCATTTCAATTTTGTATTCAGAAATAACCATTGACATGCCAGCATTGATAAGAGGAATTGATAATGTCAGAGGGGTATGATTCCAGTGAATTTAAGCATTTGATTCTCAGTTCTACTCCATTCCTGGTTCTCGATTCCCACCTCTACTAACACTAAAGCAGTCAAAGCTGTGATGGAGATGGCCTATTCATCACAGGTAGTTACTGGTAAATTCAGACCCTGGGGTCATCCTGTCCTCTCTGATGATCTCTCTGGTGGTCTCTCTGGTGGGCTCGTCTCCCATAGGTGTCCTCACTAGGCAGTGGTGGAGACCATGTGATGGACGCCGTGTCCCAGTGTGAGCAGTATGCCAAGGAGCAGGGTGCCCAGGAGCGCAACGCCCCCTGGAGGCTGTTCTTCCGCAAGGAGATCTTCACCCCATGGCACAACCCGGCCGAGGACAGTGTGGCCACCAACCTCATCTACCAGCAGGTGGTGCGAGGGGTCAAGTTTGGAGAGTACCGCTGCGATAGGGTAAGTGGTTTATTACAAGGGAGAACTATGGATCTCTGCCCACTTTTTAGATTTAGTATGCTTATCTTCACACAGTTAATTAGAATAATTCAGTAACAGAAGAAAGTAATTAATAAAATAAAATAAAATTGATTCACACTTAATCATGTTATCAATTTGTATGTGTATCTGTAACACTTAATTGGCTTATAAATTAGTTCTTTATTAAAAGTTATTTATTACTCAATAACAACATAATGACATATTTATAGAAAAATTACATTATTATAACAAATCATTTTTAAACAACAGTGATTTTGCTAATGATTTTCCAGATTTTCAGACTGTGGTGTTTTCAGGAGGGTATCTCCCTTGTGCTTGTTCTCTCTCTCCGCTTCTTTGTTCTCTCTCTTCGTTGTCTGCGTCCTTGGGACTTTTTCTCTGCATTTTGTCCTGCCTGTCTGTCTGTCGTCCTGTCTTACTCTCCTCCCTTGCTGTCTTTCCCCACGCTCCCTTGTCTCTTCCTGGAGGAGGAGGATCTGGCCGAGCTGGCCTCTCAGCAGTACTATGTGGACTATGGAGCCGAGATCCTGGTGGAGCGACTTATCAGCCTCATCCCCTCCTACATCCCCGATAGGGAGATCAGCACGGCCAAGACCGTAGAGAAGTGGGCTCACTTCATTATGGCTGCCCATAAAAAGGTGGGCTTCAGACGGAGGCAGAGAGCCAGCTTGGCACACACTGAATACTAACTACCTGAAAGTTGTTTGAGGCAGTTTGTATGAGAGTCTGGGACTCACAGAAAATTATTTTCTTTTCTACAAATCTTTAGCCTTCCATGTCTATCATTGAGCTCTGAATGTGCCAGAATGTGCTAGACAGTGAATATATTCATGAAAAAATATATTGGCTTGATTACCAGTGGAGCATCCTTGGAATAAAATAACAGAATATTTGCGTCATGTATGGGGGCATCATTAAAACTTCAGCATCTCTGTCCAGGGCATCTATGCACAGAACAGGATGGACCCACAGAAGGTCAAAGAGGAGGTGGTGGACTTTGCTCGATACAAGTGGCCTTTGTTATTCTCAAGATTCTATGAGGCCTTTAAGTTCTCAGGTAATATTTTAAGTGGGTAATAACTGCATTGGTCAGATGAATTATCTATAGAGGTTTTTAATACTTTACTTTGGTTTGTAATGGGTGTCTTCTCCTTTTTAATTCATCATCAAGGCCCAAGCCTGCCTAAGAATGACGTGATTGTAGCAGTCAACTGGACTGGGGTGTATTTCGTGGACGAGCAAGAGCAGGTCCTTCTAGAACTCTCTTTCCCTGAGATCACAGCTGTCTCAAGCAGCAGGTAAACGATTTGTCAGCTAAGACATCTATACTTTACTGTTGTTTACAATGCACTTGTGTTGTTTGCCTAGTGAGCATGTCTTTTTCGAGGTTTGTGATGAGGAGTCATTATATACGCGTCTGTTTTCCTCCTCTGCTTTTGACACCTGAAATATGTTGTCCCGGATGAGATGGCTGCAGCAACCACAGTTTCTCCAGCAGCAGCAGCTCATGAATATGTATGCAGCTGTTGTTGTGTCTCCGTCTGTATTGAATACAGAGATAGATTTCACAGCCCCATGGTGCCATGAATATGTGATGGAGCAATAGCAGAAAGGAGAGTGGGTACCACTCCTGGTCACAAAGATCAGTGTTGTGGGCGAGTACCTGTCATGTAGCCTCGGCTGAGATGGGATGGGGGAATCTTTCTGAGATTAAACCTCAACTAGATTGATATCAGAGAGATTACACTAAAGGCTTTTTGACCTTTGCTCATCATAGAGTAATTGTTCTCTAACTGCATCAAAGAAATAATAATTGATGGTTCCTTCTTATTTAAGTGTTACAGTTTAATGCCATAGTATAATTATGTGACTTGATCATCAGTGCACAGACACAGAACAACAGATGACATGTTTGTGTGTGATTGCAGAGGGGGGAAACTCCAGGGCCAGAGTTTCACACTGGCCACCATAAAGGCAGACGAATACACCTTCACCTCCAACAATGCAGAGGACATCCGAGAGCTGGTGGTCACCTTCTTAGAGGGCCTCAGGAACAGGTCCAAGTTTGTGGTGGCTCTGCAGGACAACCCCAGCCCTGGTGAGTAGAAGACTCTGGTCTGAAGTGGGCGGTGGTAGCGTAGTGGTTAAGGAACCTGGTTAGCGTGCAAGTAGCCTGAAAGGTTGTGGGTTCGTATCCCAGTTGCATAGGTGTTTCTAGAAAAATATCCCTGAGTCTGTGTTGTTAACAGATGTTTGGCCATACTGTCCATTTTAATTGGACCATTCCTTGGACCATAGTAATTCATAGGACTAATCAGTAGATTTGATCAATTGATCAATGTATAAAACAAAGCCGAAAATCAAACTTTGTGCTCCAATGTCAATGAGATATGCATAGATTTCAAGATTTCTAGATGGAATGCCCCTCTGCTGTGCTTTTAGTGATGTAAACCCATAAATACCATATGTATGTGTGTCTGTCCCTCCAGCTGGTGATGACTCCACCTTCCTGAGCTTTGCCAAAGGTGACCTCATCCTCCTGGATCAGGACACGGGAGAGCATGTCATGACATCTGGCTGGGCCCACGGCGTCAACGAGCGCACCAAACAGCGAGGAGACTTCCCTGCAGATTGTGTGTACGTGCTGCCCACCGTCACCAAACCTCTGCCGGAGATAGTGGTCAGTCCAGCTCTCTCTTGTTATTTCATGTCTCAGGCATCTAATGGCATGCAGGCAACCTTTTTCAGTGGGGGGTGTTTTTATTTGGGGTGATTGAGGTTGTTTCAACATGATTTAGCTTCTGAGAAACCCAGACAGACAGACTGAAGTGCTGTTTGCCATTAGTCCCTTTACTGCGGCGCTTCAGCCTGCCCCTCTCCCATGTGATTGATGAATCTTTTGTCTCAACTCCCCTACCCCCTACCCCCATCACATCACCCCCCACCCTCTCCAACCACATGTACACACACACACACGCACACACACACACACACACATACACTCCCATGCACGCACGCACACACACACACAAACACACACACATGCACACACCGCTCGCCCCTCTCCTGTCTGCTGCGTTACTCAGGCGCTGGTTACCATGACACCAGACCAGCGGCAGGAGTCCATCCGGCTATCCCACATCACCCTGGCGGGGACCGAGGAAGAGCAGGTGAAACCGTACACACTGGAGGAGTTCTCCTACGACCACTTCAGGTGATCAGACACACTCACTAATACTGTCGTCATGGGGACTAGAATGTAAAAGCTTCTCAGACATGGCAACATAATTGCTGAAAAAGAAAAAGAACTGAATGTGTCCAGTTGTATTCTGGTTTTGAATCACTGTAAAGGGGACATCCATGTTACATATACCAGTAGCAGACACATTTACCCCATGAGACCAACAAGGGAATGCAAAAATCAGTTTTCTTCGTACATTGGTATTCAATCCCTGTCGTCAGCACTGAGCCCTAAAAGCTGCCATGTAGCATTCTTTTTTATTTTAAATAAGAAGCAGTCAGAGGAGTGATACATCTTAAAAGTCTGAATACTGGTATATGTATAGAAAGTCCTCAATTCCCCAGCAGATATAAAAATAATAAAAACTCTTAAATATATGACCACTCAACCACTGTATGTGTCTGCTGTTTGTGTGTTTGTGTGTGTGTGTGTGTGTGTGTTTATGTGTGTGTGTGTGTGTGTCTGCATCCTCCAGGCCCCCACCCAAGCACACTCTCAGCCGCGTGATGATCACCAAGAACAGGGGGAAGGACAAACTGTGGTGCTGCACCAGGGAGCCTCTGAAGCAGCCGCTGCTCAAGAAGGTGCTGGGTCACGAGGAGCTTTCCCAGGAAGCCTGCATGGCCTTCATCGATATCCTTCCACCTGCCAGCATGCAGGCCATGCCTTTAAAGAAGAAATCTGGTGTGGGTCAATCCATATCCATGTTGTTTAAGGTCACTGAGTGCTGTTGTTTAAGGTCACTGAGTGCTAACATGAACTAAATGGGGCATAGGAAAATGAGATGAAAGTGAAATTCTATGCCCCTTTCAGTTAGTGTTAGCGTCCAGTTCACTATTCGGTCTATGCTGTTTCAAATTTTCTCATTCTTTTTCCTTCCGACTCGGTGCACCGACTCAGTGACCTTGAACAACAGAGCAATGGATTGATTCACACCGGATTTCTTAGTAGAAGCAATCAGCCAGGCAGTGCCAGCGCTGTCACAGTACTGCTGCACTTCATGAACTGCATTGTACATAAAAGGCTAACAGTGAAAGCTGAGGACAGAGCTTTGGGTTTGCAACCTGATGTGCACTCATCCATTGAAAACAGTGCAGGGGTGCTTTGGAGGGGAAATAAAGACTTATACACTAGTAATAATGGAGATTGCAATGCATTTCTGTTATGAAATGACCTTAACCTGAGTGCACCTATTATGAAGTATATGGGCGATTACCCCTCTAAGCGGACACGCTCAGTGAATGAACTCACCGACCAGATCTTTGAGGGAGCTCTAAAGGCAGAGCCTCTCAAAGACGAGATCTTCTCTCAGATTCTCAAACAACTGACAGAAAACCACGTCAAGTAAGCCCTGTTCACTAGCTGTGTGGTTGTATCAGTGTGTGTGTGTGTGTTTGTGTTTCTGAGTACACCTACAGGCTACATTAGAAAGCAATGTAAATGTACTGAATGTATTGAATGTGTGTTGCATGATATACCCATAATATATACAGTATGTATGTGTGTGTATGTATGTGTGTATGTGTGTATGTGTATGTATATATATACAATATGTATGTGTGTGTATGTATGTATGTGTGTATGTATGCATCTATGTGTGTATTGATAGCAATTTTTAGGTTACATCAGTAGAAGTAGAGACCAAGTTAGACGGCTATAGAAAAATCAGGAACAGAGTTTTATTTACAATGATGCACATCAAGGGAGAGACAGCTGACGTGGGCCGCACTGAATCAGTCCATGATTAGTTCCAGCATGGTATGCTAGAGCAGATAGCCTCTGACACAGGGGACAAACCTAGACAGTGGAAGTAGCGAAACAACCCAAGAACATGATATTCCACCTTATCTGTAATAACAGCAGGAACAGATTGAAATAAAAACAGTTATGTCATATGTGGAAAGTCCGTTGAGTCAGGCCTAGCTCAAACATAGCAACATAAACTGGCTAAAATGACTGAACATAATAAAACATGCATTCTGATTCCAATACTCCCAGTATGCATGTATGTATGTATGTCTGTATATGTGTGTATGTATGCATGTGTGTTTGTATCTATGTATGTATGTATGTGTGTGTATATGTTTGTGTATGTATGTGTGTATATGTATGTATGTGTGTATATGCGTATGTATGTATGTATGTATGCATGTATGTGTGTGTATATGTATGCGTGTGTGTGTGTATGTATGTATGTATATATGTGTGTATATGTGTGAGTACGTGTGTATGTATGTATGTGTGTATGTATGTATGCATGTGTATGTATGTATTAAAGCGTATTGTGTGTGCTGTGTGTGTGTGTAGGTACAGTGAGGAGAAGGGCTGGGAGCTGCTGTGGCTATGCACTGGCCTCTTCCCCCCCAGTAATGTCCTGCTGCCGCATGTCCAGAGGTTCCTGCAGTCCAAGAGGCACCATCCACTGGCACAGGACTGCATGCAGAGACTACAGAAAGCTTTACGGTATGCTACTACTCCTAATTCACCACCCTACACACACACACACACACACACACACACACACACACACACACACACACACACACACATACACACACGCATACACACACACTCACTCACTCACTCACATACACACAAACTCTCACTCACACACACACATTCACACACACACACACACACACACACAGACACGGAGACACACGCGCGCACACACACATACAGATGTGCGTCTGCACATATATCCACATCACTGGACTGAAGCAGTTTTTTATTGCTTAATCAAATTCCGAGTCCTTTATTATGTCCAGACACAATAACTTGCCTGAGGCAGAGACATTGTTTGTTTGTTTATTATGATTTTTTTGGTAGTCTTTGCTATTAAGCATTGATGGTGGAGGCTTTTGTAAAAGGGTGATAAAGTTTATAGCATTTCCATCTCTTTGAGCAGTGTCAGGCTTGGGGCAAAGCTGTGCTTTACAGACAGATACAGAACACTGCCTGTGGACACTGGAGGCTTGTTAAAAGTTTCGTCCAGTGTTTACTTCTCTCTCTCTCACTCTCTTTCTCTCTTTCCATTCTTATTTCTCTCTCTATCCCTCTCTCACCCTCTTCTTGTCTTACCTTTGCTCGGTGGTTGTTTACTACTGAATCGATTCCAAACTTTGAAAAAGTATCTCTCTGCTAAACAGTCCTCTGACTAAAAAAAAAAGGTGGTTATAGTTTCATATGTGTCAGCACTTGCTTTTGCTTGCACATCAAAGATGGTGTTAACTCTCATGCCCATTGAATTGATTTACCTGTGTGTGTGTGTTTGTGTGTGTGTTTGTGTGTGTATGTGTGTGTGTGTGTGCGTGTTTGTGTGTGTGTGTTTGTGTGTGTGTTTGTGTGTGTATGTGTGTGTGTGTGTGCGTGTGTGTGTATGTGTGTGTGTGAAACTACAGGAATGGTTCCAGGAAGTACCCTCCTCACCTGGTGGAGGTGGAAGCCATTCAGCACAAGACTACGCAGATCTTTCACAAAGTGTATTTCCCTGACGACACAGATGAGGTAACAGACCAACGCATACACTAAGTCTTCTTAAAGCTTCAGTGACAATGCAAGTGAATGTATCCACTCAGTCCTTTACAAATACATACAATACATTTAAAGAAAAGGAATACAAAGTCATATCTAAAGCTGTAGGCGACCTTTAGTAAACCCATACATCATCTACTGTGTGAGGATCCATTTGCTTTGTTATATACTGAGTGTATCCACCCTGTCCTTTGCAAATACAGACAATACATTCAAAGAATGTACACCAAAACCCTGCATGCAGGCTTTAGAAAACCCACACAGCATCAGCTACATCAGCTGAATGGTCACGCTGACTCACCCCCCCTTATGAGTTGTCTTCATTTTGAGCTCTGGTTTTATTTGTAGTAATTAAGATTCATCTCCTGCTAATTAAACTAGGATGAGAGTTGAGAGATGAGAGTTTTTTTTTTTGTTTAGATGGATTAGTGAGCACCCCCCATCAATCTCCTCTCATGACTTTTAAAAGGGGAGAGAGTTGTAATTACAAGTGAAAGTTTGTGATTATGCAGATCCCCAACTCAATTGCTTTGTTGACTGAAGAATTGGATTTTCTGCTCGGGGAGAGGTGGGTTATATTACAGTTGGGGTTGACAGGGGGTGAAGTGAATGAGGCATGGCTGCCGCCCCGTGTCTGAAGGTCCCTCCGATTCACAGGGCCACAGAGCCACAGGTGCAGTGGCATGCTGGGGCTTTTTAATTTCACGTGAGGCAGAGCGTCGCTTTGTTTGTACCGCAGGCTTTCGAAGTGGAGTCGAGCACCAAGGCCAAGGACTTCTGTCAGAACATCGCCGACAGGCTTCTGCTCAAGACCCCCGAAGGCTTCAGCTTGTTTGTCAAGATCTCCGACAAGGTGAGACATGGTCAAGCGCGCACACCTGAGTGTGACACATTGCCCTTTTCAGAGCCCCTGAACACATGTCCACCCCTTTGAAAACTAACAAGAGTTGCAGAAGATCAAATGGAACACTTAAACGCTCAGGTTGCATAATCACGGTCTGGAAGGGAGTCTGAGTGTTGTTGGATGAGAGGCCCAGAACAGTATGCTTCATTAATTGGCAAATTGTCATAGCAGATGGTGTGCGGTTTGGCACCAGCAGTTTTGAAGATAAAAAACACCAGTAGTGATGATTGTGTGAAACGGGAGAGGGCACATGTGCTCACAAAGCTTCTCCTCTCTTATCAGGTTATCAGTGTACCAGAGGGGGATTTCTTCTTTGACTTTGTCAGGCATCTGACAGATTGGATCAAGAAGGCCAGGCCCACAAAGGATGGTAATGTCTTCCTGTTTACTTGTAAAGCAATATTTACAGTATGGATAGCATTTAGTGACTTGACATATGTCTCTTTGACAAGGCTAATAGCAAGCAACCCTCTTGTATTTCTCTTAGGAATAGTGCCTTCCTTAACCTATCAGGTGTTCTTTATGAAGAAACTTTGGACCAACACAATTCCAGGAAAAGATGCCTTTGCAGATTCCATTTTTCATTACTACCAGGTGAGCGAGGCTCAGCAGTCGATCTGATCTGCTGCTTAAGAGCTCATGTTTTGCAGCGCTATCTCCTAGAAAATCCCTGCAGCGCCTCCTAAATCTTTTATGCCTTCATTTCAGGAGCTTCCAAAGTATCTCCGTGGTTACCACAAATGCTCCCGCGAGGAGGTCTTCCAGTTGGGTGCGCTGATCTATCGAGTGAAATTTGAGGATGACAAATCCTATTTCCCCAGCATTCCGAAGATGCTGAAAGAATTAGTTCCCCAGGACCTGATCCGCCAGCTCTCTCCTGATGACTGGAAGAGGGTACTCTCTTTCTTTCAACTTTTCCCCTCTTCTCTGTCTTTTTCCCTCTTTTCTTTCTCTCTCCTCTATCTTTAGTCCTCTTCCCTTTTCCCTCTCTCTTTCCCTCTTCTGTCTCTCTTTTTCTCTCTTTTCCTCTCTTCTCTCTCATTCCTCTCTTATCTCTCTTTTTCTCTCTTCTCTCTTTCTCTTTTCTCTGTGTCTCTCTCTTTTGTGTTGGCATCATTGTAAATGCTTTGATTCATGGCTGTCTATGAAATGTGACAGTGTTTTCATCAACAGTATTTTTCTTATATGGTTTTGTTTCATGTGTTTATGTGAAAAGCACTGAGGTTGATTTATCTTCAAAGGGTTGTCTCGACTGTCTCGTGTGTGTGTTTAGTCTGTTGTAGCATACTTCAATAGGCAGGCTGGAAAGTCCAGGGAAGAGGCCAAGCTGATGTTCCTCAAGATCATTTTCAAGTGGCCAACATTTGGGTCAGCTTTCTTTGAAGTGAAGGTGAATTTATTATCCTTTAAGCCGATGTTGTTGACTTGCGATGTTGGACTTCATGCAAATATGTTAGAAGAACATCAATTACGTCAAAGACAAGTTTGACAAGAAAGACAAGGAAGTTTGGCTCTTGTGCTGGAAATTATCTGGCATGTACAATGGCATGTCGTTCATGTAAACATTCAATAAGATCAAGAATCATGAATCTACAGTAATTGTGGATTGATAATATAGTTGGATGTGTAACTATTTTCATTTAAGATATATAAAATGTCTTCAAACTAAATTATCTAATTATCTTGTGGAGGAAAAATATGCTGAGATTAGAAGAAAGTATGCTGAACTTAAGAATTCTATTATATTTCCCCACAGAAGCTGTTTGGTGCATTACTGTAATGGGAGCTGTGAGCCCCATAAAGAGGCATTGAAGAATCAATCAGAATCAGGGGAGGGGAGGGGGGGGGACTGCAAGAGCAGCGCAGCTCTACTGGAGACCAGTCCCAACTCATTTGATCTCATTTCTCCTCTTATTTTATGGCCACAGCAAACCACTGAGCCCAACTACCCAGAGATCCTGCTCATAGCCATCAACAAGCATGGTGTCAGCCTCATCGACCCAAAGACCAAGGTCTGTGTGTGTATGTGTGTGTGTATCTGTATGTGTGTATGTGTGTATCTGTGTGTGTGCGTATGTGTGTGTTTGAGAGTGAATGTGAGTATGAGATGGGTCTGTGCACATGGGCATGAGTACATGAGTGTGAGCATGTGTGAAAATGTGCATTGTGAAAACATTATTCTTTGAATTTTATTCTACGAATGAAACATGGCCATACACCCAGTGTGAACTTGTGGTGAGCAAGAGGTTTTGTGTTGTTTTGTAAGAGCCTTACCACATCCATCTGTTTGCCCTTCCACCAGGACATACTAGTGACACACCCCTTCACTAAGATCTCCAACTGGAGCAGTGGAAACACTTACTTCCACATCACCATCGGCAATCTGGTGCGAGGCAGCAAGCTGCTGTGTGAGACATCGCTGGTAAGACAGATGGACATCCATTCATCAGCGTCTAACTCTGTTCTCACAGCCTGAACCTTTAAACAGTGTTGATCTAATCCATCTGTAAGCATAAGCATGCTAGCAGCTCATCAGTGTTAATCCTATCCAACACATGGACCGCTAAGGAGGTTTGGAGTTGTGTGTGTGTGTGTGTGTGTGTGTGTGTGTGTGTGTGTGTGTGTGTGTGTGTGTGTGCATCTCGGTGCGTTCAGTTCTGTTTTCTGTATGTGTGATTGTGAGTCTCCCTCTGTGGATGTGTGCATGTTTATCTATCAGTCTACATCCAGCCTCTGGTGTCTATCTGTGTGTGTGTGTGTGTGTGTGTGTGTATGTGCATGTGTATGTGTATGTGTATGTGTGTCCATCTGCATCCAATGACGGCTGTCTTGTCTGATTGATCTGGCAGGGCTATAAGATGGATGACCTGCTGACCTCCTACATCAGCCAGATGTTGACCACCATGAGCAAACAGCGCAGCTCGCGAGGCCAGAGCAAGTGAACGTCCTACTGGCAGGAGGCTGCTGAGCTGCTGCGGCTGCTGCGGCCCATGGGCCAACCCTGCAGCTGGGGACGCGCCTTTCCCTCCCACGTGTGGCGGATGAGCCGCAGCCCCTCTGGCTCCGACTCCACCGCCGGCTCATCCCTCTCCCGGGACACCCTCACGCCTGATGACGATGCCTCGTCCTCCCCCTCCAGCGAGGACGACTATCTGTGAGCCTCCGGTTGCACTGTGTCCGCGTCCCGCTCGGGGGTGGGTGTCTAGTCCGCTCCCATTCTACCAGCATCACCTCCACCCCCCACCTCCAGCCTCCTGCCCATCTGGGATACTCTAGCTGACTCCCTAAGATGAAACTGTTCCACTCTCAACTCCATCTTACGTTGACACCCACACATTTTGCCTGACAGCTCAGTTAAAGTCTATGAACTGGGACCAAGACTGTCCTGTGGCGTTCCCATCATTAACTCTTGGAACTCTTGGAGCGAGGCATTAGGAGAGCAACTTGTATTACACTAGATTTGAAAATTGTTTTGTCACTGTGTTTTTAGCTTCTGAGGGTAACTCGAATTATAGTTGCCCTGTAAAAAGTTGTAATATATCTTATTTTTATTTGTTGGTTTACTGAATCATGACCTGGGTTTACAGCTGTGTGACCGAATGGGTTTGAAAAGTAGACCTTACGTATTCTTCCATTGTTCTGTTGATGGCCTTAAAGTACATTTTTACCAATGTGTCCAGTGTTATCTTGTTTTTTAAAAGAATGTAGAAATGAAAAGAAGTCTCATTCAGTCCAATTTGACCAGTTAGACGTGTGTGTCAACTTGAGCACAGTGTGTTTGTGTGTGTGTGTTTGTGTTTTTTTTTTTTCACTGCACCTGTGCTGTGCTGTGTTTTGTTACTTTTTTCTGGGTCGGGAGGATTTGAAGACGCCTTTTATCAGACCTCCTTATGGCCTTACTTTAAAATGGCATCTATTTATAAACCAGTCACTCCTTCCTCTGATGGGAAGAATAAAGCAGAACACAAAGGCTTTCATGGTCCAAAAGCAGCACATCACTGAGGGTCTGGATGGCTGTTACTATGGCTGTTACTCTCTGTTATTCTGAGTTTGGTATTTTCTTGCATGGTAGCTTTTATGCTCTTAATGAAGTGTTAATGTATTATCTATTAAGGTAGCTAGATATTTTCACCAATGGCCTTTATGTGCCGGTACTTTGTAGACCAACTCTGCCGTTAGGACACTGTTATGAGAAATAATTAAAACAACTGTATATTGTAGTACTCTTATAACTTATTTTGATAAAGGGTTAAGAAAGTGAAAATCAAACCTGTGTTACAATATGCTGCGTCTACTATTTTAGAAGGCACACTTTAAGATGCTGTAGAATTGTTGTGCGATTTAAGATATTCTGACTAGCGCTGTTGCAACTGCAACTGTACTGGGTAATTATAAATACCATGTTTAAGATCAAACAAAAAAGCAGAGGCCAAACAGTAACTTGAATTAAAGGTCAAGTTCACAACACAAACAGGTGATATTGTCCAAATTCACTCCCTGCTGGTCACGAGTTACAGACACAAAACATGTTAATATAGATCTCTTATTAAGTGTTGATCAATGTCAGTTATGTTGGATTTAATAATACGTCTCTATGGCTTCAACTGATGTTCATGTGATGGCAAACTTTTCAATAAACTGTGACTGTAAACTTCATTGAGAAAATCATTGGATGTCTGACAGAAAACAGAAAACTGGTTTTGAAATTTCTCAGGAGGAAGAGGGTGGAGCAGAAAGTAAATAACACAGACCCAAAAGAACTGCTTTAGAGAAAATCTTTTTTGAAACATTTACATAACATTTATAGTCATAAAAGAGTACAGCAAAACAACAATGTCAGATGAAATAAATAAAAATCAATATGGCCGTTCTATTCTGTACAGCCAAAAGTGCTACAGAATCTTTAAGATTTGCTGGAGAAGATGGCAGTATGGATCAGGGCATACAGTAATGACACACAACACAATGTATCAAATTCATTTCAGGTATTTAGCAGCTTACATGAGAAAGTGCCTCACGTGCAGAAGAGATATTCCTGTTGTTTAACAAGCACTCTGCTGGAATCTGAACTACACACGCAAACGCACACACACAATTTCCTCACTTACAGAACAATACTTTGTCTAAAACTGCTTCTCCTTGCAGGTATATGTTGTTGTACTGCAGATATCAGAGAACTAAACACAACATTGAAACATGAGACTCCATAGTGGGCATCACCGCAAGTTCTAGAACAGTTAAGATGGACCCATCTCTACACACAGTAACATTCTTGTTTTCTGTGGTCATTTGAAGTTGCTTTCCATCAGATATTGTCCTGATTGTCCAATTGGAGAGCTCTCTGCTCCATCAGTCCTGTAGATTTCTGCTGAAGCATTACTGGGTAGAACACTGAGAGCAAAGTTGAGTTTCAGACTCAGGGAGGGAATGCTGTGATTAAAGGTCCGTACAGAGTCACTTCACTGTGTTCCATTCCACAGATTGTTACAGAACAACTTGGAACATTCCAGAAAGCACACACACGTGAGCCAACTGCTTTCATCTGAGTTTTTTTTCCTTAGTGTTTCTTTTAATGGCACTTGTACTGCAGGACTGCAAGGACCAAAAGATAAAAAGCACCCCGACCCCACTGAGTTTTTGGCTACCATAACTGCCCTCACATGACTGACAGCCTATGATACAATCAAAGCAGCAGAAGCCTCTGGATGTTGAACTTGCATTAGCTTGCATGCTTGAAATGGCAGCACTTGATAAAAGTACATTCACAATAAATGAGTCATAAAGTCATCACTGATAAAATCCTTTTCTTGTAAAACCTGATCTCCTCTGAAACAGTAATGTTTCCGTCCAGCCACATGAAAAATATAACTGGCATACATATTTGCTGATGTTTTACACATATAGGAAAAATATATACTTTTATTTTGAAAGACTGAGTCCATTACATTCTTCATTCTTCCCCTCTCTGACATACTGTGTATCGTACAACTCTTTCACAGCATGACACCACATCTGTCATCTCGGAGTGATTTAACAGAGGCAGATTAAACTGCCTTTGACACAGAGATGACAGCAAAGGTCCTTATTTCTCTCTCAGAGTTCAATCAGGCTCTCAGTGTCAGATTTAGTCAGACCGAGTGTTGAGAAAAGAATTTCTCCAGCATCTCTTCCGTCTTATCTCACACACTGGTATTTATACACAAGGATTTCACAGTCCAATCTTTGAGAGAATGTAGAGTTCTTTGAGGAACGAGAGAGAATGAGAGAGATAAAGAGCGCAGTATTGCACCCGTCCTCTATCATCAAGCTGCCCCCACTCTCTCTCTCTCTCTCTCTTGTTCTCCCTTCTCTCTCTCTCTCTACCCCTCTCTTAGACGAGAGGCTCCTCGGGGATGGTGGGCAGATTTGACGTGTTGGGCAGGATGTGGGCCTCACCGCGGACACTCACGCTTACGCTGGACACCGACCAGACGTCGCTCAGCTCTGCTGGACAGGGAGGAGCAGGAGGAGGTGAAGAGGTTACAGAGCGGCTCAAACACTCACACTCACACACACACACACACAGGCTGAGGCTGAGCTCAGATGGGTGGATGACGGAAAGAGTGTGAAAGAGGACAGGTGGGCGGGGTGGGGTGATGTCACACAAGCACAGGGTAGCCATGCCTGGGCACGGAGGGGGCATGCAGGGGTGGGTCCAGGGGCAGGGAGACCAGCACAGGGGTCATCCGCTCGGACAGGATGGGGTTCCAGCGGATCCCCACGACTTCTGAGTTATCTGAGATACACAGACACGCACACACACGACACACCACTCTTACTGACATGCACGGAACAGGATATATGGATGTGGATTCAGGATGAATAGTACATCACACCAAGAGCTACTAAATCTGCAAAATAGTTTTTGTCACTCAAAGCAGAGCTGGTAAAATCTCTGTGTTTGCACATGTCATTCTAATCACTCATTAGCCAATGTGCCCACTGTCATTTCCCTTACTGCTCAAATGTGTCATAGCTCATTTGCATACAATTAAATTAAAATTAAATGAAAAATAAAATGTTATTAAAAATTGGTTATTATTAACTTCTTGTTATGTTAGTTACTATAGTCGCCCAAATGTTGTTGTTTTATACGCTTTTGGTGCTTTTTGTCAATATATAGTCAATTACTTCCACCTGTTTTACAGATTTGGTAGCTCTTGGTGTGAAAGCACAGTACGGGTGTACACAGCACCAGTTAGGTCAATTAGGTGGCGGGTGATGAGCAAACAGAAGTTCATATGTTGGAGGAAGCCGGAGGAAGACTGAGAGGAAAGTAGATGGAGAGATGGAGATGGTCTTACCAGTCCTGAATTTGCTGTAAGGTCCATTCTCATGTACTTGTCTGCTGCCAGACCAGAAGGGCAAGCCTCTCTCTCGCCACCTGAAAGAGGTGGAGTCAAGTGAAACAAGTGAAACACTGTGGAGACAAGTGAAACACTGTGGAGACAAGTGAAACACTGTGCTTTTGTCTCGCATGCTCTTAGGGAAACTCCCCAAAGTGGCCTGTAGATATTCAGAGCTCACTTTACAGGTCTTTTAAGGCATCCTTCATTACACTGTGCTGAACTGAGATACATTACTGAACAAACAAGAAAACTCCCACAGAGTTATTTATAGATAGCCCTGCACTTCCCCAAAATGTCAAAATGTCAAACTGCAAGTACCTACTGACAAGCTGAGAGAATGGTAAGATTATGCAACATACTGTATGTGTGATTGCACAGGAGTATGATGAGCAAACATTATTACTCACCAATGGAAAGCAAAGACCAGGATGATGAGGACAGCAGACACAGCATCACTTAATATCCACATCAGACTGTACTGTTCTGGTGTCTATTAAAAAAAAATAAAAAAACATTGTGATTTAAAATATTTTCTGCCTTTTCATAAACACAGCATAGTCATGCTTTATGACTATAACCTATTATTTCATTATTTTGACTTGTAATTTTTTTACTATTTTGCTAGTTTTTAAATTATAATTGTTGTTTTTGTCATTTGTAAAGCACTTTGGGTCAACCCTATTGCATTAAATGTTCTATATACATAAAAATAAACTGACTCGACTAGACTTGACTTGGTAATGCTAGGTCACACTAGTGCTAGTCCTGGTTCAGTTCCAGTCTGTCTCTCACCATGAGATATAGTGGATGCTGGAGGTTCTTGAGGATATGCATGGCGTTGGTGGTGACTGAGTGGACCCCAGCGCACCAGGCCAGTGAGTAGAGCCAGGGCTGACTGATCACATACAGGTTTGTGGAGATGTTCACCAACGCGTACTTCCTGGAATGACATGGACACACATTTAGAGCTTTTGGTGTGGAAGAAACTTTCCCTGAACCTTTTCTGTCCAAGACTAAACTAATGGCCATCTGCCTCTGGAGTGGGTCAGGACATATTTTTGCTCTTGACTGACAAACCAGGGAACAACATGGCTGTGTTTGGTCTTGCATGGAGGTAAGGAACAGCAGCCAGGGAGAGACTGTTCTAAGAATTTTGGATCTGCTGCGGTAATAAAAAGTGAAAACGGATGGATCCTCTTCACTGGAAAACATTCAGCCCAATTTAACACCTGACATACTTCCAATCTGAGCCAAAAAAAGACAACAAGGAAGGCAAGCATGGATGACATGCTTTGCAATCACGCTATAAATGGCCATTAGCTGAGTCACTGCCTTTGCTGAGTCCTCTGACGGTTTCACTGCCTCACAGCTGCAAAGGCTAATTTCCATATTTCCATACCAACTAAGTTACTGATGAATCCACTCACACAGGAGGCCCTTGGCCTTGATAGTCTACTGTATGCACAAATGTCTGGATGAAACACTAGAAGCCCAGACCTGGAGTCGCTGCAGTCCTCTACAAAGGGGGGGAACATTTCGATTTTGCCTGTGGTATGCTCTGGCAAACAAGGGGAAGTGATTGCGCGTTACACGTCCTTGTATTTTTCTTAGTAAGGCTGCTCCCCTAATTGCTCCTGATGGACTGTTGCTACTGTGTTCGCAGCGGTAATTGGTGTTGCGCAATCCTGCAGAATGCGAGTGCCAATCACTCGGCTCCGCTCCGTCTCACAACCCCCCAAGGTCCATTCATTCCCTCTTTGCTCAATTTCCTTAACTCTGCTCTCCCTCGTCTAGAGTGTCTTTATGCCCATAATCATTCCCTCTTCCATTCAGCGCTGCTAGAAAATGTTCTCTCTTTCATGAGTCTGGACATTCCGCACCCTCACACTGTGCACAGCCATGTGAGTTGACTTGAGGTGAGGCTTATGCAACACTCAGGGGAGAGAGAGCGAGAGAGAGGCAGGGAGTGTGTTTTTGGGCTCCAGAGAGTTTATCTGCTGCATCTGTGTGATGGGGGAAGAGAAGGAGGAGCGAAGGATGGAGGACGGAGGAGATTAGGTGTGGCGACAGACACGTCCCGCAGAGACAAGCTTGACAAAACTAATAGAAGAGCAGTTGGAGCCGAAAGGTTTCTGAGGGGCTGGCTACAACAGCCTTAAAATGAGAAAATATCTCAGTTTAAGATGACTCTGAAAAACATCTTGACATTTTTCTCTAAAGCCATGGGGGACGGTGCCCGGCCAGACGGCACGACAAAGGTGGCGCTTTGAAAGGCTTCCACTCTGAGGTCACGGTGGCTTACCCGATCTGCTCCTGAGACATGGAGCTGTAGTGTAGGTTGAGCCTGACGATGTGATCTCCCTGGAGCTCCTCGATGGAGCCATGGCTGCCTGAGGTCTGCTGCAGCTCAGGGTCCAGCTCTTGCACCAGTGCCCGTTGCTCTGATGGCAGCCACAGTACCTGTGCGTGTACACACAAGCACAACCATTCACCTTTACAAGACCAGTACATCAGGACACTCACCAAGGGACAGGGACAGGTGTTATGGCAGTTTGTAATGTAAAGATGGCGGAATTGGATTGGGCTTGCACTTGGTACCCAAAATGAGTGAAGGGACTACCATAGAAGCACTTTGCTACTACTACTTTGCAGTCTAGAGTAATGGGTGCAGTAAAGTCAACACTTCGCCTAATAGCATGGACTACTGCTAATGTAGATTACGGAGCACTCGGCAGTAGAATATCATTTGTAGCCTTAAGTGGTATTAAAATTTAACAGCAGCTAATTAAAGGAGTTTTTGAAGCGGGGCATAATGACTGTTGTGTGTGTGAGGACTTGACTGTGTGTGTGTACCTGGCTGGAGTTGATGTAGGACTCATTGTGAAGGACGTCTAAGGTGCGCTGGATCCAAGTGTCCCGGTATGGGTGTCCCTTTGGCGGCCTGCGCAGATCAAAGATCACCAGGCTCCGGTGCCGAGCCGCCAGGTTCAGGAACTCCTTCAGCGAGGGAATCGTTTGGTTCTTCGTCTGTGACTGCTCCTCGGGGCTCAACGACGTGATGGTACCAAACGGGTCCCGCTGCAGTGACGAGGGAACAGACACATGAGACGAATGGGAGTGGGCCGAGCAAAAGAGCTGAGAGCCCGAGAGCCATTATTCAGCCTGACTCATCAGTCACTCAGGAGGGAGCTAGCAGTTATACATCATCCCAAACAGTCGCCATGTTTATGCTGGGTGTATTCTGGAAAACATGCCTGGAGGAAATACTGTCTGACGAATAATGCAGACTCACTGGCTGCAGTCAGGCAAGCTTGCTCGTTGCCTGCTGACTCCGGTGTGAGACTAATTCAAAGCTAAATCTCTTAATCCCTATTGATTTCCTCCAAAGGCTTTACAAAGAATTCCAGCATTAATTAGTTATGTATGTTAAGGCATTCTGAAGTGCTTAGGCAACAGCCTTTAAATAATAATAATTACTAATAATGAAAAAAAAACACTTTCAAGCTTAATGGAAAGTCCATGAATTGAAACAAAGTTACAAATGGACAGTCAGGATTCACAGCTTTAAGAAATTACAGTTGGCATAAAATTTATGCTGAAATTATGAGAAATTACCAACCAAAACAAAAACGTGTGCAGCAGTGGATCTAGTGCTATAACTGATTTCAGTGTTCATATTTAATATCAGACGAGGAACCATTCCTTACATGTAAGAACCAGGAGCCAGCATCCAGCATCTCCAGTTCGGCCCAGGTGAACATGGCCGCTGGCATGTTTGTGCGGTTGGGGAAGACCTCACGGATGTTGGTGGTTCGCCTCAGCGTCTGGTCATGCATGAGGAAAGGCACGCCATCAAAGCTGGAGAGGAAATTAGTTAGGTGATGTTAAAGCCAAGTAGCTACTAGGATCAGGTAAAACTATTTCGGCAGACCAACATGACTCCCACTTTGTATTTTTCTTACAATCAGTTATAACCTTCATGGGTTTTTTTCTTCATGTTTTGAAATAAAAGGAAACTATTACCATGAATGGATGTCAATGGTGATGTCAATGCAGATCAGAAAATGCAATGACATGCAAGATGGGCAGACCATTGGCTTGCTACTGAGTGAGTTTATCTGTCATGGCTCAGACAGGACCGAGACAGAAAGGTGAGAAAGGGTACAGCTCAGCTCGGTTGTTTCTGTCAAGTCATCCTTTTACCGACACCCCACTATGTCCTAAGTACTAAATATAGCCATGTTCTTGCCTTTGCACTAAACACCACCATCTAAGAACAGGATGACCTGCCACAATATGGGTGTGCTGGTGCTTTTAGCGGTGCTTAAGAGCATGCTAATCCAGTTAGCCAAACTCATCCAGGCTGCAGTAGCTTAACTGGGTTGTTGGTGGCGCAGTGCAGCAGACTAACTGTGTGCGGCTAACGTCTCATGTCTATAAATACCAGCCAACTGTCCGGCGCTGGGGCGCTGACCTAGGCTCAGCTCCAGCGACAGATGAATGGGTGTCACACTGCACAGAGAGGCAAGGATGGCAGGACTGAAGCAGGCTGTCCACAACCACCTTGATGTGACATTGGTGGAGGACCAGCTGAGTCTGCTGGCCATCCTGCTCATGGCTTTAGGGAGGATCCCTCATGCTCTCTTCCCAGAGCTCAGTCATTTTGACACAACTACATGCTTGTGGCTTAAGGGAGGATCCTTCATGCTCTCTTCCCAGAGCGCAGTCATTTTTACACAACTGCATGTTTATGGCACGTGACGTGTGTGATGTGTGTGTAACGTGTGACGTGTATGTGGACGTGTGTGACGTGTGTTTGATGTGTGTGACGTGTGTGTGGATGTGTGTGACGTGTGTGTGAACATGTGTGGACATGTGTGACGTGTGTGTGGACCTTAGTGCTGCATCTGTTTACCCATTGCAAAACACCCATACCCGTCCAACTCATTGGCAGTTGTAAGACATGTTTCAAGACCGGTGCTAGGTCATAAACAAGAGTGCAATGCATGCAGCCAGTAAAATCATTTCCATTAGAGTTCAGTGGCCACAGGCTACAGTTTCAACACTGACGCAGGATTTCATGATTGGTGTTGCTAACTTTGCTATTCCAGTCTAGTGATAGAGGAAGCTGATACCTGATGGTGACATCAGTCTCCAGGCCGTCTCCCCCCGCCTCCACAGCCTTCTCAAAGGACAGCTGTGTGTTCTCTGGTGCGAGCTGGGTTCACACACACACATACACACACACACACACACACACACACACACACACACAGTAAGCAACACACAGTCACTCTACAGAATGTACCATCCAAATCAAAATGCTTACTATTACTGATAGGATTGACACTCAAATTAAAATTGTCCAGATAGAAATCGTTTTGATGGGTGGTGACTATTGCGGGATAGTTTAAGTGCTAAATTTTATGGTACAACTGATTACAGAAATGTTATCATGGCACTTGTGGTGGCAAATTGGTCTGTTGGGTCCAGTAATTATGAGCTGTAATTATGTAACACAGTAATTATTAGCCGTGTCTCCATGTTAGGTGCTGTTGTTGTAGTTGTTGGCCTACCATGGGAGCTCCTCTGTGTCCGATGAGGGTTGGTGCAGGGCCCAGAGTGCCACTCTCTTTGATGCAGGGAGAGTACATGCCCAGCGGCACCAGGTATAAGGCAAACAGGACCGCCAGATACAGCCCCAGGATAGCTACCTGCCGCACTGTCAAGGAGATAATAGGAAAACACACACACACACACACACACTTGACTCTGCGTCTTTGATTGAGAAGGTCAAAGAAAGACTCTCTCCAGATGGCCAGAGAAATAAAATAATAAATACTTTTCTGTGTGACACCTGGTCTGACAGCATTTCTTAAACCAAACAACAAACAATGCAGTACCTTCACTAAAATGACAGTGACGTGTTATAGTTGGCCTTCCTACTATAACAAACAATGTAAACTATGATAAGATGAAAGAAAAAATACTGGGCTCTTGCTTCGTTTAACACAACACAGGTGTCTGTTTCAAATCAGAAAACATCATTATCAGTCATTCAGTCAGTTAGTTCAATAGGCGAACCCCAGATACAGACCCCGATAAGGTTTCATTCGGACCCAGACCCAGGCCCAGACCCACCCCATCGTGGGTAATAATCTGCATGCTTATTATCTGTCATCTATGTGATATTTTCAAGGGGCTCAAAAATTCATCAAGCTGAATGCAAACCTATTGTTTGGACATGGAATGCATTTTCAATTCTTCTTAGTTATTCAAACTAAACTGAATATTGCATATTATACTTACATATTATATTATTATTATTATTATACATGCATACTGATTTATTATATTAGGTCTAATGCACAATATTTACAATCTGCATGACTACTGCATTGCATACTGTCAATGGCAATTGTAAACTACGCATGTCAGGTGTAGATTTAGACAAGCCAGGTGTAGATTTAGCATAGGCCTGCACCTATTAGACATTAAAACTGAAGACATTGTTGCAAAAAACACAAAATTTAATGTAATTCAGTTTTTTGTGTAATTTGAACAATTGACCTGTGCTTCAGAGAAACTTTGGTGGGCACACCCTGTGGACTTATATTTGAATATAAATGAGCTACAATATCCTTACTGCACACATAAGGATATTGTGTGTGTGTGTGTGTGTGTGTGTGTGTGTGTGTGTGTGTGTATGTGTCTGTGCATGTGTCTGTGCATGTGTGTGTGTGTGTGTAAGTGTTTAAAAAGGTTGTGGGTGTACTGGCGATAGACAATAGAAATGGTGTCTGAACGGAGACAGTCGTCATCCACGGCTGGTGACGGAGGGCAAAGGTTAACCCCATTTTATCCTTCTCTTTCTCTCTCTCTCTCTCTCTCAGACATGACTCAGCCACTTATCGCCTGACGTCACCACCGCCCTACACAAGGCCGTAGCCATGGCAACCACACAAGGGATGAGAGAGGAGTGACAGAGGCCGGGGAAGAGTAGTGAGAGAAGACTAAAAACTATGAGGTACTACTGGAACAGCTATAGACCATTTCAAGAGAGTTTGACTAGATGTTCCCACAGAGCTTCTGTTTCAACATTACATGTTGAAATGTTTGATGACTTAACACATGGCTGTTTGATGTAAAGTAGTTTGGAAAACGAAAGTCAGGCATTGTTTTGGTTTTACTGCCTATATGTTTATGGTGAGAGACAACAACCAAATGTAACAAAAGGAGGCAGCCAACTGTAAAGAAAGAGAGAGAGAGAGAGAGAGAGAGAGAGAGAGAGAGAAACCGAACAGGGAAACAAGGGTTGAACGGTGAAGAATGAGCCCTGACTGCCCTGACAGCTGCCTTTCATTACAGCATAATTCCTGTTCACAAGAGCAGTCTTCTGTGACCACGCTCCTTCCGCATTCACCCTGACAAAAGCCCAAACCAAGGCCCCATGCCTAATAAAAAAAACACCTTATGTCGAGCGAGCATCGAGTCTTTTCAGGGAAGACTCCGGTGAAATAAGGACACAGTGCTATTCGGAGCCCTGCAGTTTTCACGAGGTTGCAGCAGGCGCTGATGAATAATCTAAAGAAGATGAAACACTCACCTCTTTTATTCATGCGAAAGAAGTGCAGAGCCACCGGCCACGACAGCAGAGCCATGAGAAACACCGCGCCCACGTGCAGGAAAGGAGCCGTCACCTACACACACAGGTGAAGCGGCCAGGATGAAGCACCATCTCTAGTCTTCTAGAATATTGTTTCTTTGGTGTGTGTGTGTGTGTGTGTGTGTGTGTATCTGTGTGTGTGTGTGTGTGTCTGTGTGTGTGCGTGTGTGTGTGTGTGTGTCTGTGTGTGTGTGTGTGTCTGTGTGTGTGCGTGTGTGTCTGTGTGTGTGTGTGTGTGTGTGTGTCTGTGTCTGTGTGTGTGTGTGTGTATCTGTGTGTGTGTGTGTGTGTGTCTGTGTGTGTGCGTGTGTGTGTGTCTGTGTGTTTGTGCAATCACTCACTTGCAGAGAGAGTAGGAGGGTCCTCCACTGTCGTTTCCAAAGGTCGGACAGCACTGCCGTGGCGCTGATGGAGAAGATGAGGGTCACCAGGATGCCAATCTGTCCCACAGACACACACACACACAAACACACCAGTTAATGCCATACCCTGGGCAACACTGAGAGCTCCCTACCATAGACAGACTTTCAGTCCAGTAGGGAAACTTTCCTCTGGTACAATATTCACTCAGCTGCTGATTCACTATCAGGTGCCAGCTCAGTCACAAGTGTCAGATGTCAGTCAAATAATGGCCATGTTTGCCTTCCAACACAGTCTGCTGAAGGCTACATCTTTCCCCGATATTCTGCCAGTCTACAGATTGCAGGTGCCATCAAATCTGTAAATCTTCAGCAATCCAGGGCCTCTCTTTGTCTCTGTGTGTGTGTGTGTGTGTGTGTGTGTGTGCATGTGAATTGAGAGTGTGTTTGTATTTGTATCAGTTTGTGTGTGTGAATGTGTGTGTTTGTGTTACCTTGTGGCTCCAGTGCAGGTATAGCCTCTGTCCTTCGGAGAGCAGGCACACAGCCAGGAGCTGCACACAAACACACACACACCCTCAGATAAGTCATACTCCCAGACCTTGGTTTTTATTCCCTCCCTCCCATTTTCCTCACTCATACCCAGCTAGAGAGCTATAGAGCCTTCGAGGCACACACTCATGCCAATGAATTAATGATAACTTTCCCTGCATCCCCACAATACAATATATCATGCATGGCTCATAGCCCCTGTTGCAATATTTACAAGCCACTGCTAGATGGAGAATCCTTATTTTGCCATTTTGTTTTTTGTCACATAGTGAATGTCTCAGAAACACTGAAGTAGAGTCAATTACTAGACAGAATTTGTTTTAGAATTAATATGATCATGAATAATAGAACCATTTGTGGATAACATCTCATTTGCCATTAACCATCACTAAACAGCTCTATGAATACAGGCTCTGACTGTTATCATTTTCTGATTATTTTTTGTGTTATATTGTGTGTTTTATGGCTTAATGCTGTGTGTGTATGTTTGAGTCCTTACCAGCAGGATGGCAATGTAGGTGAAGAGACCTGCAGCCACCACCAGTAGCACCACTGACCAGGGGAACCAGAACCCAAGGTTCCCAAAATTAAACCTGCACACAGGCAGACAGACAGACAGACAAAAGTAAGCTACTGTTCAGCTATAACACACATACATTCACACACACACACACACACACACACTCTCGCTCTCTCTCACATACACACACACACTTTCTCTCTCTCTCTCTCTCTTTCTCTCTCTCTCTCTCTCTTACACACACAAACACACATGCACACACACACACATGTGTTGTATATGGGCAATTCAACAGATTATTTTTTCACATCTATAATGCCATTAAAATGCCTTGGTATTTGTATGATGTGAATGATTACATGAAATCTTATGCATATTTTTTTCATGTAAGTTCATGTAAGGTAAAATGAATCCTTACATCCTATGAATCCCATCTTTTCTAAATATTACTGAATGAGAATAATGGTTCCTGTTGTACTACCGCATTACTAGCCTGTACTAACCAAAGCGCATTAAGATCACAATTCTTATACAACAACTATCTTACTGACTATGCAGTAATAAGCAGTAATTAGGAGTTTATATTGGAGAAATTCTATGTTAATTGTTTACTATGGGTAGAATAGGCTAATGCAGAATGAGGTATTAATAAGTTACTTGTATATATATATTATATATATTATATATATATATATATATATATATATATTAATAAGTTACTTGTATATATATATATATACAGGAAACAGGAATCTCTGGGATGGATATTGTTGTGTTGTGTGTTAGAACCCACCAGTCGAAATCATCATAGTCATTCTGAGCCTCGCTCCAGAAGTACAGAAAAACCAAAGTCAGGAAGAACGTCACAATGAGCACGCCGAAGCTGCCACACTCCAACTGGAACACAAGAAAGAGTGAAAGGATGAGAGAAAGCAGGGCTAACATTAGTATCAAGCTCACATCCGCTGCTGAGAGAGAGAGAGAGAGGATGTGTGTGTGTGTGTGTGTGTGTGTGTGTGTGTGAGAGAGAGAGAGAGAGAGAGAGAGAGAGAGAGAGAGCACAATAAAGAGAAGATGCTCCATAATTCATTGAAAAGGAGGAGAAGAAGATGTGAGAGTTGGGCAGAGGACGTCAGAATCCTGACCTTCATCAACAGCATGTATCACCCTCTTACCACAGAGAGAGAGAGAGAGAGAGAGAGAGAGAGAGAGAGAGAGAGAGAGAGAGAGAGAGAGAGAGAGAGAGAGAGAGAGAGAGAGAGAGAGAGAGAGCACAATAAAGAGAAGATGCTCCATAATTCATTGAAAAGGAGGAGAAGAAGATGTGAGAGTTGGGCAGAGGACGTCAGAATCCTGACCTTCATCAACAGCATGTATCACCCTCTTACCACAGAGAGAGAGAGAGAGAGAGAGAGAGAGAGAGAGAGAGAGAGAGAGAGAGAGAGAGAGAGAGAGAGAGAGAGAGAGAGCACAATAAAGAGAAGATGCTCCATAATTCATTGAAAAGGAGGAGAAGAAGATGTGAGAGTTGGGCAGAGGACGTCAGAATCCTGACCTTCATCAACAGCATGTATCACCCTCTTACCACAGAGAGAGAGAGAGAGAGAGAGAGAGAGAGAGAGAGAGAGAGAGAGAGAGAGAGTGTGAGAGAGAGGGTGTGAGTATGACCATGTTGACTAATGCTGACACTGACTCGATCTCTCTCAGTGAGGACAGTGTGGTGAATCCTCTTGGTGTTTCTGTATGATAATAATACAGTGGTGGGCTTGGGCTTCCCTGTTTGGTGAGGTCTCTGGTTCACAGCTTTGCTCTGACTCATCAAAGAGACGTGAAATTGATACAATGGTTAGGGTGTCCAAATCAGCACAATCCCACTACAAAGGCCCTGACAAGCAATTTGCAGAGAGAGCAGCAGGATCAGCTTGCTGACTGATGTGTGTGTGTGTGTGTGTGTGTGTGAGTGTGTGTGTGTGTGGTTGTGTGTGTGTGTGTGTGTTTGTGAGCAAGTAATCGATTTAAACAGATGCACGTGTTTGTCTGAGCTCATGTCATATGTACGTAAAAAAGGAAATCAGGGTTCACTGGATAATTAAGAATCCATTGACAATGTCTATATGTTAGGAAGGGGAAAAAGGCAGTAAAGCAGACAAGAGGGACAATAAGGGACAGAGAGAAAGCAAAAAAAAAAACAGAGGACAACAGGAGGAAAAGGTCGGTAGAGTTAGATACTGAAGTTGGATAGACTGAAAAGAAAGAAAGAGAACGAGAGATAGAGTGTGGCGGAAGGAGGGAGAGAGAGAGAGAGAGGGGCTATTCGTTTATTTACAGTATTTATATTTCTCAAACATATATATGTATATATACAGAGAGACAGAGCACAAGATAGAGAGAGAGAGTGAGAGCAAGAGAGAAAGAGAGACAGAGTCAAAGAGAGTGAGACTGACCCTGCTGCAGCAGCACTCCCCAGGCTGGGCTCGTGCCCGCTGGTAGCGTCTCCATTGGCAGCCGTAGAGGCCGGCCAGGCAGGAGACGAAGGGCTGATGCTCATAGCGCTGCAGCAGCTGCCGCCGCACCACCTTTAGTTTCCCCAGCTTCAGTCTGGACAGAGTCACGGGCGCGGGCCCCATGGGTCAGACACACCGCCGCATGGCAGCTAGGCTCCCCAGCCGAGGGGAGGAAGGCGGACGAGGAAGAAGAGGAGAACGGAGAGGAGGAAGAGTTCACAAGGACCTTCTGTGCAGAGGGAGAGAGAGAGAGAGAGAGGGATTGTTATGTAATTATGTTACTCCAAACACTGGCTTTAGTTGTGGCTTACAGGGGCATGCTTATAAAGCACCCTTTGAATTTGAATTGGAAAAATTAGAATTTATATCTGAGAGAGAGAGAGACTCTAAAAACCACTTGTATTGAACCATACTATGGAACAATTACTCACCATCGCCCCCTATACACATGCCAAAACATTTCACCATTTAAACGTCAGCCTTCCATCGTCAGCAACATGGATCAAGCCTTTCTCCACACCCCATTTCTGCCCAAAGCAACTAAGATTATTCGTAACTTGAAAAAAGTCATATTCCACTTTGACCTTCGACTCCACTAAACCTTTAAACATTTCCACCAAATTAACAGCTATCCCCTCCTCCCCTAGTCAATTCCCTGTCCAAATAGACTGCTTTGCTTGACCGATAAGAAAGTTCAGGCAGCCGCACAGATCTTTCGTGCTTTTGAAGTACTTGACCCCACAAATAAAAAGTTCATTCGAGAAGGAACAACTGCTCACAACTGCACACAACTGTACACAACCCACTAATTCCATATATTTCCCTGGTATCCAAGACACAGTAAATGTATTCTACAAACATTAACAAGGCTTTTACTTAGAATTTACACTTGGCCATTACATAAGAAGTCCTTCCATGATGAGGCAATACTGGCTGGTTAAGATTTGACAAGAAAAAATACAGAAATGGCAGAGTCAAGAGATGGCATAAGACATGCCATAAGACATGCCATAGGAAATGGCATAAGACATGCATTAAAACATGCCATAAGACATGTCATAAGATATGTAATAAGACATGCCATAAGACATGTCATAAGAAATGGCATAAGACATGTAATAAGACATGGCATAAGACATGTCATAAGAAATGGCATAAGACATGTAATAAGACATGCAATAAGATATGCCATAAAACATGTCATAAGACTTTTGAAGTACTTGACCCCACAAATAAAAAGTTCCTTCGAGAAGGTAAAACCTAATCACTGATTCTAAAAAGTGAAAAAAGGAAAACAATTTTAAAGTCCTCCAGTGCTGTGTGCTGCACAGTGCCATGGCCACAAAGATCTTTGTTGCAAAACTGAGGTCTCACTTTCACTATATCCCACTGGTGTCACTTTTGTGTGTCATATCCTGAGACAATGTATATATTCCTGGAAACTCAATACTCAACTCACTATTATCAACTACTCACAATATAACAAAAACACACAGTGCTTGAGAAGACTTAAATTGTGTTCAAATATATGCCGGTAGTGTGTTCTAACACACACATATTTTTCTCTTCCTCTCTGACCTCACGCTCTTTGTGTGCGGGGACCAATGTGACTTCCTCGGAGTCACGGGGGACCCAGATTCTCAGTGCAAGGACACTGGCCTGCACCATCAGCATATGGGGCACAGAGCAGGACTGTTTAGTATTACGGTCAACGGATAGCAACAGTCAACACTAAGGGGAATTTCCCTGGTATCCAAGACACAGTAAATGTATTCTACAAACATTAACAAGGCTTTTACTTAGAATTTACACTTGGCCATTACATAAGAAGTCCTTCCATGATGAGGCAATACTGGCTGGTTAAGATTTGACAAGAAAAAATACAGAAATGGCAGAGTCAAGAGATGGCATAAGACATGCCATAAGACATGCCATAGGAAATGGCATAAGACATGCATTAAAACATGCCATAAGACATGTCATAAGATATGTAATAAGACATGCCATAAGACATGTCATAAGAAATGGCATAAGACATGTAATAAGACATGGCATAAGAAATGGCATAAGACATGTAATAAGACATGCAATAAGATATGCCATAAAACATGTCATAAGACATGCCATAAGCCACGTCATAAGACATGCCATAAGCCATGTCATAAGACATGGCATAAGACGTGCAATAAGACATGCCATAAGACATGCAATAAGAATGGCATAAGACATGCAATAAGAATGGCATAAGACATGGTGTGAGTCAAGATGATGATGCCTTGCATGCCATACTGTCATTTGGTGTAAATTTTATGGGCTGCTGTAAGAGAGCCCAATAAAACGAGCCATAAAAGTCCATTCCATTCTCTGCATGACAGCACATTCCTCAGAAATCACTAGCTGCCTCTGCTAATGAAACAGATGTACAGTAAGAGGAAGGAGGTCAAGAGCACTAACTGTTCAAAGTAGTAGTCACGACTAATTTGAAAGCAAAACCACTGACTCATGCCATGCTTGTGCCAGGTTGTACCAAGCTTTCAGGAAAAAATCTCTGGATTACTTTTATTTGAGGATTTTACAGCTGAGACGATCACATGCCCTCCTGTTGCTTGTTTATGCCAAGGACTTCACATTCCAGGTGCTTAGCTCTTACTGGGCGGTGGTGACAAGCAGTTAAGAACCCGACTAGCATGCTAGTAGCCTGGAAATTGTGGGGTTGAATCCCGGCTGCCACCGTTGTACCCCTTGCACAAGGGACTCAACCCTCAGTTGCTCTAGGAGAGTCTATAGCCATGAAATAATTGACTGGCAAATGTAGGTTGCTTTTACAGCAAATGCATAAATGTAAATATACAGTTCACCACCATTCACAAATAAATAAATAAACAAACAAACAAGCCACCCCTTTTCAAAATGACTCCTAGTGGCTTCCTATCAGGTGGCTGTGAGTTGAGGTGACAAGTACAGGGCGAGGGTGAGGCCGAGGTTCAGGTAAACCCTGAGGAAATGTGATGCGTCACCCATGGCATCTGCCCCCATCTGCAAAGGTTTTGGGAGCTGCAAGTTTTCCACAGTAAAGGACACACAGAGGAGACAGTGTGGAGAGTCAGAGAGCATCACAAAGGGATTTTGGCTGATTTATTAATTAGCAGTCTGCCAGGGCTGGAACAGACGGTGTGTGTGTATGTGTGTGTGCATGCGTGTGTGTGGTGGGGGTTTAAAGGGGCGATCAGGGGAGACGGGTGAGGTGATATTGCCCAGAAACATATGTCTGATGGAGCGGGAGACACACACAGGGCAGCGGAGCCGATAAAATATGACGCAGTGATGCCGCCCTGGCAACAAGACGTTTACAAAGAGCTGCTCAATGACACGCTCGCCCCAGACACGAGAGCGGAGAGGGGAATGAGCCCATGTGCCAAAAGCAGCCTAATAACAAATGAAGGAAAATGACTCATTGCCAGACACTGGAGAGACATGCAGCAGAACATCAAACAGCAATTTTCTGCCAGTGGCCAAGCAGACAGATTGGAGAGGGCTGACATTATGCTTTTAACGGAAACTCAAAAATACAGGCCGAGCTGAGGGGCATGTCAAGGACAATCTGCAAATACTGGACACTGAGGAAGAAAGCCAAGGGAAAGAAATCTACACATCATTTGGGAGAATATATACAGGCAGTGACAACCATGGCACAGGCTTATTTGCTTTCATGCAAAATGCGTCCTTAGAGTGACATTGAAGATTCAAAAAGTGACTAGAAAGAGGATAGGAAGCATTTCAGCTGTCCATCCAGAATTTCATGCTAATTTGTTCTGCTTTTTCTTTAAAAATAGAGCTTGCTTTTTGTTAGAGAGTTATAAGTCACGTATATCCACATGCATTAATGACTATGATGTGCTCCATGAGAACAGGTAAAAAACACCCAGTTTGACAGCCAGCGTGTCTAACCCCACAGTGGCGCAGTGCAAGGAGATCAGAGGTCCACCGGAGCCTCCAGCCCGACCAACGCTAAACCCCTTAGGGGATTACAGTAAAAATAGGCTTCTCTCTTTTTCCTGGCCCAGCACAACACACTGCGGGCGAGGCCATTGGGAGCACGTCTATGGATGTGGAGATTGTGCTGTGTCATCAACGCAGATACATAAACATTGTATGGGATTGTAGCTACTAGCCCGATCTTATGTGGCAAAATGTCCCATCCCTGATTCGTTGTTGTCATAGCAACAATTGTCCTTGGGAAATAAGTAAGGGGTCCAGGGTCAGTCCAATCGAATTGCTGGCAGGTCATTTGTATGCAGGGCTCAATCTCTTAGGCTCTCCCACGGCTGCCCTCCATATCCAAGTGGTAAATCACTTGTCTGTCCATGCCGAGGCTGCCTAATGTGTCAAAGTCAATCAAAAACCTTGGATCCATATTCTACAAGCTATAGATTTTTCAAGGCATTTTAATCAGGGCCCAGAGCTAAAGACAGAAAGAACTTAAACCTACAGCGCTTTAAGTTTAAATGCACAGCATTAACATTGCGTGATAAGTCATAAATGATCAAATATGTAATGTAGAAAGTTATAGTCCCCTAAATGTATAGCTGTCAAGGTCTGACTAATTGAAAAAAGAAGCGTTCAAGCAACTTTATTTAGAAATATTGAAATAAAGTTTATATACAAAATATCTAGATATGTGTAAACAAGGCCTAAGACAGCTTAAAGAACATCTGGAACAATTCCGATGTGACCCACCATGACATGATATCCAGTCTCAAATTGTGCATGTAAAGGTCTAAGCTATTATTGTTGTGTTCATTTTCTAGGCCACGTTAGAAGAATTACAAAGTGCCTTGAGCTTCCTGCCCAGCATTAAGGTCGACTGGTCTAGATAGGCTAACTCATTAGGTAATGAAACGTCTTTCCGATATGGAGAGTGGCCTAGTTGGGTAGCAGCACCGGAGCCTTTGTGGTTAAGTATGTGGCTCCTGCATGAGTGGCCCAAGATGACCCAAAACAATGAGGTGAAGCAACACAGAGACTAATAGTCACGCCACTGCACAGAACATTTTGTATCTTATATTCCCCCACCTTCCAATGTAAAAAAATATGTTACAAATGCCAGATGCCAAATGACAGAAAACAGGGAAAGTGCTGACCATGGACATACCAGAGATAGACATTTCAGAAATAGATTTAACAGGATAGAAGGTTAGGGACCAAGGAGAGCTACACGTCATCGTCATCATGACGTGTGCGAGACTAGATTTGTCCTTTCCTCTTCCGGTAAATCACAGCTGTTCCATGAAGTTTAATGTGTACATAGCCATTAGGCCAATAAACCTGACAGTAAAACAACTAAAAGACAACTAGAAGAGATGTGGGAGTGAGACTTTGGCCATCTGGCACTTTAGCCTATGTGCATTAAAGCACGTCTAACGCTACACTACCAAAAGTCTAACAAACACCACAACGACTTCTGTATTGCAGCTACAGGAGCACAATATAAACATTTCATTCAGCACTTCTTTAAATTCCATCCCTTCCAGAGAATTTGTTAAATCTTGTAAATAACAAGCAAACTGATGTGGTCTTTTTCTTTCTTGGTCATCTCTATCAAGGCAGTGATATTATGGCTTCAGTAGTCAGTATTGTTCTCTCCCTAAGTAAACTCTGGGTCAACTCTGACCTGTTTCTTGTGCAAGTCCCTAACACACCCAGAGAACATCCGACAACGCATTGACCCCCGCACCCGCACTCCCCAACCATCCTGGTGTGGCACAGCTCCAGTCAGGGGGGAGAAAGGGAGAGGGTTGGCAAAGCATACTATGAGTGTACATCTGTGTGGTCAAATGATGATCCAGTGTGGTCAAGTGATAGCAGAATATGCGAGTGTGTGTGTGTGTGTGTGTGTGTGTGTGTGTGGTGGGGGTGGGGTTGAGAAGTGAGCCTGTCCAGAAATAAATAAATAAACAAAAGTATGTGAACAATAGATCTCTGTGGTGGTAGCGCTCACTGTTGTTCATTCTTTTTTCTCCCTGCATCACCCCATACTGGGGCATATTACACCAGCAGAAACTACAACAGCCCAGCAAGGGGAGGTGGGGGTCGTTCGGAAAGCCTTGAGCCAGTCATCCACACTACCTCGCCCTGAGCTCTGTCATCAGCTTCACTTTCCATAGCCTCCTTTGAAATACAACTACATGTGCAGTGCACATAACAAAGAGGGGGTGAAGGCAAGACACAGGACCATGGATCTGTTGTCAATATAGGACAGTGAAGAGACTATTACATTACAATGACTCTCATCCCCTTAAACTGTAAAATGCTGCATTACAGCAACACTATATTGTTTAGGCAAAACCCCTCTGCTCTCTCTCTCTCTCTCTTTCTGTTTCTGATTCTCTGCCTGCATACACAGGCAGGCCACTTAAACAACCCATTTCTCACTGCTCAACTCTCTTTGTATGAAGGCAAAGAAAGACAATCTATTGGATTCTACACAAAAGACATATCAATTCAAATGTAAGGTAGAAAGCTTCTCCTTAATTAAATAATAATACAAAACACAAACAACGTATAAATTGACTGAATGACTTATTAAAATTCCCCAAAACAGCAATAGCCTATACAGTAGACTGAACTGAAACTAACAAAACAAATAACGAAAACAATTTTCCTTGCGAGCTAAATACATTTACATACTGTCACTAAATATTAAAATATTAAAACACAAACGTTTTGGCTTCCCAGTAATTCTGGAAACCTCATGAGCATAGGACTGTCGCATTGAAACATTGTCCGTGGGCAATGACAGTCCGCCAGCAAGAGAAAATTCACTGTTTGTTCATACTCCAGCTGCCTGTCATTTACTACCATGAGCTACACTGTACAAAATCTCTGTGTCCACCCGTTCCTCGAGCAGTTTGTTCAATTCTCTTGTGCAGTCAACGTTAGAAAGGGAGAAAGGCATAACCATTGCTTACAGAGTATTCGCAATATGTCGTTATAGCCTACTTAACAAATCAAAACAAAATATGTTCTTTTCTTACCAAGAGTTCTCTGTCCGTTTCGCGCTGTCACCTTCTCTGGATCTCGGTAACACAACTCTCCTGCCGCTGCCTCGCGACTGAGTGCGCGACCGCTACTTCGTCGAAGCAACATGCGCAGGTGAAGCAGCGAAAAAGAGGCTCTACTTATCTCTGTCCACTCCCACCTGTTGCGCGCGCCCTCTTGTTGTTGGCGACAGGCGCCCGATATCGTAATCTACAGCTTCAAGCAAGTTTTGGGCGCTGCCAGCAGAACAAAACAACTCCTCTTTGTTTCCAACACTGGCTAACCGCAATAGCCTCATTTTATGAAGGGATTTATAATGTCAAACAGAAAATAGGTTGACACATTTATTCTCGTGTCTTCAACCTTTAAGAGGTTTAAAGTGCCCTGAGTGTAGTTGACTACACACGCTTGTTCAATTGTTTATTCAGACAAGGACAAGCGTTGCACAGTACCGTAACATGATTAATATTGACCTGACAAACTCAGACTCTGCATAGTTGAGACCGAATACACTGTGCCCCACTTTAAAACCTTGTCAGATTCAGTTCATATTAGAGGCCATATTTTGCGCCATATAGCCTATGCATTTGCTTGTTGTAGACGTAGGTACAGTCTTCTCCTAAATGATACAACAGCTCTGTAACAACTGAAAACAACAAGAAATAAAACCACCCACTGTATTTTAAGGTAGCCTATCAATAGCTTGCCAGTTAGAGTAAATTACATTAACATTAAGGTGTCGTCTATCAAAAAGCTTTCTGACTGCACAATCAAGACATAAGCAGCTCTAACATTGTAATATACCAAAACTATTATGCATCAACCGAGAACATTATGCACATTCAAGGGCATGAGGGCTTATTGTCACCACGCAATCTCTCCGAAATCTCAATAGTATTACATTTAAGTAGTTCACCCTATTTTCCAAATAAGCCGATCAACAAATCCATAAACATACACACCAGGCTATTCCCATGTGTTTGAGTATTTTGATGAGTAGCCAAGATAAGTTCATTCAACTTTTAAGCATCCTAGGTGCCCTTCTATGACAGTGAAAGCAGCATACCTGGGTTAGTTAGTCACAATAAGACAAAAAACTGTATGGGTTATTCCACACACATATATTTCTTACTGGTCTACATTGACAAGAGGCTATAGATATCAGACCTCTCAACAAATAATTAAAAGAATTTTAAAAATATATACCTTATCGTGAGGGCTTTGTCATTTGATTGATCCATTTATTGGGAAAGCCGGAACATGATGATTTTAAAAGTTTAACATCTCTCTCTCTCACACACACACACACACACACACTCGCATATTCTGCTATCACTTGACCACACTGGATCATCATTTGACCACACAGATGTACACTCATAGTATGCTTTGCCAACATCTGTTTTAGACATCAAAATGCTTGCTATTGAAACCGCCGCATGGGGATGTCACTTAAATGGCTACTATGCTCATTTATAAGACTGCTGTTAAAAATCGCACACAAAATCAATCCCGTGACCATCTGGATCACTGCAGCACATGGACGTCACATCTTTCAGACCTGCTAGAAGAGGAGACATCAGCTGCCTGTAGAGTAGCCGACTGTGGGCTCTGGGCTAGAGCCACACCAGGACCAGCTGTAGCCTGGGGAAGGAGCCAGTACTCAGCTCTACTCGCTTGCTAACCGGAGGCATTCACTCTGCTCACTCCCTTGCCGCTTATTAATGTTGTATCACTGAGCAAGGGCTACAGTCTTATGCAATATCGGAGCAAGCTTAGTCCACTAAACATCACACACACACACACACACAAACACACACACACACACACACAAATGTATGTATACACTGAGCTTACACACAGATCTGGTGCAGAGGTTTCTGTCAGGACAGCATAAAAATGGAAGACACAAAAAGATGTTGACAGGGAGGGAGGGAAACAAGAAGATAGACCTGAGTTGTTTATTATGCTCCCAACAAAAATCTAAATAGTCTAGAAAAAAGAACTGTCGTCTGTTCTACACATGCTTCCAACATGATCTTTTAGATTAGGTTGTATGTTTAGCAGAATATCTCCACCACAGCTGGTTAGTAATGTGCTCAAGTCAAGTATACTTAAGCAGTCACAACTGTACGAGAAATGTGTGTGCGCAGTACTAAACAGCTATAGCCTACAACTAGTTTTAAAAGAATTACTCAAGACAAAAAAAGAAGAAAAAACTATTGTTTAAACATTTGTGGTTGACGAAATTTCTTACCTCAACAACAGTTTTGCGGAGAAACTTCACTTCATCCCCTACACAGATCTGTGGAAATCTGTGAGAATGAGTTCAGCTGGTTGATGCAGCGTTGCAGACCATTGGGGTCCCCCGGTAATGTTGGAGCGGTGGAGGGTCAATGTCGATAGTATTGGCTTTTTCGTATGAGCACGGGAAACTCAGGTGCGCGTGGAATGAAGAGGAACAGAGGAAGGTATCCCGTGACAGGTTTACCGCAGCCACCTCTCGTGCCACTTAGGCGCGCGTGTTACAGCGCGTGCAAGAGTTGATTGCATCTTGCGCAGTAATTTGGATGCACGGGAGGTAGGAAGAGGGAGGAGATCGATCTCCGGGCTGCATTACGCAATCAGAGACTGTCCAACAAACACAAAGCATCAGCGCTGGACACGAGAGAGTTGAACCTTTTGCAGAATATCAACGAAGGAAGAGATCTTATGGCGAAAGAGACGTTCTCGAACCCCCTCTGCCTTTGTAAGCGTATTCTCACAAATTGACGCCGCAACACCACGGTCGCGTTATTAGCTGTCGTATTGCGTTATGTCCTGTAGTCCTCTCCCTCACCCCAAGTAATCAAACCTCTAAGGCGTATCCTTGACAGCGGCTGGGGAATGATTTATAAACCGCAGTAAGATTACAACCACCTATACTCTCCCTCAGAATTCATTACGCTGGTGTGGGCAGTAAAATGTTGCCTGATGGAATGGCCTTTGGAGAATGTCATGACCTGTGTAACCACTAAGATCATAGCGTATACCACTGACAATAGATCAGCTGCGTGAATTATGCACCACAGGAAGACACAAGTTCAACTTAATTCCGGACCCGAAGAAAATTAATCATTAGGACTTGAACTTACCACCCCAATTACCCGGAACGCAGGGCAAACTCCTGCGTATGACTGGAGACTACAAAGCCGCTTAGGAGCGGAGGGCGAGAGATGGCGATTAGAAAGATAAAACAGATGCTGTTTTGTCTTCCTCTCCCGCTGAATTACAACACTCAGGACGGACAAGATGCAGCACCAAACATAAGACGCAGGGTAAACTCAAAGAGAAGAACCGCTTCACACGTTGTTTTGCAGGGCTGCTCTCCGGCGTGAGTCGCTCGCTACTGCTTAATGAAACCACCTGTTGTTGTGCCTGGTATTGTCAATACATAATTGATGCAGGGGCTGAAATCAGACAGTCTACCAGTCTGTTAACATCTGGTTATTGCAAATAATGTGCATGTTTTAGTCACTAAAAACGGTATGATGTGAATGTAGGTCTACTCTGGCATTTTTCCAGTAGTGGAATACTCTGGCACCGTGTTTTTGTTTGTTTGTTTGTTTTTTATAGACCATTTTTGTGACATCTACTGGTTGAGTGCCCGGATAAATTGGCAGGATGAGTTTTAATGGCCAAATCAATTTCATAGCCTACTGCAAAAGACTAACATTTTGGTTCCACCATCACATCCGACATGTTTCATCTGTGTTTAGGCAGAGGCAAACAACACATTCTTAGATTGGTATATGATTTTTATATTGTTATATAACTGTTCAGCAGCAGATAAATAAATCCATATGCTTTCCAGAGCTGAGCATAAAGTGCATATTGGGCTGGGGAACCTCCCTTGTCTGCAGCAGTGTTATGTTATGCAAGCAGAGCATAGCTTTGCCGATGGGGGTGACAGCATATTGAGCAATGGCTACAGGATGGAAATACTGACAGAGCTGATCAGTGGTGCCAACCAATGCACCCAGGCTCGGGTGGTACCGGGAGGGAGTCCAGGCCGAATCCCTTTCGCCCCCATGGGCAAGTCCATTCAGCCGGGGACTCCACAGCAGCCAGCCTCACAACACTGCAGGACCTGCAGTAACACCTGGGTCTCCCATGGCAACAGTGACATCAGCGCAGCAGAGTTCTGACCTTCGAGATGCTAAGTGAAAGAAGGTGAGGAAGATGCTGCAGTATTGGGGCTTGGAGTTTAGTATGATAAAGAGATGTGGATAATGTGTGAAATCAGAACCTGAACATGAAATCTTGCAAGACGGCACCACCTCATAGTTTGCCCTCCTTATTCAGTTCAGTGCTTTTACAAGAATGAAAAGCAGGTCTTGTGAGTTTTCCCTTCCCAAAGAGGGCATACTAAGAAGGCTGCCTGGCAAATTTGCTGGACATTATGCCGCTTGGGAAGTTAAGGTCTCTTTTTTCCCCTCCACCCTAACTGGTCTGGTCTTTTAAAGCCTTTCTCTTATGGTCCAACTCTTGGAGCCCGTCCAGAGAATAGGCAAAGTGAGGTCTGTCCCACGGAGCAGTTCTGTGTAATGAGAACTGCGTAGAAGGCTCCCCCCTGCACTGAGAGGCCCCTCCTCCCCTTTGTGTTTTACAGCGATAGTGTGTCCTTGTCAAAGTGTCACACATTGGCCAACGTCCACAGCTCTATAGGAAACCTTTCCAATGCACCGTCAGCAGGATTTCCACTGGTGAGGGAATTCATTGCGTGGAGAGAGGACAAGAGAGGGGGGAAAATCACAAGAAAATATTGAGCAGTGAGATTTGGAGGGAGGGAGGGGAGGGGGAGAGAAGGAAAGGGAAAAGGGGGAGAAAAGCAGAGAGATTACGAAACAGGGGGAGGTGGAAAGAGATAACAGGAAGGAATGTTGAAGATAGACAAAAAGCAAAGGGAGAAAGAACTGAACGAGATTAAAAAAAGAGATTTTGGTCACTACCATGCAAGTGTAAAAATGTATGTTTCTAAAACATCCAAGAACATCAAAGTATGAAATGCAAACAACAACGCTGAGTCAACACCTCAGCGCACTACGCAGACTGCAGACTTGCAGGCCACCGAAACCAACTGTAGTTTTAGAATATATATCGCTACACACATCATTTAGTCCCTGTAGGCTATTACTTACAGCATCTTACAAGTCATGTTAGAGAAGGAATTTCCTCTGACTGTAAGTAAGACCCACAATATGCTGGGAGTCAGTGTGACCTGGCTCTTGAGCAATATGGGATGTTTGTGGCAGAGCTGGGAGTGATTCTGTGTCTAACCGTGATAAACACAGCAACTCAGGCATGAGAAGGCCACTTCTGCAACCTCACTGAAGCATACAGCAATTCACAAAAGGTTACATTCAGACTATTACACACATGCATTCACTCTCTCTCTCTGCCTCACACACACACACACACTCTGCTTACTGCTAGTGAAACACTTACACAGCTCATTTGTGAGGAAGCAGAAATCCTACCCCACCCTCACCCCCACATTACTCTTTTATTCTACACTCTCTAAACCTGTGTGGATAGACATAATACAAATGACCTAAGTGACAAAGGGAATATTCCCACACACATGTTGATGTGTGTGTGTGTGTGGTGAGGGGTTAGGGGCTGTATCACTGGCAGGTTGCCATGAAGCCTTGCTCTACATCTGCAGTATTCGCAGGGGTGCCTTGGTAATGGCAGTGCCTACTCTAGCAAACAAGTCAGCGAGCTATGTTGCATAACCAGGAATTAACACTGGCAAAACCCATTTCCATTTATTCTCAAATTCTGATCCCCCTTTTCTCCTCTACAATCTTCTCGCCTCCTCTCCTCTTCTCTGCACCACCACAGCGTCACCCAGCCCAAATCCATTCCTCAGCCTCAAGGATGAGGGAACGGCTTAGGAGTCTGAGAACCTTAATAATCCGCTTAATTATAGAAAAGAAAAAAAGAAAAAAACTAATTTCAGTCATGGCAGGAAAACAAGCTCAGGAACCGAGACGGTTCCATTCACTATTATTAGCCTGTCATTTAGATTGAAGCTCAAGGTCATTTGGGAGACAGATCAGGTGAGACACCCCAACAGGTAAGAGGTGGTTTGAGTTGGGACACAAGGCATGCCTTAAAGCGACCTACAGTACAGTCATATGATAGCACAGAGATATGATAGGACAGAGGCATGATAAAAGGAAGCAGGGAGCAGAGAGGTAAATAGAACCTGCTGAAACATGACCAATCACCTGCCATGACCAATGGCAGCCCTGTAGCAGCCTGTGTTTACCTCCGAAACAAGGCCAGTCTATCAGACAACAACAAAAACAGAAAACATTTCAGCATGTCGCTCCTCCGTCTCTGCTGTTTCATAAGCCCCATTGTGCAGCCAGGGGTCTGGAACAGGGGCAGGGAAGGGAAGGGAAGGGGGGGTGGGGGGCTGGTGGACTTAAAAAATACAAGGGGGTGAAAGAACAAGGGGGCCATTACTAATTTGTCACAGGAGGACCAATGGAGAGAGAAGTGACATAATGATGCTGCATTCCATCACGTTCGGGTTCGGCAGAGTCCTCAGTGCAGAGACAGTGGGAAAAAGCGACAGGAAGTTCCTCTGTTCCACTATTACACAACACACTCTGTACTGCAAGATATACAGCAGCAGCAGCAGCAGGAACAGGAACAGGAACAGCAAGGGAGGCTCAGGTCAACACAACAGAAGAAACTTTCAGAGAGTTTATTTTATCCCATGTCAGTTGAGAATCTTCACTGGAATCCAAATGATTTAGAAACAAGAGAGTGTATGGCTAGAGTACACAGGATAAACAAGACTGTTTATTTCACAATCCTGCCAAGCCGCTCTTTATCTCCTAGGTTCATTAGTCCAAGTGAGGATGAGGAGGACCGATATGAACTTGTGTAATAAACAGTCTTGCATTCTGTGAAACAGTTTTAAGGCCAAAAGGTACATTAACGCTACATAAAAAAGAAACTCACTTAAAGCATTTGGGCTTGGAAACATTAATATTTTCTATTTAGATTTCTGTAACCACACATTCTCTCAAATGCAAATGCATGCTGGCACACACTCACTCATGCATTTACATACACACACAGCCATGCACGCATGGACACAACCACACACGCACGCGTGCACACACACACACACACAGTCAGAGCTATACAAAGACTGTAATGAACTTTAATTGTTTTTCTTTCTGCTTTGAGCCACTGTCAACAGAGAAATATACACATGTTCAGAGGAAGAGAGGGTGGTTCAGGTCTGTCAAGTGAGACATCAAACCGCATGAATTACCTGACACAATGACTCAGTCTATATTTCACAAACAGGCGTCCTTCATGTACCTTAACTTACATTGTTGTTATTATTCTCATGTTGTTATTATTATCCAAATCAATAGTTTATTTTATAAAAAAAGACATGCGCACAACTTTCATTTCAGTACCAGAATCATTCCCAAGAAAGTGTTTTACATTTTTCTCAAAGTAATGGTCACAGACCTGTACCATATTAATATCTCCAGCTCCTCTACACTACAATCGAACCCAGAAGAAAATAGTATCTTCAAATTTTTTTCTTAAAAAAGCAAGTAAAACAGAACAGACAAAAATGCACTTTCATTACAGTAAAACAGACAAATAGACTTCTGGTCTTACATACAAACATTCAGGCAAAAAAAAAACTAAAGAGAAAAATGAAGGACAAGAGAAAGAGAGAGAGAGAGACAGATAGAGAGAGAGAAAAAGATACAGAGTGAGAGGGACTGAGAGAGACAAATAGGTTGATAGATCAAATGAAATCCCAGAACCCAAAGAAAGTCAGTGAGGGGGAGAAACAGGAGGATATCTGCATCTCCATTTGTAAAAGCAAGTTACAGGCTGGTCTTCCCCTAAAACGTCACTTGTGCCTGGAGTACCATTCGTGTCCCCAAGTGGGGTACTTCATGTCTCCATGATGTCATCTCTCTGCGCCTCTACGACGGCCTCCAGGGGCCACCTCATGCTCCCTCAAGGTGGCATTCACAGGAAGGGTAATGCTCACACAACCTCCACACAAGGGTCCACCCCCTGATTGACAGACAGAGGAAGAGAGAGAAAGAGGAAGAGAGAGAAAGAGCAGGAGAGAGGCTAGAAGAGAAGGGGGGAAGTGGGGGGTGTTTGGGCGGGAGCGGGGGTGGGTGGTGGTGGTGGTGGCGGCAATGCACTTCAGAGGGGTGTTAGCGGTTGTTCTTGGCTGCCTCTTTGGCCGCCAGGATAAGAGGAGTGAGACTGGACAGCGGCTTGGCCACCTTCAGGAACTGGTGCTAAGCGAGGGGGAAAAAGGAGGAGACATCTTTTAGAGGTCTGAGTTTTCACATGCTTACTTTCACTACATGCTACAGTATGGATGGATGGAAGGATGAAGGGATGAAGGGGGGAAGCTGGTTTATAAATATGATGTATATTCATGAGTGTCATAAGGAAACCAAAAATTGTAAAAAATAAACAAATAATGACCAAGTGAGAAATGATTCCCCTACAAGAACTGTATCTCAAGTTACCACTCCACTACTTCCTGCAAGCCACCCCTAGCCCCACCCCCTACCCTCCCATTTCACCTGCAACTGCAAAGGTCATTATGTCTTTCTGACAAAAACAGCAGCCTTGGTCTAGCACAGTTTCACTGCTTTTCAGCACAATGCTGGGATTTCATAAGCCTGGTCTTTCCTCCTCTCCTCTCATCTTCAGCATGGCTGACTCACCCAGGAGTTACAAAACCTCCCCTGATAAAAGATATGTAGGGTTCCATCACTCTCTCTCTCCCTCTTCCTCTCTCTCTCTTTCTCTCTCTCACTGCGGTGCTCTTTGTGTTCCTGAAGCAGAACTAAGCCCTCCTTCCCACAGACAGGCTTTCTTTATCTGATGTCTCTTGTGTGGGAGGGCTAGCACCGGGCAGGATCTGCAAACTCACAGATACACACTGATAGCGCTCAGAGCAAACCAGCAGGGAGATGTGAACATTAACTCCATATTGGCTGGGTTAGATGCCCTGAAGTTTGAAGTAGCGCTTTGGGTGTACTAGTCCAGTCAAGGATGCTAGCTTTGAGACACCTTATGCTCAGGCTGTAGCCTTAAATGGAATGACATGGAAAACAAAGGCTTAGGAGACTTAGAAGAAAGATAAAACAAATAGATACTTAAATCCACACACAGGCATGCACGCAAAAACACACACACGCACGCACACACACAAACACACACACAGCTTACCTGTAAAAGCTCCTTAGCAGAGCCTCTCTTCTCTACGTCCATCTCCAGACAGCGGTTCAGGAAGTCCCTAAACACAGCTGACAGCTTCTCGGGGTTCTGGAGCTCTGGGGTGCCATTGGTTGCTATGAGATACAGCGCCTTGAGGTAAAAAAGACAAAGGTGAGAGGGTGGTATCAGTGACCCTTGCACATTATCACTCTGAGTCTCTTAACAAACCAGAAACAAAAGAGATAACACAAAATCCTTTCATTATTGCTTCAAAAGAGGCGTTTACATCTGACCTACCTGATAAGGTATACTCTAGGTCACTCACTGATAATGGCTAGCTGACACCTTTATCCAAGTGTTGAAACAGACTAACAAAAATCAGATTGTGAATTGGGTACAGACCTACCATAGGTGACAAACTCGCTAAGTTTAACCGTGACCTGATCTACAACGTTAAGGTCTAAACATCTACACATCACACTACATCTACTAGATGCCTCAGTGCTGGAAGAACTGTCCAATAAGTTGCAAATTCTACACTACACTGATCCCCTCTCACTCAGGTCTCACCCTGAGTGGGTTCTCGTTGAGATAGGGCGGCTCCCCCTCAATCATCTCGATGGCCATGATGCCTAGGGACCATATGTCCACCTTGGGCCCGTAGGCCTTCCGTGTGACCACCTCCGGCGCCATCCAGTAGGGCGTGCCCACCATGGTGCTGCGCTTGCTCTGCTCGGGGGTGATCTGGGCACAGAAGCCAAAGTCGGCTGGAGAGGGAGACAGAAGAGAAAAAAGAAGAAAAGAAGAAAAAAAAGCGTGAAAAGAAAAAAAAGAAGATTGGAGACAAGTAAAGGAAACAGATCAGTCTGGGTTTTAGATCAATTAAAATCATGTAACTGGTTTTCAGGCTACTAATATTCTAAGACTATTTCATTAGTTGTGAAGCTGACACACAAAACTAAGTCTGAATCATTTACTGAAGGCACTGAGAAAACCTGTATAAATGGAGCACTTATTCCCTCTGCTGGAGATAGAGAGGAATTACAATAGCGTTACATTTGCAGTTACAGCATCTCATCAGACACAGTTGCAGTATACTTTTACTGCAGTATACTATACTTTTAACAATGACACAGTAAGGATAAGGAAACTGGTGACCCTGATCAAAATCTTGTGTCTACAGCAAACTAAAGGTCAGTGAACACCAAGTGTGGATTTTTGCACGAAATGTTAGCACAAAATAATACAAGCAAAGATCACTGAATACTGACCAAGACGAGCAATAACACGGTACAAGGGGATCAAATGCGAATAGTTCCAGTCTGCATATGTGGGAGTGTCAAATAACGTCACAATATAAACTTTTCAGTGATCTTCTGTATCAGTGTATGAGGGTTCAACTCTGGTCTGGTAATAAAATACATGTGTTCATTTGAGACCTTCCACACCAAGGGCGAAAATTTCAAATGCTTTTTTCACACATTTTCACATTCGAATTGCACATCTTATCCAGTGTGCACCAATTATAAGGCTCAGCTGCTGACTGAGAACAGAGATGCAGCGACTCACTGAGTTTGACTGAGCCATCCATCCCCAGCAGGATGTTGTCACTCTTGATGTCCCTGTGGATCACCTGGTTCGAATGTAGAAATTCCAGAGCTTGGAGACACTGTAGAGAGAGAGAAAGACAGAGAGAGAGAGAGAGAGAGAGAGAGGGAGAGAGAGAGGAGAGAGGGGGGGCGTAGAGAGAGAGAGAGAGGGAGAGAGAGAGGAGAGAGGGGGGGCGTAGAGAGAGAGAGAGAGGGAGAGAGAGAGGAGAGAGGGGGGGGGCGTAGAGAGAGAGAGAGGGAGAGAGAGAGGAGAGAGGGGGGGGCGTAGAGAGAGAGGAGTTAAAGGAGCTTTGATGTCTGAGGACACGACCATCTAGCCCAATCTGAGTGAACACTTTAAGTCACACATAGAAAATTGTTGTAGTGTTGTAGTGCTGTGTCACTACGAATGTGAATCACCCAAAAGGCTCATGTTTATTACCAGGATGTTGGCACTTAAATGCATATACATTTGGAGGCCCAGGGGAGACATGACAACAACAGGAGTCACTAATCAAATACAGGAGAGCATGGATTGGGCGATAATTCAGTGCTATCCGCCAGTGGCTTAGAGATAACGTAACACACACAAACTTTTTCTATTGACCTGACTTCTTCTCTTTTTTCCATTCATTGGCTATTGCAGAAAGCAAAGAAAGTGTTACATTTTTCACATACACTATATAACAGAAACTCATATAGACTTGCTTTATTTAAAAAAACAATAGGTAAAAACGGTTTTGTGTGGCAGGGCAGCTTTAACAAAGCCATAGAAATTGAGCTCTGTAGGACTGTAAAAAGAAAGTCCAACCCAAACCAATACAATACAGCACACAAATGCAACAAGATACTAATCAATACTAAAAATGATTATTGAATTGTAGATGCTCATTTGCAATAGTATTGGTATCAACAGTGCTGTTCTTCCTTCTTCCAGCTGAGACACATTTCCACACAGCACTGTTGCAGGCACATACCCACACATGCACGCATGTATCAAGTATTTTTCTGGGTATTGATATCAGGTTTGAAATTCTAGTATCGTGGCAACCCTTAATTTGGGCTTGGGTCTCTCCACAGTGGATTGGATCAGTGAGCTGGTTGCCAGGGAGTGTAATGTGATCAGTGATGACATAATGTGTCTCTCTCTTTCTCACCTCGCGGCACACAGCAGCGATCTGTGCCTCATCCATGCATGTCTCAGTCACCACGTCGGTCAGTGAGCCCCCAGCCAGGTACTCCATCACCACCCACAGCTCATCGCCCACCAGGTAACTACGGAAACCAGACAGCCGCAGTTAAACATGCGGCCGCGCCGGAGTAAGTGCAGGCTGTAGCTATGGCAACTAGACAATCCAGCATCATCAAGTTACATGGCTAAGGGAAATGCATGTAACCATAGACACAAGGGCGTAAACACAAACATAAAAAGAGATGCCATGTGCAACATTCTGGCCTGGGTGAGGCATGTTGCTATGGAAACAGGAGACAGCAATTCCCAGCAGTCCCCAAACCACCCCCTCCCCCTGACCACATCCATAGAAAACAACATAACTGCACACAGACACCCACCAGATTAATGTAATTAACTATAAAAGCTATGACAGTATAACAGGACCATCACTCACAAATATTACCCGCTGTCAGGCAGTTACGACTATATTTATATTGTTCACATCAGAGCGGTGTAGCAATCTGATTTTAAGAGAAGACTGTGAGAATGGCTCCCATTGGCATGGCACCATATGTTATCTCTGTAATTAACCTGATTGGTCCATTGTGAGTGGAGTGGGAGGGGAGTGAAGCTCACCTGTCCAGGTAATTGACGATGTTGGGGTTCTTGTTTTCCCTCATGACCAGGATCTCATTGATGATCAGCTCTTTCTTGGGCTGCTGCTGAAGGTTCATCTGTTTGATGGCCACCTGCAGAGAGATAAATGCAGATCAGAACAGCACACATAAAACAGTTATTTACAGACAAAAAACCTGGGCCTCATTCACCAGCTGTTCTTACCAACAAATGTCTTCATACACACACTTGCTTGTTTTCAAGAGGATATTTCAGCATTCATTAATGTTTTCCTGTCTAATATTTAGGTAGGTAAAATCTAAATCTACCTTATCTAAATTATGCACAATCAAGAACACTCAGACCTTTGAGCAGTGACTTGTTCAAAACAACTGGTTGTTGCATATATATCAAGTCTGTGATTGTAAAACATCACCAGACTAAAATATTTTAAATGGGACCTCAAAAACAAATCGAAGGAAATTGTTAGGAAGATATTTGTGAATGAGGTCCATTGTGTCCAAAGAAGCAGCACTGAGAATGCTGATGTATACATCATCAAATCCACATACAACAGGAATTTTGTTCTTGGTTATTGGTCCTTGGCCTTCCCCTGGCGAAATAGACCTTCACTCTAACAACAACATAAACAACATATCCCAGAATCCTTTGAGACTGGCTCCCGGTTCTGATTATATGTTTCAAGTGATGGAAATGTGGGAAAGAAAAAAATTAATTCCTATTCACTACCTTACTTTACTTTTATGCATTTAGCAGACGCTTTTATCCAAAGCGACTTACAACTCATCAACTATCAATTGTTCAGTCTCCCCTAGAGCAGCTTAGGGTTAAGTGCCTTGCTCAAGGGCACAACGGTGGCAGCTGGGATTCGAACCCACAACTTGGAGCACCTGATGCTTCTCCCTGAGCCTCCCGAAGCTGAGCAGACCCAGTTCAGCTCTAAACTTCAGACGCACACACAAAGAATAGCAGCAGTGTGTGTGTGTGTGTGTGTGTGTGTGTGTATGTGTGTGTGTGGAGGGGGGTGGGGTGGGGGTGGGGATGGGGTGGAGCCATCTACTGAGTCCCACTGCAGTTTAGTAGGAAAAGTGCACATCAGAGTGCAGCTTGGAGCGTCGGCTCCCTACTGCGGCCTGTCTGGCTGTGATTAATCAGAATAACTCCTCGAGCACGAGCGCCCAGGCCTTGATGTGCTGGTCATCAATAATGCACAAAGCTTGGGCCGAGAGTGCTTTGCACAACAGTCCTGTCGTCTCTTGCCAGTCTGGTTAAATGGCCTGCTGGGTCTGGTGAGTGAAGACAGGAAAAAGGCCCTGACTGGGGAATAACAGGCATGCCTCACACTAACCAGTCTAGCCAATCCATGCAACTACACCTTTTTGTCTCATCTCCTAAAAACACTTTATGCAGGACAATGAGGTTCTCAGGTTCTCAAAGCCACTTCTAAAAACCAGGCATTCTGTTTGTCTGCACCAAAGCTGCGGGTACTCTTCCTGACCACCTGGGGGCACTACAGTATTTTCATATGTGAACAATGGATCAGGTTTTACCCTAATTCTACAGACACTGACCTTACTCTGTGCCCCTTCTGTGTGTATTGTTTCTGCACACACTGCAGTGCTTCTTAAATTACATGACAATGCAGGCATTATATCTTAATATGTGGGTGAATGGTGCTAAAATTATTTTCTGGCCAGGTCACTTGGCATGAAGGCAGGGACTGATGAGACATTTCATGCTCTTACCTCCTGTCCTGTGGCAATGTCTATCGCTGTGTAAACTGTTCCAGAAGCCCTGGTGAGACAGACAGAGAGAGGGTGTGAGTGATGAGCGCCAGTCAGAGGATGCATGTTCTTTTCATGTGGCTTTAACCTACCCCTGACCGATCTTCTCAAAGCGTGTGTACTTCTTTTTCGGGTCACCGACACTGACGATACTCCCTGCAAGCCAGTCAGAAACATACACATACACACACACACATACACACACATCTTAGGAACCAAACAAGGAAATACTGTGTTTGTCTGGGCAGTCTGAACTGTGAAGAACGGAAGGATGAAGGAGACATCAAAATGGAGGACAGACATACAGGAGAGAGGGATCAATGAGGAGACCAAGAGAAGGAGAGGGTTTTAATCAAGAGCACTCTTAATGGCCTCACTCCTCTCTCACTCACCCACTCAATGCCATGGCCGCTCACATAATCAATATCATCCACTGCTTTAAAGGAAGTACATTCCTTCATTTAGCAGAGAAGAAATATTGACAAAGTCCTCCTACAATTGTAGATGGTCCTGGTGTTCTCATAGATCTAAACAATTATAGATGGCCCTGGTGTTCTCATAGAGCTAAACATGGAGACCAGTGGAAAGTTTAGAAACCAACATTTTGCTTATGAATTACAAATAATGTTGTCGATGCAGAACACTGGTAAAGTTGTTGTGTAGTAGACTGCAAAGTCAAAGTTGATAGCTAATAACTGCAAAAGAGCAAGAATTTTTCAATCAATCATGATGGGGTTAAATCACATACAGGTCACACCTGCAGAACACAAATGTCAACAAATCGAGGCAAAAAAACAGATGGTGTGACAGACAAAGACAAAGACAGAGAGGAAAAAACTGTATGAGAAAAGACATTGTAGACTATTGCATTATTTGCAATGCAACAAATGTCACAATAGGAGAGCACACTGTGGGAAAGTTTTCAGCCCAGCTGGATCACTCGGCAACCAGAGAGGGGCGGAGAATGTGGAGGAGACAGAACCAATCAGAGCTCGGAGCAGTGAGAGACAAGGAGGAGTGCAGGGCGAGAGACACTCTGGAGCCAGGCAGGGCAGACAAGTTCCCTTCCTTACCAGTAGAGGGTGATCTGAGCACGTCTGTAGCATGGAGTGTTCAAAAGTGAAAAAAAAGTTGCTTAACACAATGTGATGGTTTCATGAGGGGCGAAACCCAGAGTAATTAGCATGACAAACAAACACCAAAAAAAACAAGCAAACCGCATGGGCAGACATGGTGCAATGCAACCCCCTCTTTTACCAGTGACACCCCATGAATGATGGGACACACGGGGCTCTCAGAGATCCACGCTGACCTCAGTCTGTTTAAGCGGAGGTCTGGGGAGACTGGATGTGTGACTATACATTGGTGGTTTTGTGTGGGAAGCTTTTATGACAGTGTTTGTGCCACATGCAAATTCAGACAGCGTATATGTACCTACATCTTTCAATGCATGTATGAGAATGTGTATGAGTGTGTGTGTGTGTGTGTGTGTGTGTGTGTGTGTGTGTGTGTGTGTGTTGGGAGGGGGAAGGATATGTCCCCTATGTGTGGGAAATATATGCCAGGTGGGTATGTGAGAGAGAAAGAAAGAGATAGCTGAGATTGATATCAAGGGTTTACATGCAAAAAATGAGCCCACTCCTCTCTGCATACACCCAAGGGTGGGATCACTCACGCAGCTTCTCCAGAATCTCCTCGTCAGTCATCTTGGTTTTCTTGCGGGTCTTGTCAGCACTGCGTGGCGCCGTGGACGAGGGCGTGGGGGTGGGGCTACTGCTCTCGGCCGATGGTGGCGAAATGGGCGAGGTGGCTGCATCTTTGGTAGGGGCCGGAGGGATGGGGTCAATTACAGAGCGTGTGTATATCTGAGAGAGAGAGACAAAGAGAGAGAAAGAAAAGAGAAAGCATCAGAGACAATTATCAAATGTTACCGATTAGAATTGTACCACTTTCGGAGATGGTTGCCATGGAGATCAGGCAGCGAAAATGCAGCCTATGGCAAGGTTTTTTGGACTGTTATGTATGTCCACACATAAAGCCAGTAGCTTTGTGCTCCGGTGCTCAGTGTGGACGACAGCTTTATTGCTGATTAAATGTTGCTGAACTCAAGCATGCTTGGCAGCATCAGGACAAATCTCCTTGGTTTCCTGCTTGGGCGAGGGAGCTGTTAACATCAGTGCCTCCCATTGTTTAGAAGGCCAATTTATCCTTGCAGGAGATTTGATGAAATCACTGGTTGGCTGCTGCTTCAGTGTATGTGCTTAACTGGTCTGTCTCTCTCTCTCCCTCCCTCCCTCCCTCTCCCACCTTTTCTCTGTAGGTCCCTGAGTGACTAACTCCTTGTGGCAGAAGAGGCGCCACTTGGAGGGCCAGGACCACGTGAGTGCACAGGCAGAGTGGGCTGCCACACTAAAAATACTGCCTTAAGAATGTCTCCAAAAAGACAAGACAGGAGAGACAGACCAGAACACTCTCTCTCTCAGCCCAGAGAGCAGAGCAGAGAACATTATTCCACATCTTTATCAACCTTGGAGCCATGAAGGTTGTGCAAAATTACATGTTCACCTTATTAAACAGTTAATAATGCCTTGGCAAGATTATGATCAGTGGCCAAACTTGTTAACTGTGTGGTGAACCTGGTCCTGACCGATGAGCTCTGAAGGACCCTTTTTATGAAGTCGTTTCTCCCACACACATATTGATAGCAGCCAAAATCTCAGCCGTATACAATAAATTACACAGAATGTTCTAGAAATACCATGTTGACCCCACCTTACAACTGTGCTGCTCGGGCAGTTGTCCTTGCCTGGGTGACAATAGTCTCTCTCCACCCGGCTTAATGATCAACACATGCTTTGTTTGTTGGGGCTAAATGTGCCTCCATCACCTTTGACCAGCAGTGGGACTGACAAGCCCTTTCTTAGTGAAACTAATTCCTTCTATTTCTGAAGAGAATGGACTCTCAGAGCACAAAGCATGTCCAAAAACCTTAAACTAGTTTGCGTGGGTATAAAAAGAGCCAAGTGATGCGATGAAAGAGGACGACTGACGTGGGCTTTATTTTTTCACGAGCGCTCAGGGTAGTAAAATTATGCATTTTGTGACATTACGCCAAAAATAGGCCTTTGCAAAGGCAGCCCTGGTAAGGAAGAGTGTCATTTTTATGGATTGGATTTATGGCTATGGGAGAAAGATGTCTGACAGTCGTGGGGTAATTGCTGACAGTGGCACTGCGGAGGAGAAGGAGAAGGACAATAGAGGAACACGCAGTGCAGCTGAGGCCGGTTAGACACACTCTGCCTGCTGGGGCCATTAGGTGGGATGCCTCTAGTATCAGTGGCTATCTGGCCTGAGCCCCCAAGAAGCCTCTTCTCAAGGGTATGTGGAAAACTGTGTTAGATAAGGGACGGAAATACCTTTGTGTGTGTGTGTGTGTCTTCAATAACAGCACTCTAGTGGAAAAATGAGTGAACAGGGCCCCACCTTAAACATCACCCACCCCCCTATCTAATTCCAACCCCTTCATCTTACACACTCCCATCAAACAGTCTACCTCCACCCTTACCCCACATGACCCCCCCGCCCCGCCTCCCTCCCACCCTCCAACATCAAGGGCTGGTGCTGCTCCTGGAAAATAAGCCCCACCTGTCAGCTCCCGGAGCTCCTTGAAAACGTCCCATCAACGCTGCAGGAACGTCAGTGGCAACCTTTAATCAGTCTGGCGCCTCAAAGCCCCCTGCACACACTACGCCCCCGCCTCCTAAACCCCTCCCTATCGCAAGCCTGTTGTCTCCTCCCCGGCCCTGTGATGCTCTCCAGGCTGATCAAGGGGAAGCAGTGAGGCGTCTCCTTTGCCATCCTCCCCTCCTCGCCTCCTGACCTGGGCAAACACTACCCTCCCAGTTCACATACAGAGAGGGAGAGCGAGAAAAAGAGAGAGCGAGAGAAAGAGAGAGAGAGAGAGAGACTGTGTGTAGGGCAGGGGGGTTAAGTGACAGTGAGATGTACAGGGAGTGTCTCATGTGCCTTTCATGTTCTTCAATATTCTTTCATTTTTCTTTGTGCTTTGGCATCAGTGCTATCCAAACAGCCCTGCTGATAAAGAAGCTCTGAATTAGAGAGAGTGATACACAAAAAAGAGCAAGAGAGAGAGAGAGAGAGATAAAGAAAGAGAGAGAGAGGGAGAGAGATAAAGATAAAGAAAGATAGAAAGAGAGATAGAGAACTTCTGATGCAACTAAACCCTGCCTGAACCGAATTACAGGTTGGCAGTATGGTGCGAATGAGGTGCAGTGACTTGGAGGCCTCATTAGATCACTCCACCCCAGCAGAGACACTGAGAGGGCTGAGCCCAGGCAGCAGGCCCAGCCGACAGGACTGAGACAGCACCACCTCCTACAGACACCCTATGGGGCTAGAGCAGTGGAACAGCACCCAGCACACCATGGATTAAATTAACCAGCTCACTAGTGTAACTGACTGATAAAAGTGATATAGACAGACAGACAGACAGACAGACAGATAGACAGATAGATAGATAGATAGATAGATAGATAGATAGATAGATAGATAGATCATTACTTTTTTGTGCTTATTAATGATTATTTGGCAGTTTCATATAAGTCATTCCAACAGATATTTCAATATATATATTTCAGATATATAGATATATAGATAGATAGATAGATAGATAGATAGATCATGAAAATAGATAGACATTACAGACATATTTCCTGGCCAACTCACTGATTTTGTGTGTTCCGGTCTGGGGGCAATCACAGGTGGCGGCGTGGCCTCGTCTTCGTCATCGTCCTCTGAGACGGTGGCCACAGCGGGAGTTTCTGACACGGTCTTGGAGTTCTGTGGAGTGACAGACGGGCCAGAGGGAGGAAGTGGGCGTGTGGTGGTGGTGGTCACATTGGAAAACATACCCGAAGCATGACGAATACCAACAGGCCTGACTCACAGTCCAACACAGTCATAAAATCCAACACCACACAGCAATCCATAATCGGCAACTTTAATCCCAGATAAGTCATGGCATTCCAATAGATACAAGTGTTTTTCTATAGAACTCAACTTTGGTTATTATTTAACCAGGTCAAATTGTACAGATGGCATTTCAAGTAAAGAGAAACCTGTCCATTTCAGTCTCTGGAGCCTTCTTTCTCGCTTGTCTAGATGACGTGTCACTGATTATTGTACCTCCATCTGTTTACAGATTGGACCAGAGCACAAGCTGCTGCTGTAATCTAAATTTGCCACATCCTTCACCCCTGATTCAAAGTGGGCCCAGTTCCCAACAAACCCACTGACACAAGCTGACTGTGTGCTATCGCTAACACTAAGCTTGGCTGCCTCCAGAGCCACCGACAGTAGCCCACATCCCCCCGCCGGCGTCCCGCCTGTTCCCCCCACCCCAGGGTGTCGGCAGGGCTACATGTACTGGCTCTTAATGAAAAGGAAAAGATGCTGAATCATAATGCAGAGAGGAGAGAGAGGGAGGGAGAGGGAGGGAGTAGAAGGGAGAGAGAGAGAGAGAGAGTGAGAGGAAGAGAGGAAGAGAGAGAGAGAGAGGGGAAGCTAGCCTGTCAGGGTGCATCTGCAGGACTGGCAGGAGCAGAGTGATGCTACAGTTGGCACAGACCTGCATGCTGGCCCCAAGCCACTCCATTCCTCCTGTCTGTTTGCCAGCAGGGAACCATGACAGTACAGTACATCCTCTCTCAGCCCAGCCCAGCCCAGCCTAGGCCAGCCTAGTCCAGCCCCTAGCCTAGCCCAGTTTAGCCAAGCCCACCTCATCCCTCCGCTCCCCCACCATCCTTCTGCTCCTTCCTGCTGTGTTCTCCTCTAACACTCACTCCCCCATCACTCTTGCAGTCTCCTCCTCCTCCCCTAACCTGCCCTCAGCAATGGCGTCTGTTCCTCAGCCCTCTGGAACACGTGTCCTAGTTTGCTCTCATTGGCTTCTTAAGGAAGCTCACTCAGTCACCATCGGGCCATCAGACCAGGTTCATTACGACTCCTCCACCACTCCTATTGACACGGCTACAGCCCCATCGCACCTTTCCACACTCTACAGCTATCACATACTTCACAGAACAAAATGATTACGAGCAGATTACAACCAAATCAGTTGCTGTATTTCATTATTACCTAATAATCAAATCAAACTTTTTATTGATTTTATTTATTATTGTTCTTTCAATTATTATTCATCTTTGTAAAGCACTTCATTCAAGCACGGGTTGTTTTAAGATGTGCTATGTAGACAAACTGGCTACTTACCACGGCTGCTGAGGAGTTGTAATTGTCTGAGCTCTTATCTGGAAGAGACAAGGGAGATGAGTTGGTCATTAGGTAACAGTTAATAGGTTTTTAAGAGCTCATAGCTTCAAGCTAACAGCTAATAGTCTAGTGTGGAGGTTCAGGTGCAGATCTCACCTGTAAAGCTCATGTACTTCTGGCTGTTGGCTGTCTCTTTGGAGTCGTAGAACTTGAGAACGTCCAGAACAGCCTGCGGGTTCTTCTTCTGCTCCAGTTTGGTGATGTTGGAAGTCTGCAGCAACCGGGCCCATTGCTCTGGCATGCCCTGCAGAAACACACACACACACACACACAAACAAACACAAACAAACACACACTCTTAGACCTGGAAGAAATAATGAGAGCTGGAGTGTGCTTTTTTTCTGTAGTGACCAGAGAAGTGGGTCAGGGCCTGCTCAGACTCTCCTGCTCAGCTCACATTGGAGGGCCAAAAACAGGCTTACATTAGAGGCTCTCATACAGAACCTATCAATTAAAAAAATGGAGGGATGGAGGGATTTCAGTCAGTGTACATGCATGCATGTGTGTGTGTGTGTGTGTTTGTGTGTGTGTATCTGTGTCTGAGTATGTACAGGCTTCAATATTTTGTGGCTGAACATGATCAATGAGATTTCAAGTACAGGTCTTGAAGAACTCGCAGTGAAATTATCCATGTCCCAGATATGGTCACATAAAGCAGCTTAATGGAAAAACGTGTTTGATACTGAATGAGGTAGCAATTTCAGCAAGTAAAGGACCAAACCCAACCAGCAGCTAGAGTTGGGAAACTGACCTCAATCTCATCGCAACAACATGGCACTGTGGTACAGAAGCAGCCCACTGTGGTACGCGCGTGCACACACACATATAGAGACGCAGACAGACAGAGACACGCGCACACGCGCGCACACACACACACACACACACACACACACACACACACACACACACACACACACACGCACACACGCACACGCACACAGATAGACACGCGCGTGCACACACACATATAGAGACACAGACAGACAGAGACACACAGACAGACAGACACAGATACACAAACACAAACACAAACACACACAGACAGACAGACAGACAGACACACAGACACACACACACACACACACACACAGAGGAGATGAGTCAGAGAGCCCTGGCTTCAGAGGGCTAAGTGAAGAGTGCACGCTGCCGCTTAGCTCAATAGGTCCTGCTGTTAGTTTGGGGAGTTAATTCAATTAAGTCATTTGAGCCATCTCCCTGAGAGGACCCTGCTGTGGCCCTGATGAACACAGAGACAGAGAGAGAGAGAGAGAGTCATCCCAACCTCTCATTATAGCTTTTATTACCCATAGTGCCACAGGGGCGTGCCGTAGCCGAGCGAAACGGAGTGGAGGCTTTACCCCGGTTTCCCCCCACAGAGGTGAAAGAACAGAGGTTCCTCTCAGAGCAGCAGCGCCTGAGTAGGTCACAGTGTCCGTCCACTGAGAAGAGGCCAATGACCCAGTCAAATGCACAGCTTTACGCTCCAAACATCACAGGTGTGTTTACAAACAACACTCCAAAACAGCCTAATGGGCGCACACAATCATTTCCTATCGACAATCTGTTCAAAATCTCTGTTCAATCCCTCTTCAAATGTTGGAGGCTTGTGTCTTCTCATTCCATTCATATTCTATTCATTCTATTCATATTCTATTCATTCCCCCAAACTAAGAGGGTCGTGGGGTGCTATGAACACTTGAGCTGGCAGCAACATTTAGAAGAAACTGCCAGAGCACATCAAGTCAAACGGAATTTAGCATGACACTCACGCAGGCGGAGAGAGAGAGGGGGACAAAAACTGATTTACAACCAAAAAGATGACCAGCTTTAATCAGTCATGCGTGCTGTGTTTGCCTGGTCAGGTGATTTAGCTGAAATTTCACACAGCCTCATCACAAACAGCACAGCTCCAAAATCAGTCAGTGACGTGACAATTGCTGGCTTGGCCTTTAGGTGTGTTAAATTTCATCCAGCATTGACTGGTTTTGTTTCTGGTTTGTTCTCATCTGTATATCTACTTGCATCAGTTTTGATCTATTTCAAAGATGAACTTTTTCAAAAGTAGTTGGGAGACGCAAAGGTTCAGCCAAGTGACCAGCCAAGTGTAAGCAGGCACCTTAAACACCTACAGGTAGTTTCACAAAAACTGGACATAAAATGGTGATAAAATGCCATGCTACTTGTGTGACATGAAATGTGACATGAAATTCAAGCAAGTACTTTTGGCAGTAGAACTTACACAAAACATAAATACACAAAACATTTCATATAATCATTCACAACATACAAACAATATAATCATTCACGACATATGAACAGCGCAACATTTTATTAGTGTTTTGGGTGGGACAAAAAGACCAGTTTCCATGGAATTGCCCCTAGGACTTCCAGTCAAGCCCCAGTGGGTATACTGAGTGTACAGCACAAGGGGTCAGAAACCGGTTGGGACCCAGTCTCACGACTTTTCGTGAAGCTGTCACAAAATAAAAATCTATTCAAACGTGCTGTGATCACGATTTAGACCTTTTTTTCGTGCTAGGACAACAAATTCCTACCCTATGTATTTTAATGCGTAGTGCGTAACACTGCCACTAGCAGCGCTAACTGGTGACTGAGGGACAGTAGGAGAGAAATTTGCGCACGTTGGCTTAAAAGAATTTTTCCCGTCTCTGCCTCCAGTTCAAGTTCAAGTTCAAGTTGTGCTGTAAAAAAAAAAAAGTTGCGCTGTAGAAAATAGGCTTTGTAAACTCTGCAACGATTTTGGCCTGTTCTAAGCCATTAATGTACATAGGCTACTAGATCACAATGAATGTGCCTTTGTCTTTTGTTGTACATTTAGTCATGAGGCCGGGTTGCGACACATATCCTGACTTCAGTGTATAGAGAACATAGCTCAGCCCCTGGTCCTATGTTTAGGGTAACTACAATATAGCCGTAATAGGAATATTTGTATAGGCAACAATCATGGGAGATTATGGCACTGTGTCTCAGTTACTGGCCTGTTAAATCTCCAGTGCGGAAGCATGGAGACCACAGAAAGCAGGCCCTCTCTCTGTGAGTGCACTCAGAGTTGTGTGTGTGTGTCCTTCTCTGTGATCGCACTCTGAGCCGTCAGTATATGTGTGAGCGTTTGCATTTGATGTTTGGTCAGGCCATCATGTGGGTCAAGCGGGCAGGCGGTCATCTCTGCCTCTTACCGTGAACTCTCCAGTGACGGCATCGAATCCCACGTGGATGGTGTGCTCAAAGTCAGACGGGAGGGAGATCTCTGGCCGCTCCTTCTTCTTATTGGCTGAGAGCGTGAAAGACAAGAACAAGGGGAAACAAGATGAGAGAAAAAAAAAACACACGAAAACAGGAAGAAGAATGATAGTTGGTAGCTGATCAAATTTGAACTTCACCATCGCCTCAATTTAGCACCCTTCTTTTCTAGCCCAAGTCTAGACTTCCTGTATGCTGTCCCAGTATGAGTGCGTGTAAAAGTGCTCTCCTCCCCTGCGGTACTGAGCTCCAGTCATGCTAACAGATGCGGAGCTGTCGGCCGAGCTGAGCTGTCTTGCCCACGGCCCCTCAAGGCTGCTAAACAGCTGATAATGACTGGCCCTGGGAGGCAGAAACCTGAATCTGTAGCACCACCACACCTAATTAGCCAGCATGGAGACTGACAGCACAGACAGAGTGGGCCAGCAACAGATCCCCACCACATCAGTCTCTCACAGAGACATATTCCCAGAGATTATGATGGAGCACATAACTGCATTATCTAGATATTTTACAGCAATCAGATTTAAACAGAACCTGCCAATCATTATGCAGGATATATAATTTAGTGATTTCGATTTACAAGGGGCATGCTTGAATGCTTTATTCCAATTTTAAGGAAAGGCTTTGTGATGCCAGTCACACAAGCCTATGGTAAGGCTTTAATGGGTAAATGCTGTTCTTTGGAAAGTCTCTTTGGAAATGAGCAGATTCTGGATCAGTTTTGACCAAGGCCAAGCTCAGGATAGCAGCACTCATCACTCACTCTTGTCTCCTCCGCCGGTGAGGATGGAACGGATGGAGCGCTCTTTCTTCTTCTTGTCTTCAGGGTTGGGGGGCAGTGGCTTGGAGCCGTGGTTGAGGGGCGCGGCGTCTTTGCCCCCGGCTCCGATCATGGTGCTGGTGTTCCTCATGGGTGGTGCGGGCGGCTTGTCCTCCACTTCCCCATTATCTGACATCTTTAGCGCCGGCGAATGCTACTGCTGCGGAGACAAGCAAACAACCACAGTCACCGTCAGAGACACCAATAATCAAAACAGCCAATTAATTATAAGACGTTTATTCTGTTTATTGAAACTACTGTCAAACACCATCCTCATCAACACTGTCATCAGACTAGTACACACACACACACACACACACACACAAAAAAAAAAACATGTAAAAGTTTATTAGCTATGCACAGAAACAAATCAGCAAAGAACAAAACTTTCCATTTGCCAAAACAGCCAATTAACTACAGTTTTGACATTTATTTTGGTTCAGAAGACAAAGACACATTTTCAATTATGAGCTTTTCAAAAATGGATCACACATTTACTCTGCATCACTTCAATCAGTGTGGTAGGTCTTCCCTCTGCAATTATTGCTTCACAAGACAGGGATTACAACAATACACTTCACTAACTTCTAACTGTGTTCATGGACAAAAGCTACAAAAAGACCACACACACACACACACAATCACACAAACACAGCTTATTCACTCAGGACCGAAATGTAGGCTACCCTACCCCTTGAACAATATTGAATTCCTTTCTTCTGACATCAGAGTATGTGATACTTCAGACAACAAAAAAAGGCTCACAATGAGGAATGCAGCTTTACATGCAGACAAGTGCATTTACCAGAAAAAAATAAACCCTCAAACTACCAAACCTTCAAGAGCAAGAAGCAAACTCCTCCACTAGAAAATTTGGTTCAGTTTCACAGTGCCAACCAGCCCAATGCCTACTGAAGTGCCCAAATGCAGGCACACTGCCCTCTCTTAAAAAGTAAATGTTACATAAGTAAGGCTGGAGGAGGTGGAGGAGTCTGGGCAATGGAGATGGAGAGGGGAGCTGTTGGTGGATGATGTTATTCCAGCGCCCAGCTCTCGTGTGGGGCAGAGTGGACAGTGAGCATTGGTTGGGTGGTGGTGGGCACAGACAGCCACAGAGAGAGAGAGAGAGAGAGAGAGAGAGAGAGAGAGAGAGAGAGAGAGAGAGAGAGAGAGAGAGAGAGGAGATAGAGAAAGAGAGCTGGCCCAGACTCAGATTCAGTAGTCAGCGGACTGCTATGTCAACCATCCCCAGACAAACACTCAGAGAGACAAGAACACAGCGGTCGGGGGGATGCCAATGCCAACAGTGTCTGAGGAATGACATAACACACACACACACACACACACACACACACACAGGTTGACACACACACAGAGAAGAGAGAGTAGAAACAATTGGCCTGTGGCAGGCATTCACTGTGTACTGGTGCATACTAAATCATCCAGCATAAGAGCCCCGTCTCCCAGTCTGTAGCGAAGGTCAGACACACACACACACACACTCACACACACAAACACACAGCACTTATCAAAGTTTGCACACTGCTCTGCCATCAGCAAATTCCACTGTATTACTTACAGCTCTAGGCAAAGGTGTATTTCAGAGAAAAGGCAGCTCCATTTCTACTCAGTTACCAAATCCAGAGCAGCATTTACAATACTGCTGGACACAAACATCCATGTTTATGTTTTGTTATTTGTGTCTAATATCTTTTTGTCTCTACGATTTTGTGACCCTATATTTCTCTGACTGCCCACTTAGGCAAGGCTTCATTATTTCTGTAATGTTGACCAACATCATTTTAACACAGAAACCTGAGATCCACATCAGCCTCAAAGTTCATCTCTCTCAATCTCATCTCGCTGCTCTATCTGAGTCTCCATCTCTCGCATGTGATCCAAGGAGGCCCAGTCCTCATGCTCCAGGCTGATCTGGAATCAGCTTCAGACAGCAGCTGACTGTCCTGACTCTATCCCTGATCTGTCCTCAAGTCAGTTGACCCTGTGAGGCAAAAGAAGGTCTTACCTTAGCAGCTGGTGCCCTGCATGGCGGCCGCAGACTCAGCAGTACCTCTCACCTGACGACACGGAAAACCAAACAGTAGCTACAAGACCTTCCCGCACAGCTGAGGACAATCAGTGTGTGTGAGAAAGAGACAGAGGGTGTGTGTGTGCGTGTGTCAGAGAGTGTGTGAGCAAGACTCTGAGGGCTTGAACTTTTAAAGTGACAGGGGCAGTCCAGACGTGACGTCACAGGTGAGTAAGGGACTGCAGCATGAATGGAGTAATGTGATCCTTTCATGCCAGGTCATCACCAAACAGATACTTCTCTCATACACCCCCCCCCCCCCCCCACACACACACACACACAGACCCATTTACTATTTACAAACATGCACAGACACACACACACACACAAACAGACACACACATACACACACAGACACATTTACTGTTTACACACACACACACACACACACACACACACACACACACACACACTACAAACACACACACACTTTTATATGCTCAATGACTTGGTACACAGAAAATGATTAGCATGTGCTTGATGGGACTTTGTCTACACACACACACAGACAGAAAGACAGACAGACAGACACACACACACACACACACACCCTGCAGTGACAAAGGGCAGCAGCTGGTTGCAGTGTGTGTGACCCAAACCAACTTCCCCCTGTTGTTTGCGTGTGAGACTGACACTGCAATTACACAGAGCTTTTCACACACACACACACACACACACACACACACACACACACACACACACACACACACAGAACCCAGCCCCCCGACACCTCATAGATAGGCACTTTAATTACACACAGCTTCTCTCACACTTCCTCAGGCACACACACACACACACAGAACCCAGCCCCCCAACACCTCATAGATAGGGCTCAGATTTCAGACACTGCTGTCTCTTTTAGCAAGGGTCCTGTCACCACACGCTTCTGTGAACACACACACACACACACACATTTATAGTCTCTTCACCTTAAATACTCTTGCCTGGTACACCCACATAAGACAACACCACCATGTCCCATTTATAGGGATAGTTAGGAGAAGGAGGACATAGTCTGAGAGGAAGTGATCATAAGATCACGACCTGGCATTTTAAAACCACTCTCAAAGTGTGTGTGTGTGTGTGTGTGTGTGTGTGTGTGTGTGTGTGTGTAATCATAGCATGTATATCAGCATGACATAGGCCTATATATGCATATATACATGACATAGTCTTTACTCCCACATGTCCATAACTCACACACAGACAGTGACACACTCCTACATTGCACAAGGTGGTTTCCCCTGTGACAGAAACTGACACTAACAGTTTGGGAGGTCCTGTCAACTTAACCCAAAGGGGCATCAACCCTCTTCCTCCTGTTCCCTCACACACACACAAACAAAGACACACACACACACACTAATATATACGCAGACACAGACACATTCCCAGACATGTTTCGCCCTGTAGACTGCACAAGCCATGTATAATGTGTGTGTGTGTGTGTGTGTGTGTGTGTGTGTGTGTGTGTGTAATGTCGGCCGGCGAGGCAGTTTTCGTCCCACATCAGAGACGCTGTCTCCTCCTCTCCACCACATTCGTCTTTCATCTCCCTCCTCTGCCTAATCACTCCCTTTAGGCCCGACCGCACTGCACCACACACACACACACACCCTTTGCCTGTACCGCACACACCCCACCCTTCCCCTTCACTATCCCACCTGAGCATGTTCATTGTCTGCTCCAACCACACACACCCCCACAGGGGATTTACACCTGCGCAGCCAGACACCTGTCTCACACACACACACACACACACACACACACACACACACACACGGCGGGCAAGAAGTAGAGAGACTAGGCAAGGCTTCTCAGAGCTCCAAATGGACTTAAGACTCAGTCCAGGAGTCCAGCACACTAATGACTCACAACTTTACACACTGCTGCAGAAGAAATGAGACAGCTAAAGCTGACAGACAATGGCTGGCTCTTTTGTGTGAATAGTACAAGTGTGTATGTGTGTATCTGTAAATGTATGTGTGTGTGTGTGCATGAGTGTGTTTGAGTACATGTGTATATCTGTGAATGTATGTGTTTATCTGTGAATGTGTGTGTGTGTGTGTCTGAGGTGTGTATGTGCAATATGTGTGCATCTGTGAATGTGTGTGTGATTTTTCACTCGTCATCATTTACCGCCACATAAACCATCATTTAGCACAAAGAACCCCTGGTATGATGGCTGGATACTGAACGCAGCACTTGCTTTGTGAACACAAATGCTTAAAGACAAAGACAAAAAGTCTTACAATTTTGCTCTGCAATTGGGGCGTTAAGACCGAAAACATACAAACCTACAGCCTAGCGTGTTAAACGTGGAAGAGACAAGAACATTTTATCTCAACACAAAAAACAACTGCTCCCCCTCAGGTTCGGGTCGACACGTGCATCACTAGTGTGCCATCCTCCCCCTGGTTTATAGCCCCTGATCTCTGTGGCGAGAGGGAGGGAGTGAGTGAGTGAGTGAAGGGGTTGAAGTTTCTGGTCATCTGATGTTGAGTCATAAGCAGCTCACCTCACCTCTCCTCCCTGGCACACTGGGAGAGCTTCCTGCTCCAGAGAGCCACACAGTGAGTCACAGTCGGTCCATGAAACCTTTCCAACCACACTCTTTCACTCTCACTCTCTCTCTCTCTGTATGCTTACCTCTTGACCTGCTCACGTACCCTTTTTCCACTTAGCACTCTCTCTCTCTCACACACACACACACACACACACACACACACACACACACACACACACACACACACACACACCCTATCGACCTGCTCTTTCTCCTGCTCTCTCTCTCTCTGTGTTGGACATTCTTTCTTTCAGACATTGCTTTCTCTATGCTCTCTCACCCTTATTCTTCCTGAATACCTTCTGCTTGTTCCAGTAGGCCTCATCGGCAGACAGCTCCACCCCCACCCCCACCCTCCCTCCTCAGCAGTACCCACCAGAAGAGATAGTGAGGGCTGCAGAACTCAGGTGTAACAGCCCTACCCCAACACCCAACCCAGCACTCAAGGGAACACAAACACAACACACACACTTCACTGAAGGAGCGAGAGAGACAAAGAGAGAAAAATAAAGAGAAATAAATAGAGAGAAAGAAAGAAAGAGAGAGAGAGAGAGAGCACCATTCTGGCTTCTAATTATAGAGCCTCTGAGGCAGGGCTCCGGTGACCACGGCAACAGCGGAGGGAGCACAAAGACTTGCGAATGTGAAGTGACCATTCAGACATGTCAGACGTTTCCCAACAGTGAGTAGCCTTGAGCTGGGATTGCTAGTCTGAATGTGCTTATCAAGCTGAATACAACACAACACTGGAACACAACAGCATTCAAGGTTTAAGTGTTGCGCGTGTTGAGGTAGATGAGGTAAGAACGTTTCCCAAACACACTGTGAGGATTTACGGAGTATTTGTACAAAGTCTAACCTGACACAGATAATAACGATGAGTAACGGGTAGAAACCTAGAGCCTATTGAGGCCTGAGGCCTGCTGTCTTACTGTGGATGTCAGACTAAAGCCTATTGAGGCCTGAGGCTTGCTGTCTAACTGTGGATGTCAGATTATCAGACTCCAATAAACTCCACCTTCAAGTTCAGTTCAACCGGGAAATTATCACACAGACAACAGCAACACAGACACACATGCACACAAATATGCTCTCTCTCTCTTCACACACTCAGTTTCTCTCTTTCTTTCACACACACACACCTTCTAGAACAAAGCTTACATTTTCTTCCTTATGTGATTACTGCTGTGTCTCCTCCTGCTAAAGCTAACTGCTTCCACCACCTCACAGATCAGACGCAGACAGACAAACAGACAGACAGACAGACAGACAGTCACACACACACACAAACACACACACACACACACACACACACACACACAAACTCTGACTGGAGTGTTTTATCTATCAGGCTTTGTAGTCTCTCTTCCTCCTTCCCTCCCTCTATTTCTCTTTCTTTCTCTCTCTCTCTCTCTCTCTCGTCACCATCTCTCCGCGCCCAAACATCCACTCCCCCTCTCTCGGCAGTCTTTGTGCTGACGGCATTTTGTGTTTTTTTTTGTTTAATTAAAAAATGAAGCAATTGGGCTCTAGCATGCTCAGCGTGTCTGTCTATTTGTGAATGAGCCCTGGGAGTGAGCATGTTAAACATCAGCTATTTCAAGTCCGCAGAGCGAGCAGTGCACTGTGGAAGAGCCCCCAGAGGAGCGGTGATGACTAGCACACATCACACAGCATTCAGCTCACTGAGAGGACGTGAGGAGAGAGCGGACCAGGCCTACGCCACGGCACGCCAGCAGTCATGTCACCATTTGAATTTACAACCTACCGTCCTTTGCTGGGTGCAGTGCACACACACACACACACACGCACACACATAAGACACACATACACACATGCACACGCACACATACACACAAAGACACACACACACACACACAACACACGCATGCAAGCAGGCTTGCTGCAGCGTAACATGTCATCTTCCCAGAATATCTTGCTCTCTGTTGCGGCCCCTGCCTCTGCTGTGATAAACATACCACTCTCCAGAGAGCCTCACAGAATAACAGAGTACCTCAAAACACACACACACACACACACACACACACATACACATACACAGCCACTACCTCAGTCCTAGCTCCATGCCAACCTGGGCTCAATCTAACCAATCTAGCCTCCGGGCACTGCACCACCCCCATCCAGTGCCTGCTCTCCTAGTAATAGAGACCCGTTAGACCCCCTACACACCCACCAACCATAATCACACACTACCCATAATTCCCTCTGCTCTGAAGCAGACTGTGCCCCTCTCTCTTTTTCTCTTTCTCTCTCTCTCGCTCTCCCTCCATCTCTCTTTCTCTTTCTCTCTCACTCACTCACTCTTCCTCCATCTCTCTTTCTCTCTCTCCACATATATATCTCTCTCTCTTACTGTTTCATGGAGATGGGGATGAGGAGACCTCATTGGCATGCGCGTACAGAACTGTAAACAGTGGGGCGCGGTGACAGACAGGCTGGTTCAGGACCATCAGGAGATCATGGGCTGACAGATCGGCTCATTAGGGGGAAGCTGGGCCCTGACCAGGCTTCTGTCATGTCTACTGCCCTCTGATGGGAGAGGGGGAGGAGAGGGGGAGAGAGAGAGAGAGAGAGAGAGAAAGACAGAAACAGACAGACACAGGGAGAGAGGAAAGAAAGAAAGAGACAGGGAAAAAGAGGAATGGGGGAGAAGGATAGAGAGAGATATGATGAAAGGTGGACCGAGAGAGAGAGATGAAGGGGGGATAATTAAGACAAAGACATGAGATGGGATATGGGAGAGGGACTGAGAGACAAATAGAAGAGGGAGGAGAGAGAGAGAGAGAGAGAATGGTCCTGGTTGTCATTCTCTGTGTGTATAAAAGAGATTGACGTGTATTCAGCGCACTCCATGCATGCAGCAGACACACACACACACACACACACACACACACACACACACACAGGCTCGGTCTCTCTTTCAAGCAGGAACTGCCTGTGCTCCTCCTCTCAGCCACGCCACGCCTGATCGATGGAGCCTACTGGGCCTCAAAGCGGATCATCTGATCTTTGGTATGCTACCCTCTTCACACTCACACACACACACACCTAACACACACACACACAAACACACACAAAGAGATGAAAGACAACCTCCAGCTCCTGAATGCAGCTTTTACTCTACAGCAGAACAGCACCCTACACTGCTAAAGGGGTGACTGCTTTCACACACACACACACACACACACACACACACAGAGAGAGCTGAGTGATTTCTATCGTCTGCTATTCCTGGAACAATCCTCCAGGACCTTTAGGTAGCGGGGTCTGTTACTGGAACAATCTCAGCAGTCACACTCCTGCGTTCATGACGAGAAAAGCCATTGAGAGGAGGTGAGAGTGTGTGTGTGTGTGTGTGGGTGCTCTAAGAGGAGAGAAACTACAGAAAAGCTTGGAATAAACAAGTTTTTGTGAGGTAAACTTTGAATTTACAACTTTAAGAAATAAATAAAATAAATAAATAAAAACTAAGAGTGAGAGAGAGCCAGGGGAGGATGAGTGAACAGCACAGGGTAATTAGTGAGGACAGTCAAGGAATGGATGGAGAGAAAAGAGGGAGAGAGAGAGGGAACACAGAGATAGAGAAAGAGAGAGAGAAGGGGAGGGTAACACATCACTGACGTGCCGTAAACAACAGCATCAGTGACAGCACAACAAGCAGCATCCATCTGGTGCCAGCCACCTGAGAGAGCCTATGCACGCACACGCACACACACACACACACACACACACACACACACACGTATACAGACACAGACACAGGCCATATCACTTACTGGTGATTACCCCACTTTTACACAATCATCCAGCCCCAGCAGGGGAGGCACTGGTCTCCAGTAGCCTGAGGAGGGCTCTCCCTTTCAGGCAAGACAGCAGGAGACATCCCCCCTACTTCTCCACCTCCGTCTCCACAGAGATTACACACCACGGCCATGCTTTCAACAGTCTTTACACACACATCACACAACACAACACAACACACAGACAGGGAATGCAGTGAGAAAAAGAAGAAAATGTAGCATGTGATTGAGGGAGAAGCGAGAAAACCCCATCAGGCATTTTGTAGAGTGAGAGTGAGTGTGAGGGTGTGTGCGTGTGTGTGTGTGAGTGTGCGTGTGCGTGTGTATGTGAAAACTGAGAGAACGAGCACTATCCCATTACTGTGTGTCACCCAGTGAGTGAGTGTTTTTATATCCACGATCACAAACTGAGGCTGTGTGTCAGAGAGGACCGCGCAGATAAAAACAGAGAGGCGTGCCAACGCTCACTTAAGTGGATAACAAGAGCAAGGAGAAGCGAGCAAACAGTCTCCCTCCACACAAAGATACAAAAGTGTGCTGAAAAACATGAGCCGGAGCACACCACTGGGGGGGCATTCATTCCCAAACCGAGAACAGTGCTACGCTATTATGTACATGTTAATGAACTCGTCATGGGGGAGAGAGACTTCAAATGTATATTTTATCATATCTTTAACTGAGACAGTGTACCCCCAACCCTCATCCTCCACACACCACACACACACACACACACACACACACACACATCTCTCCCTCTACATCTCTCCATGATCCTCCACAGGAGACACAGAGATGCAGATCTGCATTCCAGGTACCCAGTCCGTAGAATGTTATTTTATATGGAAAACAGCTTACATGTAACATATTACATATATATATATATATATATATATATATATATATATATATGTTGGAAATGGAAAATACAAAATGAGGGCATTTGGGTTCAGACATGCGACTGTGTCTGCACCTCCAACTGAATCCCACATGACTTGGAACATCACACTCTGATGGTCATGGAACATCACACTCTGATAGTCAATAAGGGAGCCACATTTTCCTCTGCAGATTTTGTCTCTCTGCTGCAGTCCTCTGACGGGCCTGAACTCTTGTCTGGCCCCAAGAAGTCCACAAAAGAAGTGAAGGGAGTAAAAAGGAAAGGGGAGGAGAGAGGCTGAAAGAGAAAGAGACAGAGAGAGAGAAAAAAAGAGAGAGAGAGAGGAAAACTCCATGCCAAAGAGGACTGGAGGAGCCGAGACTCCCCACAAGGCCCCGTGTCTCTGACAGACCCCACCACAGAAATGACAACAATGAGATGGCTGCTGAACTTAGTGCTTCACTTCATTTTCTCTCTCTCTCCTTCCTCCTCCTCCTCTGCTCAGACAGCTACATGTCCTGTCTCCCTGTCTGTGAGCACTCACCCTGCCTTCTGTGTTTGAGGTGGAAAGACCTTGATGAACCCCCCTCTCCCCAAAAAGAAAGAAAACACACACACACACACTCACTCACTCACTCACTCACTCACTCACTCACTCACTCCCCGTACCCAGAGGCCAAACTCCTGTCTGGGGCTGATTACGTGTGTGTGTGTGTGTGTGTGTGCGTGTGTGTGTGTGTGTGTGTGTGTGTGTGTGTGTGTAGTAGGGGAGGCAGCAGGAGGGTGCTGAGGGTGAGCTTTGGAGCACAATTCAGAAAAGGCTTGTAGCTTTATTCCCCCTTTTCTCTCTCTCTCTTTCTCTCTCTCTCCCTCTCTCTCCGTCTGTGGTTCTTTTCACTGACACTTGCCCTCACTAACCCCCTACTGAGTAATGCGCCCGGCACCCTGCCCTGTACACAACAGCACCACACCACCCAGCAGGAGACCTGCACCATTCATTAGCTATCAATTATTACACCCACTAACCAATACTCTCTTATATATACATACACACACACACAGTATTGTTACACTTATACAGTGAGGTATAGCCCCTATGTGTGTGTGTCCCGAGGGTCCCATCATGAAAACTCACCAGCATGCACGCACGCACACACACACACCATGCCCAGGCTCACGCCAGAGCAGATGGCACTAAAGCAGGCACTGCCAATTTGCATGTAAATAGGCTGGGTGAGGAGAGCAGGGGAAGGCAAGGTGGCATGGAGAAAAGAGGAAAAGAAAACTATAGGGAAAGAAGGGAGAGAGAAGGTAGGAGAGAAAGAAGAGAGAAGGGAGGAGGGAGGGAGGACAAACTCACCTGTTACCACCATTTCACTCCCATAAGCTGCAAAAATAGAGAGGAGAAAAGGTGGGAGAGCAACGTGTGTGTGTGAGAGAGAGATGGAGAAAGAAATGGAGGTGGAGAGAGAGAGACTAAGAGAGAAATAGATGGAGATTGAGATGCAGAGAGAGAGAAAGTAAGAGAGAAGGAGAGACAAAGAAAAATATTGAGAGAGAGAAAGAGAGAGAGACAGAGTGCACATGTGCAAGAGAGAGAGAGAACGAGAGAGAAGTAGTAGGGTGGGGCACAGGGTGTTCTCTCTTCCGCATGAGCTAGGCTCAAATTGGGCCGACTTTCCAGAAACCTAGAGAGAGCAGAAGAGAGAGGGAAGAAGGGGGGGAGGTAGAGAATGAGGGGAAAAAAGGGCAGGGAGGAGGGAGATGAAAGAGAAAGATCAAGATGAAAAGAGAGGAGAGGAGAGATTGAGGGCTCAGAGCGGGGAGGGAAGATAAAAAGAGGAGGATGAGTGGAAGAGAGAGAGAGAGAGAGAGAGGGTGGGGGGTTGGGCAGAGTATGAAAAGAACTCGAAGGATGAATGGGACAGGAAGGAGGCAGGTGGTGGTCACATGACATGGACAAAAAATAATCAGCCAATGAAGAGGGGACTTCATCAGGACTCCCAGTGGGATGCCAGCTTGACAGACCAACAGCAGCAGACATGCGGGGCCCCAGAACCACGAGCAGCAGCCTCCTGCCTTCACCACTAACACAGCCCACTAACACAGGCCTCTGCCATAGGACACTACTGCAGGGCACTAACACAGGCCTCTGCCATAGGACACTACTGTAGGGCACTAACACAGGCCTCTGCCATAGGACACTACTGTAGGGCACTAACACAGGCCTCTGCCATAGGATACTACAGCAGGGCACAAATATATAATACTAACATAGGACTCTACTGTAGGTTACAAAAGTAGGACACTACTGTAGAAGACAAATATAGGAACAACCATAGGAACAACCACTACTGTTGGGCAGTGACACAGGGCACAAACATAGACCACTACCTTAGACCACTAGGATAGGATACAAATGTAGGCGGTGCTATAGACCACTACTGTAGGGCAAAAACACAGGGCACTACTGTGGCATTGACATCGACATAGACCACTACCTTAGGGCACTAACATAAGGCACTAGCATAGGACACTAACGCAGGGTGTGCTGAAGCAGCAGTGCTGTACAGTAAGCAGGCTGGGGTCGTCAGGTAGGACAGCAGGGAGCCTCACAGAGCCAGATGGAGCACTTGATTTCCATCAGCGCCAATACAGAACACAGCCAAACACAACCACAGGGGAGGAAGGGAGAGAGAGAGAGAGAGAGAGAGAGAGAAAGAAAAAGAGAGAAAGAAAAAGAGAGAGAGAGATAGAGAAAGAGGGGGTGAAAAGAAAGAGAAAGAGAAAGAGAGAGAGAGAGAGAGAGAGACTACTGCAGCTTCAGTGTCCTCAGTGAACACACCCACACACACTCATACACAAAGAGCTGAGATATGACAAAACAGTGTGTTAACCTTACTGTTTCCACACAATCAGGCATGGAACGGAAAGGGTTAACTCAGCAATGAGAACTGAGCTGAGGCAGACTGGCCCTTTTATTCAGGCCAAAATAGGAACTGGATGAGATCACCCAATACACACACACACACACACACACACACACACACACACACACACACACACACACACACGTCAGCAGTGGAAGCACAGGAGTAAGGCCTTGGGTTGACCTGTGTCTGCTCTTGGCAATGCTACATAATGGATGACTTGTAACAGCTCTGGAGGGGGCATTTATCCATCAACCCCTTCATCTGGCTTTACCGCACAGCCTTCCACACAATCACTCAGGTACACACACACACACACACACACACACACACACACACACACACACACACAGAGTCAATACTCAGACACACACCAATATCAACAATCAGACACAAACATACAACACTAAGACTGATAATACATAATCCAGGATTTTCATCTAGGCACTCATCCTCTAAGCAGAATGGATAGAAAGTGATTTATATAGACATAAATCCTGTGAGTTAGCTGTGTGTGCGTGTGTGTGTGTGAGCGTGAGTGAGTGTGTGTGTGTGTGAGAGAGAGAGAGAGAGAGAGAGAGAATAAGCATGTTTGCTTGTCTGTAAACATGTCAGAGAATCACAGTTAGATGGAAATATTTTCATCAAACACATGCTCCCCCACACCGACACACACACACACACACACCCACGTCTACATGCCCTTGACTGCTTAACCTCACCAGATTAAGTAAAAACCCCACCAAGCCTGACATGGTGTGACTGGGCACATCACCCTGATTACTGTTCACCCCCACTAGTGCTACTGCTA
>JAIFZK010000208.1:395000-470000 GCA_027481765.1 Tenualosa thibaudeaui
CCCCTACCAAAACATCCACAGAAACAATGTGGCTCAACCACCACTGCAACATGCAGCCAACAGCAACTATGCACAGTCAAGCTTGCGGAGTGGCTTTATTAAAATGAAAGCCTAATTTAGATTGGCCTTTAATATTGCATGAGAAAATACAAGCATTGGCCCCATGTTGTTTCGCAGAAATTGCCGAAAAGCCACTGTGGTTAAATAAGCTAAGCTAAGCCAAGCAAGCTGCAGTAAATGGCGAGAAAACATTATAGACAGACAGATTCTTTGTGTGGCTCAATGATAATGTGGCTCAACTATAAACTGGGCATGGAGGGATAAAATGTTGTGTTTGGGGTGAATGGATAAATGTTTTAGACATTTAGTCTCCTTCTCATTCCTTCTGATCTGCTCTCTCGGGTCTTTCTGATCCAACTGCGCCAAAAAAACATTGGCCACCCTGAGGGTCCTGACTGACTAACTCAAGAGACGGGGAGATAGAGATATTTATAGCTGATAGTATTATAGTTGCTTCACTGGTTGGGCTGCCACTGACAACGGTGTCCCCTTGTCTACTGAAGAGGCGAGAGAGAGAGAGACAAAAAGAGAACAAGAGAGAGAGAGAGAGAGAGAGAGAGATGGGAGGAGAAGGGAAGGGAGGAGAAGGGATGCAGGAAGACAGCAAAATAACGAGAGAAGAGATGCAGATAGAGTGACAGAGAGAGAAAGAGAGCGAGAGAGAGAGTGGGTGGGTGGGTGGGCGAGATTGGCTTCATGCGAGGCAGAGCAGACAGGCTCGACTTCACTTGGGAGAAGAGTCCTGAGAGTCCACCTCAGAGATGCTGATGCAGGGCGACGCTGGTTGCGTAATCTTTTCCACCCCAAGTGAGCCCCGCTCAGAGCAACACACAGCAGCACAGCAGGGGGGAGGCAGGAGAGGATGGCAGAGGAGAGGAGAGATGAGATGAGATGAGAGGAGAAGAGAGGAGAGGAGAGCACAGCAGAGGCCTGGGTGATGCAGAGGATCACTGCACAGCCCACACCAAAGCAAAGCTGTGCAGCGATGGTGAGCACAACAGTCACTCACAACAAAACAGGAGGGCATCTATATGGCAGCACAGCATCTCAGAGAGATGCACACTGTTGGGGATGTTTCCATGTGACGTGATGCCCTGACCAAATGCATGACACTGCAGGAAAAACTGAATATCTTCAGTTATGCCCCGTCACACACATGCAAATCAATTATGTAGCCATTCATCTCACAGCAGAGACGTTGCAGAGTGCAGCAGATTGCCTAACATCCTCTAAACATTGGCTGGTATTCACAAGAGTGCAGAGAGCACAGAAACCTGTACACAGTCTCTGATAATGTGTTTGGCATGGCTCTCAGACTGCGGTCCAAAACATGACAAAAGAGCTCTAAGAAAGCAAACCAAACTCTGAATGGGGTGAACAGAGGGTTTTCCAGGCAGGTGAAAAGTTAAACACAAGGCATCACGTCACATACAGCCTTTCACCCCCTTCCCCTTTCCATCCATGCCCTGTAAGAGGGGTAGAAAAGAAAGTACAACGCACATCCTTACTGTGAGGGTGGCAGGGGAAATTTTGGGTAGGTTAGGAAAGCAGCTTAACCACCAGACTAACACTCTAAACTACGCAGGAATTCTCAAGCATGGCCCAGGGCTGAGGGAATCATTTACAAACCATGGGTGACTGCCATAACTGCACACTGCTAGTCTTTCAGGCAAAGCCTGCAGTCACTAGGGTCATATTGGTCATTAACAGAAGCAGCCAGAGGATCTCTCCCTGTTGCCAACCTTTTCTTTACACTGTCTATGCCTTCAATTTAAAATAATAACTATTGGCTCTTAGAGGAATGTGGACATAGAGCCCAGGCCAAACATGCTTTTATAACGAGTTTAAATACCTCTACAGGAATTTCATCAAAAACAATATGGAGATTACTAAAGTTTGCAAAAACGTTTTCACTGATAAAATCTGTCCCCTTACACATAGCCATATGAAATCATAACGGCAATACAGAAACACACACACACGGTGAGAGATAGAATATCAGTGTTTTGGAGGGATTCCACCCATCTCCACCCAGGTGCAGACTCCATGACTGCAACAGAGTTCACGCCGCTCCGTTTGCCAAGTGCACATCTGGAGGGCGTGAGAGTGGGTGGGTAGTCCAGATTTCTCTGCAGCCTTGTTTGGTGAGATCACCATATGGTGGACTTATGGCTATTGAGGGGCCTCCTCAGTACCGATAACCCTCCCATCCACTCAGTCCCAGGATAAACCGTCAGACGTCGAGATATGACCTGGACTGAATGCTGTGTACCGGCGCACGAGCCAAATACTCAACCGGGCAACTTACTACATTGAGTAAGTGCAGAGGAGTGCCCTCTGGGAAAAGAACTGTTTTATATCGTTGTATAACTGTCAATAAATCACAAGTAATGTCCTTCACAAGAGATGAAAGATGATTTTCAAACAAAATGTGCTAAAGAAAAAAACTATTCTGTTTATAGCGAATCTTTAGATTTTTTATTTAGATTAGGCTATACTACACAATTTGATAAATAACATTTGTAAAACGCTATTACAGCCCTCTAATTAAACTTTCTCCTTATGTGCATTACAGCTCAATCAATCAATAAATTCCAGTCACGTCATTTGTATTCATGAAATTAAACCATAAAAATATCCGAAGCTCAAAGGTCAACACATACTGGTAGAAGACATGTAAGTAGACTTGTAACACGTGGTTGTTGTAAAACAAGTTATAGCCTACACACTGCTGGCACCTCGGTCAAGTTGACCAAATGACAGCTTTGGGCACAAGAAAGCCACCACCGCCGCTAACTGCTTATTAGCCATTGACTTGCCCTATAGCAATGCATGTGTGGGCAGAAGATTCTGCTATGCGTCTTATCAACTTGTCACAGTTCCCCAAGCTTCCCAAGTCTTTAATCTTCTTCCGACAGAGATACGGATAATTCAACAAACATAGTACCTCTCTTAAAAGTGGGTGTAGGCTGAGGGTCTGCGCTCACAAGGAAAGCGCACCGTAAATGTCTACATATTTAATAAGACAACATTGGATTTCTAAACAAAATGCAATGTGTAAAGGCTATGTTGCTTCAGCGCCGTTTTAACGTGTTAAGAATATGGTGCTGTTGGTTAGAATTCCATAACTTCGGGACTTCGTCAGGGGGCAAATGTGGCATGCATGAGGTGTCATCCCATTTTTGAGAGGGCTGACAACAGTCAGCGCACCCACTCTGTCGGGGCAGTGGAACACATTTAGCGAATGGGTACTCCATGGCAAAAACGCGCATCAATAATTTTGTGCGTATAAGCAAGTTAAGACAGTTACTTGTCAAATTTGATATAACCAATTTTTTTGATAAATCGGATTATTTACAAGCACAGGATACATACAACTGGGAATCTCGTGAACCTTTAATTACGCGCAAGCTAGCCAGACTAAGGTTTGCATAATACACATAAAAAAGTATTATTTTGCATCCAGCTGTTTCTCTGTCTTCAAGTAAATCAGTATTTAGTACAGTAGCACACAACCGAATGAATGAAACATTACATTAAATTTGGTCTATGGGTTGAACCATGCTCGGTGCGTTTTGGGCGACGGTTTTTCTAAATCTATGAGACATACCAGCAAAAAAGAGTTTAGCGTCGAGAAGACGCGGAAAATATTCCCTATCCGAAACCATGTATGATACAGCTTCAGTCAGAGCGACTACTTTAACACCGCCGTCACAAATAACCTAACGTTACGGGTGGCTTCACTGTAGGCGCCTGATCGAGAGAATATTTATCACCACCAAATAGGAAAACGCTTGTATCACAATTGAACTCGATCTAATAAGCGGCGACTAGTGTGTAATTTCATACTAGTAAGACATTTTCAATTGGCTTCAGTAACCGGACAGATCTGATAACGTTAAGGTACAGTTCCTCAAAGAGCATGGGCATGCCCTATTCAATTCTATGCGGCTCGTGTGACAGTCTCTCGTTAAAATCCGAGAAGAGACAGTCAGGTCACTGCGTGCTATGTCGCATAAAGAGAAATGAGCGAGTACTCATGCGCTTACCTCTTGACTTGAAAAAAATCCCAGTTGAAATTCCCTTTCTAACGTTCATGCACGCATTCATTCGTTCTCCTTGCACTGCCCAGCTCTCTCTATTCTTTGCCACAAACTTAGCAATAACCCGCTATTGTGAGACGCAATCAAACATGCTACATAGCAACGCCCGCCCACTACGCACACTACCAATGTGCCAATGGTCACCTCTGATTTCAGCCTCTCGACTATTGATGTGGACCACAGTCTGTCTCGCCGGCAGGGCGGCTACCAGGTCAGGAGGGGCGGGTCCAAACCATATAAGATTCAATGAGTTAACAATTTCATTGCTGATCAGACAGGCTTGGCCTTTTACTGTCGTTATCCGAGTGACGTAAGGGACATATAGAGTGGTCATATAGCTTCAGTCATGGCCAGACAGACAGGTAACCTAGATTAATAAATTCAAGTAGGGGATATCAGGTCCACAGAAAAGCAGGTGGGGCATAGGCTACATCGTATAGAATTTTGCGTTTACACAGCCGAACATTAATTTAAAAAATGTGTACAGCGTTGATAACCTTCTAGGCCTAATACAATGAGAAAAACTGTGGCACCTTATCTTTGAGATCTACACAACTCGTGAATACCCAACGCACACACAGCCAGGCATAAGATTTAAGAGGAGGCTGCTGCCGACTCCTGTCGGCTAAATTGACTCTTCTGCTTGCACTTTGAAAAGCATGGCGCAAGCAGATTAAAGGCATATGCAAAACAAATCAAATAAGAAAATAATATGTGAACGAAAACAAAAGAACGCCAGGCGCAGGTTCAGAACGTAATTATGATTAGGCTATTATTTTCTTAATTATAGGTGTATTGGGCATATAATAGAAACAAGCTTTATAGCTTATATCTCAGGTGCAAAGAAAGTGAGGTAAGTGTTGTGCTTTACAGGTACTTTCCTTCATAGTATTTTTAAAAAGGGATTGATAATTCATTCATAAAATGGCAATAATAATAATCTGCAATACATTATCTCGTTCATTTATACAACCACTGTTACATGTGATGTGTTAACATTAAAGGAGAAATCCATATAGCCCTGTTGTTTGAGGTCACTGAGTGCTGTTGGTGGGAAAAAGACAGAAAATTTGATACAGCAAACACAAAATAGCGACAACAGACGACACTAACGGAATGGGGCACAGAAACACGCTTTTAGCTTCATTTCAGCTATGCCCCATTCAGTTTATTGGTTATTGGTTTGCTATTTGGTTTATGTTGTATCAAATGTTCTGGTTCTTTTTCCTACAGACAGCACTCGGTGACCTCAAACAATAGGGCTATTGATTTATTCACATTGGATTTAACAGCAATACAAATGACTACAATAAGAGATCTTTTCTATTTTAGCCATGCTGAAAATAATATGTTAAAAATGGGCCCCAGCCCCCAGCCCTTCTTTTGGAGGAAGTGATATACAGTAAGTCCTATGGAAGACTCTATCTCCATCTGCTGGCGATAGGGTGTAAATTCTGCTCCCAGAGAATTTTTCCAAAAAGTTTGTGAAAACTGCAAAACACAGTGGCTGCTGTGCAAAAGCTCATAGCCCACTCAAAATTCTTAGTTTATGTCTTGAAGGCAAATATTTATGACAATGAAACCTAGTGCTGTATCTGGATATGCTCCTTCTACTGACTCCTACTTGAAATACCCCCTGGTAATCGTCTACATAAAATGCTCTTTCGTTGAAAAATAACAGAAGTGTCACTGCACAAAGCATGTGGTAAGGTAAGTGGTAAGTGGTAAGTGAGGTAAGTGTTGTGTTTTACTGAGACCTTCCTTTAGGCCTATTATTTAATTCAAAAGGATAAATTTAACCCATAATTAATGTGAAATGATATTGGAAGAACAATAGGCTAAATTGTAATGCAATATAAATTTATTTTAGCAACCGCTGTTAGACATGAATAAAAAGATCATGTTAATAAAAAGATAATATCATTAGACGTGAATAACAAGTTTATGTAGTTAATGTTTTTCCTGGATTAGAATATATTTGGTCATGCTAAAAAAATATGTTTCAGCAGACCATGTAAAAACAGTTCAATATGTATTTTCTGTTTGTTTATTTGTGATCCTAGAAAACAATGAGGCCCAGTGAGGGGGCCATCCAAAAGGAAGTGAGCAGCACCTTTGATGCTGGTAAAGTTTCTTTAAATGGGCTTACAGTGTAATTATTAAGAACAACCAGAGATGTACTTCAGTTACACTGCATCCAATTGAAGGGGACTCAAGGGGACTGAGTTGTGTTTGAGCTCAAGGGAGCAAATGTGTGATCCAAATGATCTTACAGTATGCATGTTTACCTCTGCCAGTTAACCTTACCTTGGCTCCTTCTCGGGCTGATTAATTTGTCCGTGAGGCATCGTTGAAGAGAGATCTGCCTACACCCTCCATCATGCCACCAGATGAGTTTTCATTTCTCTGTGTATACCTTAAGGACCTCTCAGAGATGTATGATTATTTTTTGATTCCATAACATTGTTTGGATACTGTTTGCTCATACTTTCCTCAAGTATTAATGGTCTTCTTTTTCAATAGGGACTGGGCTACGTTCTGTGAGGCAATGACTGATCCTGTGAATATCTTCAATGCTATGTTACATATATTCCTCATAATTAGTCGGTGCAACAAAAGTTTGATAACAAAAGTATGATAATGTTATTTTCAGTTTGCAGTTTGTCACACTTTGCCAAAAACTGATGAGTCATGTGAAAGAGAGTGCCATGACATATCTTCTCCCAGCACTCATGAAGATGTTGAAAGAGGACCCACAACAATTCCTGTCTGTCCAAGAGAACATTCAACATGTTGAGTCTGCTTGCTCTTGTCCAGAATCAACTGTGGCATTCATTGAAGATGAACATGACGTGGTCGTAATCAAGGATGGGGTTCTTACCAGAATCATTTCAAAAGCGAGAAACATCTGTTGCTTCTGTACATCCAGCCATCCCTCACTTTCCTCAATAACGTATGTGGCACATTGCAACTAGGCCATATTCTGTGAAATTACTGGAATGCACTGGTAAAGCTCAAAAGTTGATGGCCCATCATGCTATGTAGAATTCAGGCTTAAATTAGATAGTATGCTTTCTTTAGGTCCCAGTGCACACTGCTGCAACAACTTGGCATCACAAAGGAGCAGGTACAAACCAATGTAGAGGAGATCTTGAGGACACTCGGTGTGATCCACCGCTGGCTCAGAGAGTTTAAGTGCTGACATCGCTAAGGAGGTAGTGATGATGGAGTCCTATTTGGTTGATAACAACAAAAACACACCTGCAAAAAGGTGGCTAGCCATGATAAAAAAAGTGTTGATTTGTCAGTGCAGTTCCTTAAACATTTGCTCGATGAATGCCAAAGATCTAACACCTGAGCAAATTAAGAAGGCAGTTTCTACAGAAGAATGTGAAGATAAGGCCAAGAAAGCAGTTAGTGATGTTCGCATCAGGAAAGATTTTAACTCTACTCCCTCAGCGGTTTGCATCCAAGTGACATTGCAACTTCCCAGGGCAGAGCAGTGGAACATATCTGTGATTTACCTGTTTTCTGTTATATACTCAGCAGGAGACTGCTGCCAGTCATTGAGACATTTGTAGCGACCATGAAGATGGCAATTCAGTCTTCTAAGGATATAACTAAGTCTTTGAGCAACGATGAGCAACGATGAGCAGAACTGAGGACTTCAACAGATACCCTCATAGTTGACAACAGAGGAAGAGCAGGCAAGGTGCAGATAGCTGCAACAAAGATTTATATAAATTTGAAGATGGTACTAAAGGACTTTTTTGGACATCTACAAATATCAGGTCTCCAAGCACACTGCAGTCTTCCACTGTCGACTGCACTGAGCTCTGCTGAACTTCGCATGACGCACAGCAATGTAGACTTCCTTTTTAACCCATATCAACTTGATTCCTGCACCAAAAATGTGTTAAAAGCAGTGATTTCTGCCTATCTGCCTGGCAAAGGTCAAGATTCACCTTTGCCATCTGCCAACAGAAGTTTAGAAGACAACCTCCTGTTCCGACTTAGTTATATGGCTTCACCCAGCTTCTCCTTTTTCAGTGAGGATGACTTTCAGAAATACTGGTCTACCTTGACAGAGGATGGCGTACATAAAGTGCCGTACGTGAAATGCTTGAAGAGATTATGCAGTGTGGAATTCCAAATGAATGCATTTGAGGCAGTCATTGGCATTCTTGTTGCTGTCCAAAGCCACAACTCTCTGCAATCCTCCCCTGTTAATGAGATGGATGCCTTGCCAGATATGCCATGGGCTACATTCACCTCTGAAGACCTGGATTTGGTTGCCGCAGACATTGTTGACCAGTTTTTGACTGACATGAAGATGAGCACTGAGTCCCTGAAGCAGAGCACAAAAGAAAACAAATGTAGTTTGGAGAACAAACAGCCTGAGACTCATGCACCTGAAGGCTCCAGCTCCACTGGCACTGATGACATTGTCACGCCTTTGACTGAAGTCATTCAAAAACTGTTCAGCAACAACATTAAAACCAGAGTTACAAAAGATGTGTGCCATGTTCTGCTCCAGACAGCTCGAAAAATCATGGGTCAGTCCTGTTCTCTGGCTGCAAACTCTACCGCGTCAGATGTGGTTGTTGAAGTTGTTGGAGGCATACAGACGCTGCTGGATTTCCAATCCAGCGATACTATGGACCAAACTACCCTGGATGCCAAAGGGAACAAAGAGAGGATGTCATTAAAAGCATCTGAAACAACTCAGAAAAGTCCAGAGGATTTTAATATTATCTGGACAACCTGTTTGAAGATGCTGGAAGGTCTACAGGGGAAGATTCTGGATTTCTTCACCAGAATCCAACCAAACTGAACTCAAAGGCAATACCAACATATATGCCAAAAAAGTAATTAGTGCCGTCCTTATCTGCATTAAAAAGGGCCTTCCGAAGTCAAAGGGTCTAGACAGATCAGAGGACGTAGAGATGATTACTGACATCTTAAATGCAATGCTTAAAAACATTGGTGTCGACGATGATCAAGAGCTGAATGCAGTAGTAGAGATAGCTGCCTCCTCCTCATCACATTCAAATGTAAGTGGATGGTCAGAAAACAGCGACAAGGTTTTACCTGTTTCCATTTCTGAGCTCACAGCTGATGGGACCATTATCAAACACACATACATCGATATGAGTGACCACACCCAGTGTGGACCACCTGCAGGTATCTCCAGAGAAACCACTGAAAAGATCGTCAAGACTGTTGATTTGGAACAAGTGTCCGGGTCATCCTCACAGCATCTCCACTCAGTTGCGGTCAGATGCCCCATCCTTTGACAATTACTTGAATAAAAACATGACTGATACTGATATAGTCTCAGGTAAATAGGAGTTACTATATTAGTTTATGACAATGTATTTATTGGTAATAAAAATATGTAAACATAATTTTGCATAGTCTGTGGATATAATTACAAACCTTTTCTTGTCAGAATCCACTGTCCCTGTTCCACTCCGTCAGACTCCCTCAACTTCAGAGCAGAGTGAGGAAAAGCATCAGGCTAAGAACTGCTTTCCTTTCATGCAATTGGTCACTGCCCTGAGGAGGAGGAAGTGAATGGTCAACCTGGATTAATTACACAAATGGCTAGAAACCACACTAGCGGTTACAGTAGCCTACTTATAATAAACTACTGAGCATTTATGCCATTTGTATGGTTTTGTTTATTCAGTGGCTGAGTGCAACAAAAACCTTCTTGCTGCAGTAGATGCCCTCTTGCGGTACTGGTCGGCACATTAGCCTACTTCCTTCACTCCCTCTCAGGAGACCAGGCTCTTGTGCTGAAGGATGCTTAATTTCACAAACCATTCATTCACTCACTAATACAAGCACCCTGTGTCTCTCTCAAACACACATTAGTGTGCATTAGTGTCATGCTTTAGAGCTAAGCAAAATGTCACTTTTCTGTTATTGCAGACCTTTGCAGTCCTTTATAATATAAAATATAACAGGAAAGACTGTAAACACACAAAATTGAGTTAATTCACACACACACACACACACACACACACCTGCACACAAAAGGGTTTTTTTCAGACTGTGAATAAAAGAAGAAAAACAAAATCTGTTGAAATGTTAAGTGATTCAGTACCCAGGGTATATGTACTTGCAAAGGCTCACAATAACTGCAAAGGTAAGGCATAAAAGACTATACAAATGTGGCTTTGTTCCTATTTGTCATGTATGCATGCATTAAGTCATGGAGGAGCGCACGTAGGCTAACCCGTCCTGTAATTGTGGGTATTTGAGCTCACAAAGACGCCCTTCAGAAACAACAAAAAGTTGTGCCACCCTCTGCTGGCTGTTTTCTGTTCTGCAGTCAGAGACTTACTGAAGAAGACTTCCGTGTGGTGAGCTCACACTCACACTCGCAGAAGGAAGAACACGCGTGCACTTTGATTAGGAGAGCGAGGCGGGCTCGCCGGACTGAGTGTATCATCGACAAGTTGCGTGGTCACTCAACTAATCGCAACCCAAAAGGATAGAGTGCTGCAGAGGACTGGCCGCGGACGGAAGTGTCTTTTGGAATGGCAGACCTCGGTGTTTCTCTTTTCCTGCTGGCAGGAACCGTGTTTCTGAGCGAAGTGGCGAGAAGGTCTGCAGTTAAACTGTTCGCCAAGTCGGATTATTGTCCGTACGTGTTGGAAATCATTTCGACCTTCCAGCTCTGCGCTTGTACGCATGAGTTGAAACTGTTGGGCGAAGTGGGCCGGGTAGAACCGCAGGTCGGGCTGACTCTCACATATCTCATCACTGTGGTCCATGCGCTGACGTTCCATGGAGCCATCTGCAACCCCTCTGGCACCCTTGAACATGTTTTTCGGAGGACACTCACCGGTAGATGCGCAGTAGCTCGGATTGTGTGCCAGTTTCTTGCTGCTATGGTGGCACGCAGTGTTGTGCCTTATGTGTGGGCACTGGGTCTGTCTGATTTGCACGCTAGGCACAAACTGTTCGGATTTAAATGCATCAGTCCGATTAATGCTCCGCTTTTAAAGGCCACTGCAGTCGAGCTGGGATGCGCTTTCGCCGTGCACTCCGCTGCTACACAGATGCAAAAAGTCGATGACAAATACAAAATCCATGCAATAGCAGCTGTAATCACAACCGTAGTCTATGCAGGTTTGTTTGTTTTTTCAGGATTAGTACACTTGTGCTTTGCTTGTGTGTTTCAGCGGCGTTGTGTTGGCAGCTCCTATGGAACTGTTATGTAAGAGTTTATCACTTATGTGATAGTTTTAGTCGCTGCCAATCCTTGATAGATGGTCCATTACTTAACCATTGTGTATAGTTCACAGTTTTAATAACTCTGAATGTTATTACTTTAACCGGCATTCCTTTATTTGAAGGTGGAAGTGTCACAGGAGCAGTGTTCAACCCAGCACTGGCATTTTCAACGCAGTTTCCGTGCAGCGGGAACACCTTCACTGAATACTCGTTGGTATACTGGTTTGGGCCAGTGTTAGGTAGGACAAATTCTCGGGATAACTATTCTGTGTAACTATTCTGTTCTGTGTAACCTGTAGGCCGTGTGGTATTTTAACACTGACCTAATTAATCACAAACATTTTAAGTACACGCAAAGCCTATTGTAAAGCTAGAGATAATGATAGTGAGCAGAATATACAAATAGAAACACTCCAAATCATGCTGGGAGTAATAGTAGCCTGTCCTACTCTGCTGCCACAATGTTGATTCCATGCTTGCAGTTATGCAATCTCAGAAGTGAAGTTTGTTTTGTATACAATGTATCTTTAACATTCTACAGTGTCATTCATGAACCACTGACGCCTGACAGAAATGAACTGAGAGGCTCAAGGGCCGACCGAGCTAACCGTGGTGTCTCCTTACTCTACATTCATGACATTTTTCAAGCCCAGGCTAAGGAACGCCCCTCTCTTGTCTCTGCCCACAGGCATGGCCAGCTCAGTGCTGCTGTTTGACAAAGTCATCCCAGTGGTATCAGGAAAGAGTCTATACCAAAATGAGCTACACCACAATGGCATCCAAGAGAAGAAAAAAAAGAAAAAGAAGAACTGAACTCCAGATGGGACCTCTCTCCACTAATGGCCAGAGAAGTGGACTACCCAAGCACACGCGAGTGGGTGTTTTAATGTATGTATAGACGTGTACCTCATCAACATCATTTCCCCCCTTTTTTTGAGCCAAACCATGTCTTAGTGAATATGTTAGTATAGGTTTAGAAGTAGTGCCCAGGAATCGTGGCTATGATTATTGTTCAACTGGAGAACACTATAGAACTTGATAGCATAAATGAATCACAGGGTATATTATTCAATTATACAGTCTGTGTGTGTGTGTGTGTGTGTATATACACACACACACACATACACAGTGTATTCAAGCAGATCTGATCATAACTGGAACATAACTAATCATAACTCATTCATCATCTGTGAGCACACTATAGCATAAACAGCTGCTATGAGAAGACAAGTCTGTGAATCCCCCCAAAAATTCTCACGTTAAGTGAGAAATCCAGTTACAAAGACTGTGCAATCATAGTTCTGATTTTTTGTTGTTGTTGCCAGTGTTCTTTTACAATTGTCAAGTAATCTATTGTTTATTTTTCACTGTGTCTGTTTGCAACATTCCCTTTTAAAGAAGCACATGAGGACTAGCTAGATAAGTATGTTATGTCATGTGGGTTTTTACATATGATGACCATGTGACGTTTAAGCACAGTTTTTCTTGGTGCCTTGAAACCTGAGCTTCGGGACAAGCTGATCCTCCATGAGGCTAACCATTAGCAAGCCTATGCCAGTGTGTGCCCTATACAGTTACCATTTTAGTGACCCGCCAAAGAAGGTATATTTATCTTTTAGATAAGCAGAGAAAGGACACACAAATACAGAATGTCATTGAAAGAGAAATACTATCAGTATTGTTCTTAGGCTTCCACTGCCATTGGATGATGAAGTTGTTAGCCAGAGCAGCATTTATAACGATGTAATAAATTATTTCAATTTCTTTTACAGTGTTTTGTATGTAATTTTGCTTCAATGTGTTAATGTATTTATTCACCCCAAAGTGTGATAATAGTAGCCTATATAAATAACATGACAATAATGTAAATCACTAAAACATGCTAATTTGACATGATGCCAGAAGCGTGGGTATGGGGACAATAATACATTGGGTGGTGTAAAGACAAGACAGGAGCATAAAAAGAGCGCTCCAGAAATGGAAAGCCCCTAATAAGTACTATTATGATATGTGTGTGCTTTAGGCCTTGTTTACATGTAACTAGATATTTTAATAAATGCATATATATTTTCTTTTACCCATTTTGGTTTTTTGTTTACAGCCAGCTCAAACAGATATTTTTAAAATTGCTGGATGTTTTTTACAAAAAAAAAAATTGGATAAAAAATATCAGTTAATAAAAATATCTAGATACTATCACAAACACTTGCACATGTTAGTTTTAACAACTGATGTTTTGTCTTTTTACTATCCTAATTTAGTTGATTTTGTAATTTGCATTCAACTTTGCATCCAAATTTTGCATTTGCATTTTTGTACTTGAATTGTTTTGCAAATCAAGGCATTCTATGAAATGGGGTTGTATTTGAAACGGTAATGAGAGAGAGAGAGATTGATTATAAACCAAGCTTGACCTTGGTAGTTCATGTATACAGGACACACGAGACAGAAACATGTTTCCAGATGCCATTCAACACTGTTTATTCACGGTTAAATGAAGTGCCAATATCTGGGCCATTTGATTGAAGATCTAAAGAGATCTGGTTCTGCTAGTGGGCAAAACTCATATCAGATAAAACGGAATGATTGGGGCAAAAAGGTATTATTTATTTATTTAAATGAAATTAATTTTTAATTGGTGTCACTGCCACCACCACACAATATCAAGCAATACTGTACCTAAATTTATGGTGTATTCACAAATACATCTGTTGTAACCACACATTAGGTGCTGTTAAATGACGATATAATTTAATCAGTTTCTAATATTACAACAGTGGGTGGACATCTGTCACATAGTCATTATGCCAACAGAGAACGCCTAGTGTTGGCTAACACGTAATCAGTCAGGCCAGATTAAAGGTCTCAGAGGTTGATTTTCAGCACAAACTGCAAATGACACCTGTGTGAAACCAAAACACTAAATCACTCTAAAAACTAAAACCAAGCCCCTCAGTTCTGTCATTCTGTGTCTTCTACTGGAGGCTGTAATCTCTAATCAGTGGTAATCCTTTCAGAGACAGAAATAACACACACTCTTTCTCTCCGTTTGCCGTTTGACACTGACGTATTGCACACAGGCCTCCCACATAGTTCCACCTCACAAGTCCATGGCTTATCAAGGACCCTTGCACTTTTTACAAGTACACAAAATTGTGCTTCACCTCACAGGTTGGAAGTATTGAATTGAATTAATTTTAGTGTTAAAGATGTTTAATGATAATAAACAACCGTTTCCATATCCGTTTTTAACAGGCCATTACTACTGTCAGTCCAAGTTAAAAGTGGTCATGTTGCTGAAATGTATACCATGAAACATTATCACTGGAAGAGAATAATTTCACATCAGATAATGTATCAGATAATTTGGGCTTTTCCCAAATTGATATTAAATTTACCTCCATGGTTTCTGGGGGCCTGGAAATAAGGGATGTTTTAAAGTACTACAATGATGCCAATCCTGTAGTTCAAGACTATTGTGTGACACATTGGCATTTCAGTGACCGTACACCCATTTTGAATACTCCATGACAAAAACATATCACTACATAAGGACTGAAACTAGTCTTCACAGTGGTCTATTCTCAACTTTAACCAGTTAAGGTTACCTGCACTCAAAAAAGCTTTTTTATGTGGCATCTGAAACACAAGCCAGCCAAACCATGACAACACTGCTGTAGCAGCATGGACAGCAGGGGTCATCAATGATTTACCTCAGCACTGCACTGCCCACGAGGAGAAGCAGCCAGGGGCAGTCCAGAGTTCACCACCACCACCACGAGCAGACTGACCATTATCAGCAGACATCAGAGAAGGAAGGCTGAGCAGACATCTAGTGCATTGAACTGGGCTGTGCTGCAGATGAACTGATAAACAGCACAAATGTCTTCTGGTGCAGTTTTCTGGGAAGCCAGAACAAAACACTGAACAAACAGGAGGGGGGGGGGGGAAACTAAACAAAACAAACACACACCCACGCAAGTACTTAGTACAAAAAAAAAAACCAAAACTATTTATTCTTAGAACAGCTCATACAAATACATGAATACCGCTTCTCCATTTGGGTAGAAACACAAAAAGAAAATCAAACCCAACAAGACACAAAAGATGAAAGGTGTGAAGCCAGGAGCCTGGGACTGTGAGACCATGGTGATGGGAGAACAGTTAGACTGGGAGCAGAGCAGAGCCCCTGAGGAAGTGCTGGGGGTAAGAACAGTGGGATGGGCACTTCCCTTTTCATTTACTAGAGCCCTTAAGTGCCTCCATCAGCTGGACCAAGATCCATCTGCAAGACAATGGAAATGGCAGATTAATGCAAATTCATGTTTGCTGGTCGAAGTCATTAGAACCGATTTTGTTTCATTAAAACTATGACATTGAGCTGCTTTTACTATGGGGGTAACCTGTTGCAAAGGGACTACAGTTAGGAGTATAAGAGAGAAGTGAATGATGAAACCAAGCTTTTGATGTAATAATAAAATCCTTGAGAGATTGCTAAACTTGTGTGTAGTGTAAGTAATTGCTTACCAGTGATCAACATCAGCATCATCAAACTGGCCCGCTACAGCTGAACTGGAGTCCACCTCCATACCGTCTGAAAGGCAAGCAAAGCAAACGCAATTTTTTATTACAATAGCACACGCACTGCAAAAAAGGTAGCAGACCCACACTCTCTCTCTCAAGAGCAACTACATCACCAGCTGTCTCAGTCACCATTAAACAGCCAGGCAGGAACAGACTGATACACATCAGCACCTAATCCAGTGTAACTCCACTGGGGCATGAGGAAGAAAGCAGCGGTAAAGGGAAAAGGGCTGGACACTGACGAGAGAGAGTGAGAGAGTGAGAGAGAGAGAGAGAGAGAGAGAGAGAGAGAGAGAGAGAGAGAGAGAGAGAGAGAAAATGGATACCGTGTCAGAAGACGTTAGGAAAGCACTCATGTGAATCAGGAGTGGTGCTTCAGATTCAAACAGGCTACAATCTACTGTACATATGCTGAACAAATCTTTGTACTTACAGTTTGAAAACAAAGTGCCTAATTCACAAACAACCAATATTTTATATAAATATATATATATATATATATATATATATATATATATATATATATATATATATATATATATATATATGTGTGTGTGTGTATTATGTAATGTATGTATATATATATATATATATATATATATATATATATATATATATATATGTATTATATATAAAGTGATAGCCTGGCTAAAGTTCTCCTCTACTTTTCTGGCAGTCAGGCAATTGTGGAACAGTCATGCTGGATTTAAAAATCCCTTTGACTTTCTGACTGAGTGGGGGTTCATAACAAGCCAACCATGAGGTAAGTCTGTCTGAAACCTGTGACCTGTGGCTTGGGGGTGACACACAGGGCCAAGCTAACAGATGCCACAAATAGAAGCACACATGTCTGTACACATTAACACATGAAACTGACATACACAGGCAGGATAGCCCAGTGCTCCTTCACCCTTGGGCCAAGGCTCTCTTCCTCTAAGGTGCAGCCCAGAACTAGCAAATCTTTTTGTACTCAACAGCCCCTTAAATTACAAGTAGATGGGAAAACCATTGTTCCATCATGATGGCATGAAAGATGTAGCATCAACAGAGCTTGACTGTTTTACTGTGGGGAAACCCTCAAGAACTAGATGCAGGGGCAGTCATGGCCTACTGGTTAGGGCTTCAGGCTTGTGCTTGCCCTTGAACAAGGCAACCCTTCACTGCTCTCCGGGCACCACTATAGCAGCAATAAAAAAACCCTGAGACTGCACAGGGAGGGTCAATGGCAATGCACTGAGGATTATACAGAGAGGGAGAAGGAAACTCCTCTGGTCTTACCCTCAAACTCAGTTGAGGGCTCGTCAGTCCTGACCCCAGCCATGTGGAACTGCTGGGCCACTGAATGGGCCAGCATGCCCTCCAGTCGCTCCAGGGTGGCCTGGCCCTCGGTTGTCAGATGAGACAGTCCCTCCTCATAAGTGCAGAACGTGGGCACATCACCGTGGCCTTGCTCTGCAGAGAGAAGAGGAGGGAAGTTATTTAACATCATCTACTAGTCCAGCCACACCACACCACAATTGGCATGCTAACCTTTCGGAAAGTATTATGCATTTAATTTTTTCTCCTGACTGACACACATTCACAATAAAGTGGACCAACTGACTGCTTCAAAACTGTAACACTGAATTGGACAAGGTGATACTCAATTTCTTTACAATGGCAAGACCTACTACAAGACCTACTGCCCTCACGCTGTTAAGTGAATGAGTTTACAAGGCTGTGAGTGCTCATCTTGCTGTCTGCATGACTGAGACACCACCTGTAGCACTAAAATGACATTGCTAACACTTTTCCATAGTGTTCAGGCAACATGCAAGTCTGGGAAGCACACACACGACTAATCACAGAAAGCATGCAACTACATCAACTATGTGAATCCATTTTGAGACCCGAGACTCTTAACTCTCATCAGGCGTGGTTTATGTAGGGGCAATCTTTGAGTGATTTATTCAACACTTTCAATTTCTATTAACAAAAATACAAACAAAAGGCATAACAAAAGAATCAATTTCAATTTACAGAAAATCCTAGGCAACTGTAGACTATCAGGGTTACACTTGATGACTGTCCTACATGTTGTTAAAAAGCATAACGGCACAGTGATCCAGAGGTGTGCCGGGGGGGGGCAAGATAAGGAAGACAGACTTCACTTTAAAAACAAACACATATACACACCCACAGACTACTACCACTGCTACTACAACTTACCTAAATTTCTTCTGATCTCCGACTCTGGAACATAAAATATACCTGGATGAGTCTCCAAAATGGGTTTCTAGGACACACTTAAGGGCTAAGCCCAGAGACATATAGACAGCTGCTCTAAGCTGGGTAGAAGCACTGATGCTTGCGCTGATCAGCTGCAAATTGTGGAAAATCTACACATTAACGTGTAGTTTATATACCTCTGACAGAAAGAAAAGACTTACATAAACAGGATATCATGGGTTTTATTCTTGTTGGCGCGTTCAAACATTTAAGGCCATAACTCTGCTTAAGGAGGTCCAGTTGCATATGACCCAATGTAATTAATCGACTCTGTTTACCCCCAAAATGGGCATTTCAGGCCCCAGCTACCGTGTGTGATGTGATGTAGCAATTATGGATGGGGCGCTTTACTATTACTATACAACAGGCAGTTTGTCATCAGGTAATTTTAGGATAGGACAACCTTTTTAACCATTTGAGTATGCCTTACACATGTAGTCAATGCTGCTTCTCAGTGTATACAATCTCATCAGCCAGCACATTTCTTAAGGTCATTTTGGTAATCATAATAGCAGTGCCAATTGCAAAATGGCAAAACAGCTAGACAGTGAATTCACAAAACCACATTTTTGGGGCAAATTATAGAATGTGCATATATATATATATATATATATATATATATATATATATATATATATATATATATATTCACTGCCACTAGCATTTATTCAATGAAGCTTAACATTCATTTAGTTTTCAAAACAAGTTCATTTCCATAGACTCTACAGTTTGTCATTTTTTTCAGTAAGAAAGTGAACAGCTCCCCCTTGTGTCAATTCAAAGTAAGGCCAAGTATCATTCATAAGAGGCCCATCAACTGGCATAACAGAATACTGGAAAGAATACAAGAGTGTCACGGAGCTCCTGTGCATGTTTTTTACAGAACACTCACCAGCTTCTTCCACATCATACTCCTGGCCCTCAAAGTCATCATCCGAGTCGTCATCCTCTGGGTCGGGGTGGAGCGCCTGACACTCACACATGGCAGAGAACATGGGCTCCACTACACACACAAACACACACACACACAAACAAACACGAGCAAAACATCCTTAAGTCGTTCAAAGATTACTTTTATCGGTAATGTGCTGTAATTGAGCCAGTAACATTGTCTATGAGGTTTCTCTCACTTGTCTTCGGCTGGACACCTCAAAATGAAGATTTACTCACGGGCGGTCTTATCGCTGGGCACAAAGCGAATTTCTGTGACGACTGTGGCGCTGTCGCTGTCACTGTCATCATCTCCATTCTCCTCCTTTTCCTCCTCCTGAGCTGGCTCTTGCATCTCTGCCTCATTATCATCTGAGAGAAGAACATTTGTGTGCAAATGACGTCCAAGTACCAGACAGATACCCATACAGAACAAGCAAGCCGCGGCAAAATGCAAAAAAAACTGAATCGACGCAATGCGCGCCATCAGCTTGTCATACTCGCTCACCGTTCAGTTTGCCGTTGACCATCACGTACAGGTGGTCTTGTGGATAGGCGCTCGGGTCGCGAGAGATAGCATGGAGGCTGATCGACGGGTATTCTAAAGAAAACCCCATTCCAGAGCCATCGAACCAAGACAGACGCCTGCCACGGGTAAGAGAATATTTTGCAGACACCAACGATCCTTGATTACCAACCTCAGCAGACAACTCAAACCAGTCAGCTAGCACTCTCGCTAGCTACTCAGCAGAGTGCAATAATGTAAACATCCTATTTCATTTCTGCATTGGGGTGAATCTTAACCTACCTAACAACTTTTCAGATTGTTGTAAAGGTGTACTTGCAAAACCTTAGTCTAGTACTACAGACGTTAATGGGCAACAGAGAAAGATGCTCAACTTACGCCTCAGCGACGTAAAGAGTTCCTGATCCAAGTCCTTTCCCATCCCAAACCGCTGTGGTTTCGGCTTGTTCGTACCGGACCCCTTCACTTGGAGGTGGAAGACTTCTCAACAAAACCATTCTTGTCTGAGTAAAATTGATGATAAATCCTAACAGTTACTGAAAGCTAGCTGGTATGGTACACTTCCAACAAGGTTTTCTTCAGCTAGTTTATTCAACTGATAGCTGGCTAGCGACGTATTAAACTGACCTATTTTGTGAAGTTAAGCTGGCTAATTTACCCCACCAGTCACAGACGGCACCGAGCATCAAACGAGGAATCTTTTGAGTTTGCAGCCATAAAAGACCGAATTCCTCTCCGGCGATTAGGTGATGTATAAATCTCACTTCAGCATACTCTGGATATCACACTAGCAGGTAGATGGCTAACAAACATCACACCTACGACAAGGCATGCTTTCGCGATTTTACCGACCAGATGCCCTCGCGCCAAGACGCGAGAGAGTTCCCGTTACAATGGATTAAAATTATGCTGCCATCTTCTGGTTGGGGGAGCACAAAACGCTTGCTTATAACAATTACATTAAAATTCAGATTGGAGAATTATAGTAGCCCTACATTTCGCCATAACATTCAACATGTCAGGAATTTGAGTCTTTTCTTCCCATCTGCTGATTGACGGATGATAGGAAACATGTAGTGCAGAAAGTTTCCTACAATAATTCACATCACACACGATTTACAAAGGCAGATGAAATGCTATTGTGAACGTGTACTATTACCAGTATTTATTATTATTATTATTATCAATAATAATAATAATACTAATAATAATAATAATAATAATAATAATAATACACATATGGTACATAATGAATTTTACTATACACACAATATAGAGAGGGAGTGGAGTTTTTATTATTATTTATTTCGTTAGTCTGAACTGGACTGGATTTAAACTAAACATGTTGAGAAGCATGAGGAACTGAACTAAATCAGATAGCACATTAGCTAACAGCAGACAAAGGCAACCATTCTGATGTATGCTAAATAAACTTGCGGCCAGAGATTTGAATGAGGCAGGTTTTGCACTGAATAGCATTTCGAAGAGAAACCTTCTAGAACATGGTGGAACAATCCAGGGGATGACAGGCCACAATAAAGCTTTGCACCATAAAGCATTTTTAAAATTGTGACAACTGTGTGTAACATGACACTGAAGGTGCTTACATGAAAGTGCATTACAGATTCAGTTGCTGTACTTTTCTCCCAAACTGTTGCTGTACTTTTCTCCCACACACAGTGAACACACCTTAAACCTTCAACTCTTTAAAGAACTCGGTAACTAAGGCGTTTTTTATTAGCAGGACCTGTTTAAATTCACATACTTCTTTTGTTGTGGCACTAAGGCTTTAGTAACAATGTCAAGTATTGTCCGTCCATACCACCAGAGAGGGTAAAAGTGGAGCAATCTCAAATTGGTCAATATTTTATGATCTTTGATACTACCGTATATGCATGGTGAAATTTAAAAGCAGTCTTTTAACTTTTAAAACCACATGTTAGCAGCTAAGTGCAATGGAAACGTAATAGTTGGAACTTCAGTTAGATTACATTTTTGTAGAAAACTTTTTACCAAACTAAATTATGTCCTTAAACAAGTTATCTTTTATCTAAAATATGCTAATAACTTCACCATACAGGTGTGCTACAGGCCAGATGTAACTATGCCAATCCTTTTCCGATGCTAATCAAGACTGGACCAATGAGAATTCAGCTCAAAGTGAACATCTGACTGTAATTTTTTCATACTGGGATCTCTGTGTGTTCTAGTCTTCAGCTTCCACCATATCCACATTCCTCTCATATAAAATATAAAGTTTTTTTTTTTTTTTTTTTTACAAGGACAGACACAAAAAATAACTTCCAAGAACATAAGTTTCTGATGAACACATTACAGCACAAGTTGAATATATACAGCATATATCTACACAGGGCAGAGGCAGCCTCTGTTACATAGACAACAAAATGACTGGCCTTACAGTTAATGAAGTGCTTTCACGTGTGGGGAAGGGCCACTTATTGTTTTCAAGTCCACAGAAGTCCAGAAACTACAAATGTTTGTCTGAAAAGTGCATGCTTTATGGTATGGGACTGGGGACAGGAAAGCACTCATACACCACTTTCACACAAACAACTCACAAGTTAGCACGCATCTAAGTGACAGAGTTATCCGTAAATCTCATGGTTTGGTCCAAAGACAGCTAAAAACCAGGTGAACTGATGGCAACAAATATGGTACACCCAGTTGAGTTTAAAAAAGGCTGGAAGTCGGTGAAAGGCAAAAAAGAGAAAAACACGGGTGAACACATTGGGCAGACGTGTCACAATGCCTGTTCGCTGTTGAAAACGAAGTGCACAATGTCGGTGACCCCGTAGAGGTCATCCTCTTCGTCCTGAGTGGAGGGCCTCTGTGAGGCCAGGCCGTTGTGCCGGCTTGAGCCATTGTTTCTGGACACCAGACGGCCACCAGCTCCACTCTTGGCTCCAGCGGTGGCTCTGTGTCTGCTTGGTGACAGCAAGCTGCTGGCGTTTGTCACCACACTGGGGTTTTTTTTCACCTCAGACTCCTCTTCGACCTCTTCTTCTTCCTCTTCCTCCTCCTCCTCCCGCTCGCCATCCTCCTCCTCCTCCCCTTCTTCATCCTCAGACTCGATTCGATTGAGTCGTTTGCGAACCGGGCGCTCCTCCTCTGACTCATCGTCAGAGTCGTTCTCCCCGCTGTTGTCTTCTTCATCTGTCGATTCTCGCCGCCGCTTCAGCGTCAGCCTCCTGGATTCCTCCCGTGAAGACTCAGGCCTCTTCACTTTTTTTGTCCTCTTTTCATTTTCTTTCTCTTCTTCAGAGCCTTTTAAAATGAGCCACAAAGGAAAGAAATCCAATGTGTCATCCCTTAGAAACATTACTTCAATTAAAAAAAATCAGTGGGATTCATTTTAGACTGACTACATGCTGGAAAATGGCAGTCTCCTGCAGTCCTAAGATGACTCACCTAACACTTCTTTTGATAAATTCTGGAAGAAAGCCAGATACATCCTTGAACACATTAAAGTGTTTTTTTAGTTGTGTCAAACTGCCCAAATAAATAATGGCATTTTAATTTTTTATACAGATGAGTGCCTCAGATTTTCCTCAAGACTTTTGCTAAATGTCCCTCCAGCAAGCAGTACAGTATTGGCCTCAGTAACACTAGTTTCCAGAAGCCCTCCGAATCTATAGTTTATCATTACTTCCCTGCAGTTTTTTTGTGTCTCTCATTCACTAACTCACTAAGCTTCCAAACTAACTCTTTGTGACTCTTTCCGTCATTAAAGGTAACCATGACAACAGCAGGTCCATAGACTCACCCTCGCTGTTGGAGCTGGAGAGCCGTCGGCGGTGAGGGTGGGGCTTGTCACGGTTTGTGGTTTTCTGAGAGCCCTCCGACTCGGACGTCTCGCAGTAATTCACCAGCATCCTCTGGCTCCGCCGTGAGCGTCGCCGTCGGGTGTCCACATCGCTGTCGCTGAAATCACTTGAGCCCTCTGTCTCTGCAACAAGAAATAGGCGTGTTGAAAACAGTGCTCTTTGGGACTGCATTGTGTTGAATAATGCACAGCAAATGAAAGCACATCATGACTTTCAGTTGCTGTCAATCCAACGCAGACATACCCATTTCCTCTTCCTCCTCTTCCTCATCCGTCTCGAGTTCCTCTTCTTCATCCTCCTCTGACAGGCCCACTCTCTGCCGGGACAGTGGTCTGCGTCTGCGTCTGCCCCTGGTTCTAGCTCTGTGGACCTGGCCCCTTCTGGCCGACTGCTTTGATTGCCGCTGGCTTGGTTTGCTGGCTGTGCTGCCCCAGTCACTGCAGTCATTGGAGCCGGCGTCACCGTCGCTGCCTGCCTCATCGCCCGACACCACAAACTCCTCTTCCTCCGTACTAGAATTACAACCGAGGAAGAGTCATAATGGTAAAAATCTACAAGTCATACCTCAAAGACAGAAGATTCTAAACTGTGGCAAATAAAAATTCATAGTACCAAACAATGCCCACTGCATGGCATCTTTAAATGATTAAAATAGGTACATCTCCTCCTTTAACAGTTGTTGAAACAGAGAATGGTCAAAGGTGTCAAGTGTTGGGAGTCAAAGCATCCTGTCCCATTAGTCTACCTGCTGCTGATGTGAAAGTCGTCTTCACTTTCCTCTTCGTCTACGGTGCTATCACTATCCAGGTCGTTGAGTCGCCGGCGCTTCTTCCTGCGACGTGCTGGTGTGGGTTTGGCTGGTTGCTGATTCTCCTTGCCGCCCTTCCTTTTCTGTTGGCCTGTGATGGTTGCCATGTCTTTGCCTCGACCACTACCTAGTTAGTATGGACGTAAGAGTGTTACAGCATCCTACACTACAGCAGTGGCAGAAATCAGAGATCAAAGAAACACTGAAACTACCTTGGCCTTCAGTCTCCCTAACATCTTCTTCTATGGCTTCATCAATGGCCTCATCAAAGTCATCAAACCTAATAGAAGACAGAACCACCATCACAAAATGAGTTTTCAACACTTCCCGTCAATGAGGGAAAACCAACAAGCAACGAAAACTAGCACCTGTAGCTTATGGACTTCCTGGTCCTTGTCGATCTCCTCTCGAGATTCTTGTTTTTGTTTGTGCTCTTTTTCTTCTCCAGTTTTTCTTCTCCATCACCGTCCTGCTGAGAAGGAAAGACGAAAGACAAGTAGAAATATAATGTCGAAAACAGGGAAATGGGAGATTATGGTCAGATAGACATCTTCTACGACAAGCTATGGACAAGCATGTACGCACACTTACCGGTGTTGGAATTATATTTTCTACACTGATGCCCACATACACTAGCCGTTCTCGCCTGGATGGACAGGATTAGAGATTGTGAGCTCAAGGCAGTACATTTGACAGTGTAAACCCTTACTGAGTATCAAGATCTTAGAAAGGAATCAAACCTCCGCTCCGCTCTCTCCTTTTTCTTCAGTGCAGTATCGAGATTCTGGAGCTGCTCCTCTAGCCTCTCACACAGTAGCTTCTAATGTGGAGAAGAGAGTTCAAACTAAAACAAATACATTATAGAAAAACACTAACGAACAAAAACACAAGCAGGTTGTGAATGTGTGGGTGAAAAGAATCACCGCTTACATGCTGACATGGGGGACAAAACCATTCTCCATCAGGGATGATCATTAGAGGGGGTCGGAGGCATGCTGTGTGGTAACCATTGTCACAGAGGTCACAGAGCAGAATCTACAGAGAAAAAAATATGTACTTACATACATACATACATACATACATACTTAACATCACACTGAGTCAGTTCTGAGAAACTCACAGTAGTATACACACAAGCTCATTAATCCTGCTGACATTACTGACAAGCAAGAGGTGGCATGCTCAGCTCCAAAAAACAACAGAGAGTTTGGGTGTGTAAAATAAAGGATAACTAGATCAAAGGGAAATACACTTTCTGAAGATGGCTTTGGCCGAAACACACATGTCTAACATGCTTTCAATAGAAGAAGATAAAATAAATAAGAGATGTGCCTTGAGAGTGCATTTACTTTCCCTTTGATCAAGAAATTACTGACTAACATACCAGCTCGGGATGATTGGGAAGGCCACAGTGTCTGCAGGGATCATCATTGGGCATCTCAGCAGACTGGGCAGAGTCAGAGTCACTGTGATGTCGTTCCCCGTCTGACTGATAGTTCTCATGAGCTTCCTCTCTATTCTTTTTCTCTTCCACTGCTTCCTCTCCTTCCCCCTTTTTACGTCCCTTTGACCGGGAGTTGGTCCATCTGGGACGTCGATGTCGCCTTCGCATCTGGAAATAAGGTTAATATAAAAGACATGGTAAGGTGTTGAAGAAACTTCACTCTGTATTGGGCTACACCACGGACTTTAACACTCACCTTTCCTGGTTTGTTCTGCCCGTCAGTATCTGTTTTCCGGAGATTTTCTTTCTTCTGACTGTTTTTTCTCACTTCACTGTCTCCAGGCTCTTTGTCCTCCTGAACTCCAAAGGACCCCACATGCTTCTTCTCTTGTCTCCTGTCCTGGATCTCCGCCAGCTTGGGACTTGGTCGGCAGATCCGTGCAGAGCGCCGCAGAGAGTGCCCATCGCTGGCCTCCTGCTGCTCCCGCTCTCTCTCCCTCTGGAATTCTGGCGTCCTCCGGTGCATTGGGATCTTAATCTTCAGGCGGATGCCCTCCTTTTGGATCTCCGAGGATACTTCATCAGGGCCTTCATCTGGTTCTGAACCCTCATCCCCACTGCTGCCACTCTCTGACTCTTTAGAGAAAGCCTTGGGGCTACCATCTAAGTCCTCTGTGATCTTATTTTCGGCCTGTCTTTGCCCCTTTCCTACAGTCCCCTCATCTTCCTCTTCCTCCTCCTCTTCAGTAATTTCCTCTTCAATTCCGGAACACTCTGCCGATTTCTCCATGGTCTGAGGCTTGGTCTCTTTAAAGACTTTATTTACAGTTTCATCAGCAGACTGTGGTATGTTCACTGAGCAAGAAGATTCCTCCGTCTTTCGATCAAGTTTATTTATCATCACTGTACTGAGGTCAGCCTCAGCTGTCCTAATCACTTGGCCTTCAAAGGGCTTGGGCAATATTGTCTCTACACCCTCTGGCGTTGTCGCTTTTCTTACAAGCACAGACTGACGCACAGTCCCAGGACTAGGAATACCATCATGCTTTGCAGCAGGGTCTCCCTTTCCCTCGTTGTTGCAACTTGTAACAGTCTTTATGTAGTTTCCAGCTAGCCCATTTACATCTGCAGCAACTGGGACATTATTGTCTACAAAGGACTTCTTTCTGTCCAAGGGACCCATTATCACACCAACACTCACACAGTGCTCCCTCACATTTAGGCTGACTTTCCTTCCTGGGGCCATCTCTCCATTACATAGATCAGGCCTGTTCTCTCTCTTAATTCCTATGCCTGTGACATCTGAGGATTTACTGCACACTACAGTCCTTCCTTCCTCAGGACTTGGAGCCTCCTCCTTGGAAGGCCAGGGCCCCTTGGAGAGTAGAACAGAGGGGTTGCGGACAATGATGCCAGAACTCAAGGTGCCATTATTGTTCAGCGTGTTGTTAGAGTGATGATTGTTATTACTGTTTAGGTTATTCCCAAATCCCTCGCTTAATTTAAGCTCTCTCTTCTTCAGAGGTATCTTGGCTTGCTGGTCATTCTTAAAAGTCTTCTCTACTTCTTCCAGTGTTTTTTCACTTGTCTCCTCTCGGACCTCTGCCTTTGCACTAACGTCTTGTTTTGCACAAGCTGGTGCCTTGACAACAGAAACAGCATTCCACGCTACCTCAGATTCCTTAGGTTCCTCTTTCACCAGAGAAATAATAGTGCTGACCCGGTTATCTATAACAGGTTTTTCCTCTGACTTAACATCTTTTTTATTTATGACCATTTCCATCTCAATGTTCTCTTCTTCGTCTTTCTTAAAAGTGCTCTTTAACTTCTCATTCTGTTCTTTCTGTCCTTCTTTTTTGTCCTTTGAGGTTGAAGACTTGGCTTTTTCTGCTCCCTCTCTTTTTAGACCATTCAATTTTTCACTTGTCTGGGTCTCTGTCACACCTTAAAAATAAATACATTTGATTAATGCATTACATCTGCTAATTACAACTTTAAAAACATATTTCCAATAAAAACAAACAAACAAATAAAGGCCATACAGAAAGCACAGTGAAAATGGACAGGAGAAGAGAGGGGTGGAATCATGAAATGACCACAGGTCAGAATCAAGCCCTGGTCTGCATGGGCACATCAACCCCAATGTGAGGATCCACATGTGAAATTAATACATCAATATATATCATTATATTTCACCAAAACCTTTTATGTTCACAACACTACTGTTACTGTTAATATTGTAATACTTTTAACTAAAGACTTCCAAAATATATCGCCTTAAAATTCTGTAATACCTTTTTTGGTTTCTTCATTGTCTGCATCATTTTCTTCATCTTCTGGCAGAGGACTTGCACAAGCTGAACCATCACATTTCTTATGGTCAGAATGGCCAAGATCTATCTGAGCCTTGAGTGTCTCCAAGGTTTGTGCCAAATCATTTCGGTTCCTGTTGAAAATGTATCTTGTTTGTTTCAGTTTTTCAGATAAAATGTTAATAAACGTACTGAAGATACTTGTGATAATTCCATAATGTATAATTAGATGTATAATCTTATGTAATGATGATTATGGTAACATGGTAGGCTTGTTGTTCACTTCTAAACAGGAGAACAGTCAGACATACTGTAAATATACTGTATTTAATCAAATAATACATGTAATGTTCTAATCAATCTCACCTGACTATGCATTTCCAGGTGGCCCCATCTAGATCATCTTGCTCTTCCACATAGACACGAACATTTTGGTCTTGGTCCACCTGGAACCAGTACATCAGACCTTCTTTGTCTTTGCCAATTGGCTGCAATCTCATCCTGTCTGGGTCCTCCTCATTGACTGACGTCTTGAACTTGATGTTTTCATCAAACTGGCTTTCACATAAGTACTGAAGACAACAAAATAAAGAGATGAGTCTGGAAACATGACACATGAAAATGTCCTGTCTGTGAATGCAAGTCCCAGTTACGTTTAACTTTTTAGGGACTGGATTAATTTTTATTAATTATGATGAGTGCACAGCAATTTTTATTAATGCCATACCATACCTTTAGTATTCCAGTCTTGGATTCTACAGTCATCTCAGAATACCCCTTGCTTTCAAGTTCCCATGCCCATGTACAGTTGAACTCCTGGCACACCTTAATTTCAATAGACAAACCGTATTGAAATGATAGTCCTATAATACAAACTTGAAAGTACAGTGAACACCAGCGCGCATGCGCAAGCACACGCATAATAATCTTAGCAAATAACTAAAAACTGCAGCACTCACCTTCACAAGATACTTCTCCCATCTATCTGAAGTGACTGACTTTCCAATCTTCCTTAAAAGTTTCACATGGAGTTCAACCAGGGGCTTGGGAACTAAAGTGTGCAACCAAATAATAAATTGGCACGTAAAATAACGTGAAGGCGATGTACAAAAGACAACAAAAAGACGACGACTTACAGTCGACTTACATACACGCTTACAGTCAGTACACACAAGTTTCTCTGGTGCACAAAATACCACAAGCTTGCTGTATTTATTAGAAAGTTGTGGCATTGTTAACCTGTGCCATTCTAGCATGCGCTATTTAAGCTAGCCCGGCGCAAGCAGCTAGAAGTGTAAACAGAAATTGCTAGCAGTATGTATTTTGAAATTGTTGAATTTGTCAGTATACTGTAACATGGCTTAATGTGTGCAGGTCAACAAAGGGGCAATCACTGTCAAGTACGGCACAGTTACATGGTTAGACTGTTAGAACGCTGGAGACTGCTGCTAACAGGAAGTTTGAGAGTCTGTTGTGCGCACGCGCAAACACTATTTGACAGTGAACCACTATTTGTCAAAATTTTACCCAACCATAGGCTATGCTTAATATTAGAATATTATGGGAACAGTTATGATCTGGCACACCTTCACACAAAGTGATAAATATGATGTTTCTAAAATAAGAACTACAACGTTCGCTCATATACGTTACATTATAAAAGCTACTGTAAATTTGATCCACGAGTTATCAGGGAAAACAAGCTACAGTGGAAAATTACACCTGATAATTTTTTGATCGTACTGATAGATGATGACGATCGACTTGCCTCACATATTATTGTATATACTGTTAAACATTCACTTGCCAACTTTCAATGGCGTTGTGTTTATAAAGAACGACACTTCACACTCCTTACACAGTACCAAAACATCCTATGCTGTGGTTGCTAGCTCGCTACTGTAACGTTAACGTTGGAGCATGATGGTGATGGAGACCCCCTTCCAGAACGTCGCAGATAGCTTTTACCTGACGATGTCTCCTGAAGGTATCGCTCTATTTGTGGAAAAGTCAGTTCGGGTAAGTCCAATGCCGTACCATAACGCTCCAAGAATGAACAGACGACAGCAAAGCTTGGGCAAAGACCGGGGGAAGAACCCGCTACTGCCACCGGAGCAGCCATTTTTCCAATAGGGTAGTCAGTAGGATGAAACAGAAGTTGGGAGGACCGAGAACTGCCCACAATTCACTGCGCCAACATAGCATCATTCGTTATCAACGGGTTTACAGACCACCAGAACCACTGGTGATTCAAGTTTTTAATAACTTTGAATGTTTGATAGCTAATAAGCATCCAACCCTTTCCCTCCGGAGTTTATGGGCATATTATGTGAACATGTACCAAAAGACAATCTGTTTTTATGAGAACCTAGCTGTCCACACAATATATTTAATCTGTTATGTATATGAACAGTAATAGTCGTGACGCTGCTATTGACAGAGCAGGTCAGGTAGATTAAAATCCACGCTGACTCCCACAGGCTGTGTGTCAGTGTTGGGCCGGTCAAACGCAACATGATTGGTTTGCAGTACTTGACGTTGTTTGGTGGGTGTGTCCCTCAATGCAGAATCTTTGTTGTCATATGATCAGTTTCAACAGGACTGCAAGCTCTGTCAGTCTGCTCTTCAGAGAAATAACTTCGTGGTCAACGATCGGATCATTTTTCAGGGAGTGGTACGGTCAAATAATATAACACCTTTGGCATAATTAACAACTGCTTAATGTAATCAGAGAAAACAGCATGCTCTGTAAGCAATGCATTTCGCGAAGGCAACAAGTCTGATCGCGTAATGATAGCTGCTTCTGATCTTAAAATAAAATTCTTGGCATGCGATCTTGTCCAGTAGTCGATATTAATAAAATGTGTCCAGTACAGTCAGCGTAGTTGTTATACTCAAACAGTGCGGTGAAATGGTCATTGCATGAACAGACTCGTATAACGCATGTAGTTACAAGCTTACCATCTACGTAATTCTTAGTTTTTTTTTTTTTTAGATAGCACCAGTATTTGTCAAATGTCCTCTCCGGAGATAGCGTCCCTTTCCTGGGGACACATGAAGGTGAAGGGCTGCTCCTCAAGCTACAAAGACTGCAAAGTATGGCCTGGAGGGAGCCGTGCATGGGACTGGCGGGAGACCGGCACAGATGTGAGTTTCGTGCATAAAGAACACGGAAGCACAGCTCGCACTGTTTGGGCACTTGAATTCATACACTTTCTTGCTACATGATCTAAAGGATATCTGTTCTCTTCCTAGCATGTTCCGGGTGTCCAACCTGCTGATCTGGAAGAGATTCTAAGGAAGGGCGTGGAGATACTGGTGATTGGCAGAGGCATGAGTGAAGTACTGCAGGTAAAGGGTCTTGAATCAAGAAATGTGACTCGTGTGCATTCTGTTGGGCATACGGTTGTGCGAAGAGCTAAATATAGCCAGAAAAAACTGACAGATATAGTCATCACCTCAGCAGTGGACCACCATCATATCAATCTTGTTGTAGACTACACAAATGTACTCAAAGACATTGACACCTAGTATTAGAAATTCTGTATAAACACGATACAAATTTGTTGCATACAAATCCCTTAGACTTGGCTGAATGTCTTTTCAGGGCATAAAATCACATTATTAAAAGAAGGAACAATCCTACATGGCATCAACCCACTCTATAACAATTTGTTTTATTTTGGCTGCAGGTGCCATCAAGCACTCTGGACTATGTGAAGCAGAAGGGGGTGGATGTGAAGGTCTTCCAGACAGAGAAGGCTGTGAAGGAGTACAACAACCTGGCTGGGCAAGGGGCAAAGGTTGGAGGAGTCTTTCACTCCACCTGCTGAAACATGTCACTTCATAGACCCAGGGCCTGTACTACTAAGCAAGGTTACTGGTTAACCCAGGTAGCTTTGGGAGTTACGACAGATCTCTACAAGAACCCTCTATTGAGCATCACTTGTTTCTGAAGTGACATGTTTTTAGATCAGCCGTTACTCCAGAAGTTACCTAGTTTAGCCAGTAACCTGGATTCGTAGTATACCCCCTGATGTCGCTGCATCAGCAAACACCACCACATCAGTGCCTGTGATTCACATCTCAACTTGATGAACTGTTGCTGACCCACCCCTGCAAACTATTTGGAGTTCTCTTTTCAGAAAAGTAGTTTTACACAGTGATTGTTTATTTGACAAGTTTACGAATAAAAATCTATTTTTGCGCAGATCGACTTTCTGAAAAGCTAGTTTATGCAGTAATACAAAAATGAAACATCTAGGCTTCAAAAAAAGAAAACCTTACTCTTTTCAAGTTCAAGGAGTGACCAGTGGAACTGAACATGACTACTGAATGGTCCATTCAGTCTCGTCTCTTAATGACCCCAACCGCTCTAGTTTATGGTCACAGCCAACACTCAGCTCAGGATTGCTGGTTTCAGCGGCGGGCCAGTTTGGGCATGATGAACACTTTGACTGGCTTGCTGAGTGGGATGGTGCCCTCGATGGAGCTCTCTGTCTGAGGAAGCCCCTCTGTGCTCTCGTTCCACGCAGGCTTTGGGCTGGCCATCTTGCTGCTGCTGGAGCTGTAAGCCAACAATAACCTCACCTCAATCTGACAAGGCTCTGAAAACAGAGAACATCAGAGAGGTTACACCAGACCTTTTATCTCAAGGACATTGTGTATGAACACAACATAAACATTCTGCATGAACCACTCAATTAGTATGCAGTAAACAACTGAGTATTTTCCAGTGTAGTTGATGTGTTGGCCTCCAATTTTATCTACTGCCATGTTTTACAGTTGCAGCAGGTCTGAGTAGATCATGACTGCACTTTAAACTATTTATATCCCTCTGGGAGCCCCTGCCAAGACTCTTACAAGCACTAGGCCCTATGTAGCGCGCGCGCACACACACACACACACACAGACACGCGCGTGCATGAACCAGCTGCTCCTGAGACACACTGCTGCTGCTCCTGCTGGAGGTCTTTACCTGTCCAGGCCCAGTGAGAGAGATACACCTGGGTGATGAGGCGGACGCGGCCAGGCCCAGGGTGCCTGAAGTCTACGGGTTTGGGGTGAATGATGTGGGCCTGCCCATCAGGATACAGCACCTACAGGGATGGGAAGGAGCAACACAGTGTCAGGTTCAATAAGCAGGTCAGTGCCAAAAAAAACAAAACAAACAAATATGCAGTTCAAACACCATCAGTCACATAACTTGAGGTAGAAAGACTGAATTGGCCCTTGATTCTGCTGAGATGGGATTTACTGTGCAAACCAGTGGATTAAGGACACAAAAGAGCTGCCCAGACCATGAAGGAAAAGGGGGGGAGAGAGAGGGAAGGGAGGCTAGTCTTGACCTGGACTTTGACTGTGCTCTGAGGTTCCTGCACATGCTCCAACGTAGCATCGATGTCTAGCGCCACCACCAGGCCAGTGGTGAAACGCAATGGGTTGTCTGACTCGCCTGTCGGCTCGATGATGGTGGCAGAGGCACGGTGGATCTGGTAGGGCCAGAGGAGACAAAAGGCAAGTCAAAAAAAACTAAAGCGAGCAGAATCACTGAGCTCCTTTTAAGTGTCAATCCAAGGAAAGGCACAAACACCTGCTCCACACTCTGGAGATGGATCTTAGAGTATGTAAGAAGTTTGTAAGTAACTCTAAAGAAATGCTTTTGCGCCTCTTCCTGATTAATTCCTGATCCTGTTTTAAACAAATGTCTTCAGGTGAAATGTCTGAATATGGACCTGCTCAGGAATTTTGAGGTGCGGGAAGCCACTCTGTCTGAGGGTGGTTTGGAGGATCTTCACCAGGTCCAGTGGCTTACAAGCCACCAGTCGGGGCATCACCTCCAGCAGTTTCTCCACAAAACTCTCCTGGAAGTGGGGCAGCTCAGACATAAAGAGCCTGTCAATACATTTGTCAACAAACAAACAAAATAAATAATAATAATAATAATAATAATTATAATAATAATAAAGCCAATTGAGGTGACCAGGGTAATACCTCTGGAATGATTCCACTTCCTGAACGAACTTCTCACAGACACTGATAAGGGGGTCCACACTGCAGTAGAGTTAGAAATAAGAGAGGGGAAATAACAGCCGATTGGAGAAAGATAAAAACCATCTTCAACTTTATCTCCAACAGAAAGTGATTGCACTGCATAGGAAATACGAGTGTGTGCCAAGTGTATGAGCGAGTAAGAGTCCTAACCCTCGTTTGATGCGGGCAGTCAGGACCAGCTGTAAGGCTTTGGCCTGCAGACGGACATGGTGAATGGTGGCCACCTGCCGTGACTCCAGACCACTGTACAGGAACTCCAACTTATACGTCTCCTCCAAGATCTAGCAGAAGAACAGTGACCAACACATTAAACACTTATTATCTTTACATGTAGGTGTGTGTGGTGTGTGTGTGTGCGTTAGAAGTACACAGAACACCCTCACCTGTTTGACAGCAGCTGATGCCATTGCATTCTGCTTTAGGCAAAGAGGAACCGCCATGTTCCACAGCTTCTCCTGTAGGGCCTGTCATCACAAAGACACAAGTCAGCACATGTGGTGTTTTTTACAACTGAAAAGTCCATTAATGTGAGCGAGACATTCCATTTTATATCAATATATTGCAGCCCCTTAACATGGTCATAAAAAGGGTGACATGCCAACCTTCGTGAGCAGCAGTTGGCAGCGCAGGTAGGTGGCACAGAAGTCTGCTGAACCAGCCAGCTCAGTCTGCAGCTCCCCCAACCTTTGCAGATCTCTGGAACCAAAAACCACAAACTAAACCCATTGCATTGGCACAAATGTAATCAAGTCCTAGATACAAGAATCAAGTCACCAGATGAGAAGTAGCTTCATTTGCTATTCAGAAAGTATTGAGTTACAATTGAGTCACAATTGAGTCACAGTTGAGTTACATAGCTGGTTGACATTATATTTCCCTTGGCTCAATGCACAAAGCCTTAGTAAATGCAAATAGTGAACAGACTTATTTCTGGACCAAGAATCATGACAACATGAACTACGTCCTCTCCTGAGCTTGGTATGAAGGACATTTAACTTCCATTCCAAGGTCATACAGATAGATACTACTACAACATATATCAGAGCTGCATACCTGATGGTGAAGTCGAGCAGGTCCTGGGCCCCGGGGGTCTCCAGGCTCTGAAGCATGCCGACACGTGCCAGGCTCTCTTGCAGAAAGAGGCGAGCCGACCTCACGCTGCCTGAGCCCTGCCCGCATGCCTCCGAACCCAGCCCAGATGTTAGCTTCTTACCTGGAAGCTGCAGCGCACACACACACACACACACACACACACACAACATGGCATAACGTGGTCAACACACAAAATACGATGGATATTTTACTACAAACAACCAAACAACATGATACACAATGTGCATTAGGGATGGGCAATATAGAACCTCAATGGCTGTTTCAATGTCCTCCCTGTGAACTAAGCCCTAAGCCCTGAGCCCTTTCGGACTCACAAACTAACACTGTTTAGTGAATGAATTTGCAAGGCTGTGAGTGCTCACCTTGCTGTTTGCATGAGTGGTACACCACCTTTGATAAATTGTTCAATTAGCAACACTAAGGTCACATTCAACCACACTTCTGTTTCAACCTCTTGGTATTTGTAACTTGTTTACAGGAGCTTTTTTTTGATGTTTCCAAGCTCCTCCAGTGTTTCAAGTCACAACGCTATGAACTGTGGGTAATTCACAGCAAAGTCTGTATGTAATGTCGACTTGAGGAAAGGACTCAGAAAGGGTGCAACCGAGCCTTCACGCACTTCGGATTTTGACAGCGGGACACCACTAAATCGTCAATTGTCAAATCGTCTGTGGGTCTGTGAGCCAATGGCTTCCCCTTAGCCCTGAATCTTCCTTGAATTAACTGGCATAAATCAATGACATAATGGGGGGGGGGGGGGGGGGGTGTTATAGCAAAGAGCACTATTCACCACTGTTTTCTCAGCAGTGACTAACAGTGAGCTAAAGTCACTATCTTAAGAGCGATTTAGAAAAAAGGCCAACTTTGAAGTCTTGTCTGCAGTTTGAATTACAGATACTAACATGTCATAAAATATATAATTAATGTCATGATATATCAAGATATGACAAATTACTATAACAGACAATTACTACAATGGTTCCAACAGTACACTGGTAACAATATGCATATCCTGACAAATGTATCCTAACGCTCACCCGCAGCTGAGGCACTAGATGAGAGAGACTGTCACGCAGGTAGGCATAGTGTCGGAAGGTGTGGTCTGAAAACAGTGCTGACATGGTGGGACAGGACTTGGCTGCATTGAAGACCAGCACCAGTACAGCAATATCTTAACAGACACTGTTAGGGAAAATCTGTGGATTTTACTATAGAGATGTGGAGAAGAACCATATGACAATAAAAAGTTCCTTTCCTCCAAAGTAACTACTAACCATAGTAAAACAATATGTTTATTCGTGGTATGCAACAGTGTTGGGCAGGAAGGATACAGGCTGGGTCATCCATGTCAGGCTCTGGGGTGTCAAAGTACGGGTGTGTGCTCAGGAGCTCAGGAACAAGGGGCAGCACCAGGGTTGGGTGGCGCTCCCCAAGGAACTTCAGACATCTACACACCACAAAAACACAAACAACAAAAGGATAAGAAAATGTAACAAACACAGAATGACATAGAAAGAACCCCAGACTGTCCCAGACATTGCCCCCTATAGGCTGGGCAGACTCACTTCCACACAGAGTTGCGGTCGGTGGGGTACTTGGTGAGGTTCTTGAGCAGGTCCAGCAGGGCCAGCTGGATGCACTCCTTAGTGGAGACATTGGTGTAGCATAGCAGCTCGTGTAGGGCCTCCCGAATGTCCCTAGAAGAGTCCTGGTTTCAAAGGTACATGGGTTCAGTGTAAAACTAATGAGTGAGGCACAACAACAAAGTGGATGAAAATCTTCCTACATCAACACATGCTACAATGTGTGAGTTTTAGCAGATGCTTTTATCCGAAGCGACTATCAATTGTTCGGGGCCAGTCTCACCTAGAGCAATTTAGGGTTAAGTGCCTTGCTCAGGGACACAATGGTGGCAGGGATACGAACTCACGACTACTTGCACGCAAGCCAGGTTCCTTAACTGTTATGCTACCACTGCCCACATTTAAGTTTTGAAGTAAGTATTTAGATCTTGGTGTACTGCATAGTACACATGCAGTGTAAAATTCCAAATACAACAGGACTCAGAGACACAGAGGACACAGAGTTGAGTCTGACCTCCAGCACAGCGAGCACTGTGTCCAGCTGGTCCTCCCTGAGGGTGATGTGGGTGGAGATCTGCCTGAGGGCATGGATGGACTGCAGCCGCACCTCCTCGATCTCGTCGTTAAACATGTCCACCAGGAAGTCCAGGCACTTCTCTGCAAAGCTGGCCGATGACTGAGCCAGGGAGCACAAGGCCTCCACAGCAGCAATCCTCACCTCTGTTTCAGACAGGCAAACAATCCCTGGTGTCACACTGCTAATTCAACATCTTAGTAACTTACAATGAAAGCTCAATAAAAATAAAAATGCCCCACATATTTTCATTTTCAGTTGCCCCTCAAGTGTCTGCATTGGCCATAAGCTCTCATGTGATTCAGTTGACCTTCAAGTGTACGCAATGGCCTTACGCTCTCATGTGATGTCATTAAACCAATCATTCTGATGACATTAAATGCCCTGCCATTAAATGCCCTGCAACAAGTACAACCACATAGACTGCTGAAAGTTTGAGTTTGATATCTGTTTCCAACAGATTTTCGGTTACCTTTTCCATTTGTTATCTTTTTGGGGGGAATTTTCTTTATTCTGATAGGACAGTAGAGAGTGACAGGAAATGAGTGGGAGAGAGAATTGGGCAAAACAAAGGTACTTTCGTGGACAGAATTTTATGAATTCATCTGATTCGGACATGCCTTGATGCCTTACTGTCACCAAATGTATTGATCGAAGGCAGCATTTTTTCCTGGTTTCGGCCCTTGTCTTATGTAGCAGCAGTAGTATGGAAACTGAATAGAACGTTCAAGCTTTGTTGTTGTTCACACGGCTGAAACGGTCTACACAGCATTACTAAGTGTCAATCCCGGGCTTGCTCACCATACATCTCATCCTCTAGGCCATGCACAAAGGCACCGCAGGCCCCTGAGTCAATGAGGTTAACTCCAGAGGTGTCCACCTTCTCCCTCGGGGCGTCGTCTGCCCACCGACGGCCAGAGGAGAACTCCCCAGAGGCGTAAAGCTCTTTGGCACGCTCATGGGCTGTGCGCTTTCTCTGGAGCGTTTAAAGAGAGGAAAGACACTTTGCAAACAAAAACATCACGTACAAAAAGAGAATTTTGAGTGCTGTGTAGAAAAACGTCATTCTGCTGATACGTTACTGTGCGTCTGATGAAAAATAACTCCTTGAGGTTATTAAAAGGCAACATACCCGAAGGTCTGACATCAATTTCTTGTCTAGTGTCTGCTCCAAGAAGTGGGGGCTGACCTGAAGCATAGATCCCTGTGAAAGAGAAAAACAAAGGTGTTTACGAATTATGACTAATATGCTTCCAAATGCAGGAAATGCATACCAAAGGAAATAACAGTGAGATATAGTCAACATAATGTGCTCCTTACCAAAAGTTTAGCAGCCTGGACCCTGACTACCCATGATCCATCACTGACCATGTGACAAATCTTCCCAAAAGAGTCATCCACTAGCCTGATCTCCTCATTTGATGAGGGGATAGGGACGATGCTATATTGTGGTTTTAGGAGACAAAGAAAGATTATTTTCTACCTGACAGTGACATAAGACAACATTATGACGTGATAAAAGTGTAGGGCTTACAGCACCATAAGTTATATCATCTCACCTCTCAGGATAAAGCTGGCTCAGAACCCACACCATTTGCACTGCAGCTGAACGAACGTGTTCGTAGTCATCATTCAACAGCTTACAGGCCTACAGTTGCAAAATGACAAAACAAATGAAAAAAAAAAAACAAATTCAGTAGATTTGACTGAAAGAAAAACTATGAAGGCAAGAACTGTATTCCAGGACAGATACTGACTTGCGCTTCAACTACAACTTACCTGATTATAGATGATCTGCTGGAGTTTCATCCCTCTGTCATGAAGTTGCAACTTCAGAAAAAAAGGACAAAGGAATTCAGGACTTTTCATATGCACCAGATTTGAAATGATGCCGTTACATCACATTGCCACTGATTCGCCTACCATGGCTTTGATAGCAGCTGTCCTAACCCTTGGGTCCTGGTCAGCAAAGTAATCGCTGATGACACTCTGAACGTCTCTTGAAGGAGTCGCTGATGTTCCCGTTGTGGCATCACTGTCTTTGGTCAAAAGCTTGTCCACAGTCCCGAGGCAGCCCAGAAGCTGAAGGCACTTGTTCCTCACTCCAAAATAGGTGTCTGACAGGTGCTGTTGGTAAAAAAAAGAGATAATTCTTAAGACAGGAGAATGTTTCCCCCAACAACACATGTGCTAATAACACGGTCTATACCTTGCATGCCACCTCAATCAGTCTCTGGGTGATGGCCACACTGTCTGGAAGTTGGGTGCCAATGACTAGCAGGGTATCCAACAACTGGGCTAAGACCTGATGGGACTCTGTGGGATGGGATTATTATTAAACAATGACCAAAACAAAATCATCTTTGACTATACCTAAAAGAAAAAAATATATAAAGACAAGAAACACTCACTCTCATTGTTGAGCGTACTTATGGCATCATCCACTATGCAATCAGGGGAGAAACCTTGTGTTTTAGACAGCAACCCAAGAAGGGAGGCGATCTTAAGACGCACTGAGGTGTCAGTCTCCTGCTTGATGAACAGAAATCAAAACCATGGTGTAAAGAAAAGTCTGTGTATTTATTCACCAAATTAGACACAGAAATGTTCCAATTCCTTAACCTCTCACCTTATAATAGTGCTCCAAAAGAATGCGTACCACACCCTCTACACTCTCCGCTTCCACAGGCTTGCGGGCAAACTGCAGCAGATACTGCAAAGCATCGGTGGGGTTGGTGGCCTTGCATAGATCTAGGTGCAGTGCAGCAGACTTGCTTGGCTTGGTTAAGCGGAGCTTTTTAGCTGGTACCTCCTCAAGTGCATGTTGCTAGGTAGATAAAGTCAGATGACAGCTGATTTTTTTAAAGAACAAGAATACATAAGCCGACAAAACAAAACTTATCTAGGTACAACACTCGTTTCCCTGAATTGATGTTTCCGACTGGTGAAGATCTAGAAAACGTCAAAGTATCGTTGATAACGTGGTAGATCGTATAGAATGACACTGAGATATAAACTCTATTGACCCCTGGCCCTGTTCATTTTCACAGTTTTTATCAGACTCTTCTTCTGGTCTGGACCTTTTCATGCCATCACACTCAACCAAGAAGGCCTCTACTAACGCTTTACCATAATCAAAATCCTTACCTTTAGCACTGAACAAGTTAGCTATCCCAGCACAGCTGACTAGTAAGTCTATTGGCGATGTATGGTATCTTAGTAGTATGCCATTTTTAACACGAACAGAACATATCTAGATCACAAACTGTGCTTACAAAAATAAATATCCTCTAGACTGTTAAAAAAAATTACGTTAGCAACCTAGCTACCCTTCAACACTGGCGAGCGACAATTAGCATAGGTTAATTTAGCTACCAAGCTAACTTTGCAAGCCAATAACGAACTGCCACTACGAAACGTCTCCATTTCTTATCAAATTATTTGTTCTCCACGTTTCATGTGTCCCGCATACATACCTGTACAACTTTCGAAAATTCCTCGTAAACTCGCTTCTTCAAATGGGCTGCCATTATCAGAGTGACAACTGTGTGCACAGTTCAGCCATAACACTTTGTTGTCACACACGTCGTTCAGTTTGTCTTGTGTGACTATCCGTTGCTGTGTAAATGAACAAGGTGCAATACTGCCACCGTATGGACAGGGAAAGTTAACCAAATGTTACTACTTGTAGCTTGATTTTCAGTCAAGAACTTTTTTTGTCCACTTACTGCATCACTGAATACCAAAGATCCTTTGTACCATTTGGCATATTCCAAAAGTGAAACACAATTTTTGATTAATTAAATTACATAAATTGTCACAAATGAAGCATTTTCCTTAAATAATAAGTATAATATCATGCATAGAACATTGGGGTTCTATTTCACCAACTAAGCCTACAAGAAATTTTGTATGTTAAATGTAAATGGTAGCCTAGGATTCACCTTATAGTAAACAAAATACCCAAATAAATTATCATATGGCAGCTATTAGTCACACACTAGTCAGTAGATCTTAATAGCCTCTTAATTTGTTTAGCATGCATCATTATTACCACAATGGAAAAGCTAGTCATACAATATGTAACACAGTCTATTTACAAAACCTAGTTACAATTAATTTTCTGTGAGCTACAAATACTCACAGCTCAATGGGCCACTGAAATGTGTACACATTTAGCAGCGCAATTTGCCCATCGATTTGTTGGGAAACGAAAGAGCACATTACACTCAACCATTAGTCTACCAAAGTCTGAATTTCAACTATATGTTCATGTTAAGACATGTTAAGAAATGCAACAACATACTGGGTTTCATGATGCCTCTATTAATTCCTTGGGATCTGGTGATATACTAGTTATAATATCTGGACCGATGATTAGGCTTCTCACAGGAACCTCTAAATCTGTACAGTACACATTCATGACTTCTTGAACTGGCTCTTTCATAAGTATGTAAATGTAAATGTAAATAAGTACATGTTATGGCATTTAGTGTACTACAATGCATCGCCACTGCAATCTAATGTCAATATTAAACAAAGGTGGATGCTTGTGCTACTGATGCTGATGGGCTGATCCTGAAACATGTGACAAGGGTGTATCATGCTATATAAAAAGAAACACAAACACAGATAAAAGAAAGTGGGTGTCACTGAGAAAATCTTTTCTTTTTAAAATGAACAGCTAGTTTAGAGACATAGAATTAAACAGTACAGAATAGAATAACACAGTAACATCCTACAAACTTAATTGACTTGACCTTATCTCAATTATACATCAAAGCAAGCATTCAAAGCTCAGGGCCATAAATTGGTGGCTACTGTTAGCAGAGCTGAATCACAGTTCACCACCACTGGAAAGACAGCTTGTAGAAATAGTCATAACTCTTGAATAGGAAACCTTTATCTGTGCTGTGGGGCTGGAAGGATACTCTATAACCTTTGGCCTCAATATCCATTTTGATGCAGTCCAGCAGATCCTCAACTGTGGCTGGGGCTTTCCATGGACCAAAGGTCACCACTGACTCCTTCTCTGTATTTAAGCTGCCCATGGCATCTCTGTACCGTGTCAGGTCCTCCTCGGACTTCAGCACACACACAATAATGTTGGAGTAGCGTGTAGCAATGGCCTCGGCCCTAGCCACTCGGATGATAATCTCAAGGTTCTCTTGGTAGTTGGGGACTCGAGAAAGGAACTGCTGCCTTCCCACGCTTTCCCCAAACAGCTGTGGCATCTCCTCTAGGATCTTCACCAGAGGCTTGAGCTCATAGAAGACAGCCTCACGATGCACTTCTTTTACATGATGAGTGGGCACAGCTTGCGTTCGCAGATACTCTAGGACCAGTCCGAAATATGTGCCATCCCGGTCAATAAAGTATCGCCCCTCTGCATCGGTCATTTTGGGAGGACCACTGAACATGTCAGCCAGTTTGGAATCTGGAATCCTCCTAAGGGTACCAACAGTGGTGCTGTACACATGACCACCTATGTTCAGTTGTACAACAGGTGATTTCTAAGAGTAATGGACAGATATGACATAATCATCAATAAACTGGTTAAAAATAACACTGGCTACATTACAAAAGAAATTTTTGATTGGGTTACATTATACATTTGTTAGCTTGTAGTAGACCTAAGCAGAATAGGCAAACTAGATCTGTAATTCATTTGGGCGGACCAGCACAAATAGCTTATCCTCAGGCTTATGTTTTTGGTCCATAGTCTAAACATATTCGGGTATTTAAATCTACACTAATCTAATCAGAAACATCCATTCTTGGACCTATGTCGCCAAGCTACAAACATTCCATGGACCACAAGGAAAACGAATTATTTACCAGATTTGAGGGACCAACAAAACTCGCAAGGCTTTACCACAGATTAGGCAGAAAAATTAATCGATTTTCGACGAAACAGCTGTTCAGAAGTTACAATAGGCTACATGTGCCATCGGTTGGGATAATTCAACCAGAAAGCTGCGATTTTTTGCCAACACATGAAGTTAATATTTTACATAAATGTATGTATAAATACTATTTTAAGTAGAGAAATATAGCCCTTACCAACTGCGCACGAGGAGACGACGGTTTAATGGAAGTTTTTATTTCGGGAAGACTCATTTCCGCGGAGAACAATTTCTACCGTGCACATAGAATCCACCTGTGCTTCCCTCTGCACTTGAACAATGGGATTTAAACCACGCCTTAAGGTGAACTAGTTTGACATTTGAGATGATGTGGACAGCATGTGGTAATTGCACGGTAAACATTTTGAGATTTATAAAAAGATTTCCATGAGCCAAAGGACCCCCGGCAGCAAAGGTGGCAACCCCATACATAATGTGAGCATTATTTTTATGCCATTTCCCACGGGCAAACAAGTACATGGAACTTCAATACGTTACTTTATCCATTAACTCTTCCGTGCCCTCCAGATACGTTCTCCATACGCCATTGCGCAAAGGAGCATCCATGGAATGCAACTCCGATTCACAATAATCTTTGTAATTGTATTTGTAAATGTAGACCAACATGTGTGAGTGTAAAGGATTCACAGACCTTTTAAAGTAGCTATCTACAACTTATAATGGGGTTCTACATTGAAAACCGGTTTTCCCTTTTAGATGACGTGGTTTGTGACCATTTACATCGTTACTCAAAACCCGTTAACCATGCCTCTTGAGGTCTTGTTTTTCTCTCGAAAAAGGTAGACTTGCTCAGTATCCATTCATTACTTTAAAATCACCAGATACCAAAATTAACAAGCTATACCAAAATTAACCACCTTTGCATAAACCCACAGTTCCCTCTGCAAGTGAAATTTCAAATTCCCTGACATTTTCATGCCCAGAATTAATTGTTATACCACCTGGATTCTGAGCAGGAAAGTCAATCTTTCTGCGGTTTCCATTTTCAGCACAACTGAACTTTGTTAAAAGCCATGAGTGGTTAACACCTAAAAATGACCAAAGGGGAAGCATAGAAATAAACCAGATTTTGGGAACAAGTCCATGCTATTGCCAAAATTCCCTGACTTTGTCCACAAATATCAAACTCCCTGACTTTCAACGACTGCAACAGGCTATTGAAATTCCATGCTCCCATGCCCCGTGGAAATCCTGCTCTCTATAAAAAGTTCTAATTTCCCCATGAGATGGTAGATATACTTTGAAAAAACCTCTGGTGGTTTGGTAAAACTTTCCCTTGAATCACAGAGTTCTTCTGTTTATAAACATACCCATACACAGTGGGGGGAAAAAAAGGTAACAAAATGGATGGATTTCTCATTTTTTATTTTTGTACAGAAAATGTCCGATATTCTGTCCATCTGTCGATGGAGACCTGCAAAGACAAAAAGGGAGCATTATTACAGGTTATTGCTACACATTTAGCTTTTTAAAGCTTCAGTAAACCACTCATCTTAACGCTCATGGACCCTCTACACCTCATGCAGTATTCAGGGGAAGTGGCCTATAGCCCCTGAGGAAATCTGTATTGAGTGGCTGTTCCGATCCATAGGCAAGCCAATCCAGGCTTTAAAACAGCCAGGCCTAATGTAGACATTTAACCACTGCTTTATACCATAAGCACCCTGACATGATGCCAAAAACAAAGATTTAACTTAAGCCCTGACAACAGCTTTCGCAGATTCTCACCCTTTATGCAGTGGGCACAGGGGCACCCTGTGGCATGACTGGAACCTCAGGCTTGACTCCCTTCTGCTCAGACACGGGGGTGGTGGGGAGGACCTCATCCTTGGGCTCCACGATGCTGACATGGTCGGGCAGGGGCTTCTTGGGGCCGATCTTGCCACTGGGATCCCAGGGCAGCATGATCTTGACCTTGATACCCAGCACACCTGCACAGGTAAAGCAACATGTGGTGAGCATGCTACTGCACAGAGGGAGAAACTAAGCATGTTGCATCATTTTAATCCTTTCTAAAGGTTAAGAGCAAAACCCTTCTCAGACAAATGCCTCTATGTCTTCAATTGAGAAGGACCCCTTTCTACTGCAGGCTTAACTCAGAGGCACAGAACGTGACCCTGTGTCAGTAACCACAGAAGAGCTGGAGCCCTTTTCCGACTCGTCATCGAATCATCACTGAAGGGAAGACCTATACAGAATTTATCAGTGGCCATGTTTGACAAGAGCAGTTGTGAGATTTTTAACTGTCGGTCAAAAATGCAGGGAGCCCACCACCTCAATTAGAGGCTTGATGCTAGGCACAGCAAATCCATCCATGACAGCTGAAAATTCAGCCCAGAAGTGGCAATAAAGCATTCCCATTTGCTCTGACTTACCCTGCCTGAGCAGGACGTGGCGGACAGCAGTGTCGACGTAGTAGTTGACGGGGTCTCCGCTGTGGATCATCAGGCCATCCACAAATTTCATGGACTTGGCCCTCTGGCCCCTCAGCTTGCCAGACACAACCACCTCACAACCCTTGGCGCCACTCTCCATGATGAAGCGCAGGACACCGTAGCAGGCCCTAAGAACAGAGGGTCAGTTAGCAGCGAATGCACAAGCGAACACACCTCTGCTGTTAAACGCCATCTAACCCATATGAGCAGAGGGAATAGGGAGTCAATTCGGGGGGAAATACTGGTCCTTCTCAGACAAATGCCTCAATGTCTTCACCTGAAAAAGACACCCTCCTTTGTGAGACTAAACCCAGACACACAGAACGTGCCCCTGAGCCAGTCACCACAGAGAGAGAGCAAGTCCTTTTCCGACTCGTCATCGTATCATCACTGAAGGGGGCCGTGGGAGTGGCACATGTAAGAAACAGGCTCACTGAGAAAATCCCAAATTGATGCTTACCTACGGACAGCCAGGCCTCCAAGCAGCTTGTAACGCAGAGACTCAGCCTGGGCGATGGCACACAGGCCCCTGGTGGCAACTTTCTCAGCATAAAGCTAGAGAGAAATAGAGCATAGTCAGTCTGAAGCACATCTTGCAAGCTTCTTATGTTTCTTCTAATGTGAGAACGGTCAAATAAGTGAATGATCAGTTCAGTACTTGCCTCCACACTACCTTCTGGGAAGCCAAACCTCTTCTGAACGACTGCGGTCAGTTCCCTAATACGACGGCCTTTCTCCCCCAGGACGTTCTGTGTCCTAACGGAATCAATTGGAGTGGCATGATTACACATGCAAATTTTCTAATCACTATTTAATATAGTCTGTACTGCTACTGACACAATCAGTCATAACCTTGTGTCACCTCACTCCATTTGGTACATTTGAAACTTATTGCACTTTATTGAACTTGCTTACTTTTATAAGCCTAATAGTAAAGATGTAACTACACAGACTGAGTAGCGCTCGGTTCTCACTGGAATAAATTGTTACCTGGTGGCAAGAATGATGATCTCTGTCCTAGTGGGAGTGACACGGACCTCCACTCCGGAGTAGCCATCCTCAGCGAGCTCGCGGGTCAGGAACTCGTTCAGTTCGGCTTTGAAGATGCCGTCTGATACAAACTGCGAACAGACAATAGCATTCACATTTATATCCACACACATGCACTACAGTAGCATCACTAATATTTATCCTACACCGAGAAGCTAGGTTAGCTGACGTCAATCATGCTCTAGCCAAATGCCTGCAGACCATTTATCAATATACTGTTAGCCACTAGCAATAACAGTAAATATACCAACTACTCGTGTTCAATACATATTTCTAAAGAATTAGCCTTGACAGCTGCCACATCAACACCAGGAAGACTAACAATTAACGTACAGTACCAGTGCAGTGACTTATCTTAGCATGCTACCGGCAATTGAAATCAGCTGCCAAGTTCGTCTAGTGGAGCTAGTTACAACAAACAATATTTCCGTTCCAACCAAGTACACTGTAAGATGCTGCGTTTAACGGTCTAGTCACAGACCACTTGTTTCTATATAAATTCACACAGACAGCAACCCCCAAAAGATCATACTGCAATGCAACATGCTGCGCCTCCCAACACATAGCTAACTGTAGCTAGAAACCAGCCATGTTTGCGCTGAAGTGTAGTGCTGACTGAATCTATAATAATCCTAACTCAGAATTTGACCAGAAACACACAAGAACATTAATAAGCATTTGTTACATGACAACGAACGTATAAATGTCTGTATTTAAAGAAAACACTCGCACAGAGCCACAGAAAAAAGAAATGTTGAAATCACCTTTCTCTTCTTCGATATTTGCACCGCCATCTTGCTGGAGGCCGTAGACAGGAAAGGAATGACTTCAGAGGCGGAAGTGAATTTATACTAAACCTTTGTAATTTCCTTCCTGAGAGCATGCAAGTGTGTGTGGTTTTTGTAGTCTTGTAGATATTTATACGTACCCCCAAAACGCATGCTTGTCAGTGGAGAGGCCTAGCAACTTTTTATGATTTAGGCCTACAGCCTAAACCTGATGTAGACTACAGACTCAACCAGACTGGTTGCACTAGACACATGAACACTTTATTTATTTTTAAAAAGGTCAAATGTATATACCTATACAGAAAATATTTTAAAATGTGTCAGCATTTTGTCTACTCAAGAGGGACCCCTAAACAGAAAAAAACATTCATTTGGCCATTCTAATGGCCATTCATTATGGCCATTAGAAAAAAAAAAATCTGTGAATTCTGTTAAAGGCAAGACATAACATTAATTCTGCAAATGAACTAACAGTTTTTTCATGCAGCCTAAGTGAAATTGTCATTTATATAATGTAGAATGAAATAAAATCAAATATTTTTATTTCAAAATAAATAATTGTATGCGTATGTCTCAAAATGTAGAAAATGGCTTGTATACTACTATACATTAAAACAAAGACTCTGTCCATGTAATATTGGGTACTTCTAAAGACCGCCATGTTTGTGCTTTGCATGAAGGGTGTCTTTGCCATGTAATGGGCAGGTTGGTCTTAGTTACAATGGCACTCTCTTCTGCATCAGCAATAGCATAAACACCAATAGATCCATCCTCAAAACTTACATACACAGACAAGTTATCAGAAATACTAACTGCACAAGGATGTCTGCAGAGATAGAACCTACCTACTCTCATTCCGTTTGATACTCGTATAGCTGTTAAAATGACTCTAGCACAGGGCTTAGAGGAGCAACCCAAGTGACTGATAATGGTTTCACTAATGTAGACAACATATTTACCACTGACATCCAAGTACGCAAAGAGAATTTGTCCATTAGCTTTAACTGCACACAATCGACCTTGGCCCACATCCAAGATGTTGATGTCAGATTGAACACTACTAAGAATAGCATAGCTGCCATCAGCAGAAACCTGAAAAACTCCAGATGGGTCAACAAGGTGCTCTGGCATTTGGAATCTCTGGCAAATCGTGTCATCCGACATCTTCCATGAATAGACAGCCCCAGATGCAGTGATAACAATCACATAGTCTGGATGATCTAAGATGGGGTTGAATGCAAGCACATGTGCCTGACCTGAGAGAGGAAACTCTCTGCTGATGTAACCAAACCATAGACTGACAGCCAGGAGGTTGCCCTCATGTAGGCCTAAAAGGAAAGTGCTTTCAGGTGAGATTATTGGCTTTTCCACCTTAAGGAGAAAGCTGCACACTTCATGTCCATTTGCAAGCTTCCAAACCCTTGACAGCCCCTTGTCTGAGAGTGACACTGCAGTCTGACCCCTGGGTGTGATGAGGACCTGGGATGCTGCACTACCAGAAATGCGGTAAAGATTGACTCCATCTACAATTCTCCACACATAAATGTCACCTGAGGCTACACTGACTAGATACTCACCATCCTGTGAGACAGCAAAGTCTGTAACTTTACTGTGATGCAGGAAGCAGCCTTCCACTTTGCCACTTTGTGTGTCCCACTTCCAAACAAGTTCTGTATCATTTGTATAGCATTGATCTTCACGACTTTTCACAAGTGCCAACTTTGTTGCTTTGGACCCAGTTTTTGGGAGTGCGGCTGCTACTCTGACAACATCTATGTCCCAGGTAGTGATCCCGTTGACCATAACAGCTGACAGATGTTGATCACCCACTTTCAAAATTTTTGGGGTTTCTGCAGAGCCAGTGTTAAGGCTCAAAACACATTTCCCTGTGCACAGATCCCAGACCAAAACAGATGTGCACCCTTCTAATATAGCTAAGAGAAATTGGGAATCATGGTCCAGCATCGCTTGAACAAATGGTTTGCCTTGTGGAGCGAGAAACCGATCATCCACAGTGCAGCTTTTTGTATCCCAGAGTAAGATTTTCTGTCTCTTACAAATGAGCAAGACCTCATTCTCAACGGTAAAATCTATGTTCAAAACCACCTCAGTGTCTTCATTGCTCAAGTACTCTGTAGTGAGGCTTGGACTAAAAATGTTTTGAATATTCCAAATAAATAGTCTACCCACACTGTCAATACATGCCATCACCTCTTCCACAACTGATTTCAAGCCAATCAGTGGGCTCTCTGTAGAACCAGAGAGTGTAGAGATGAGTTTATGGCTCTGCATATCAAAAACAGACACATTTCCATTATTCTGACCACAGAAAATAAAATGCTGATCAAAGGGACATGATATGCATGTGACAAATCCGGGGCAGTGTAACTGAGTGATGTCACGTTTTGGCGATTTATCTTCTATGGAGTACATACAGACATGATGTTCTCCTCTATACCACCAAAACATCTTTGTTGCAGTGACCAAAAAGCCCTCTGGTGAGATATGGTTCTGATTAATTTCTGTATTCAAAACTGGAACTTCCTCAAAAATCATTGTGTGCATATCACATAAGAAGAGCCTGTTACAGCTGGAAGACGACAGAAGGTAGCCGTTTGACATTTTGAGACTGGCATATGTTATTGTGGGCACATGGGGCAGTCCAAATTGTTCAGAAGTAATCCCATTCCAAGCCCAGACAGAACCATCACTAAGGAGAAGAACTGCTATTCCATTGTCAGCTATAGCCACATCTGTAACAGAAGACTTCATTTTCACTGACAGTTCCCATGTGGAACAAGGAACATGAGAGGAAGGAGACAGCACCATGGTTATCCCAGACCTCATATTTCTCACACATAACTGTTTTGCAAAGTCCTCCAGCTCAGGAAAAATCCCAAGGAAAGGAAAGAGTTGTGCTTGTATTATTAATGGTATGTCTGCCGGAGAGTTCTGAAGTAAAGACAAAGAACCTTTAAGGATACAGACAAGAAGCCATAGCTCTCTGGGCAACATAAACTGAGAGATCTCCTCCAGCCAAGATATCAACTCTTGCCCTAAACCTCCCATCAACATTGCATGGTGAAAACCAAAGGAGAGCATTACATCTTGGCAAAGCTCATCTAGCCTTCTACTCAATTTTAGGTGATAGGGTAGCTCAAGAACTTTTCTGAAATTGACACCCCCTGTCTCAAAGCAGGAGTCTGGGAATGTAATGGAAGGTTTGGATGTTTTCCACAACCATGGCTGCCCATAAGGGTTCCTATCTATGTACATTTTCATAGGTTTTGCCTCTGTGGTGTCTTTTTTGTTAGATTCCATGTTGGGTCTTGAAGCGATCTCTAGTGGCTTAGCCCTTCCATATGCCCACTGCCCACTGAAGTAGTTAGCTAGCTGGAGATGGATTTCATCACTTGTGTCTATAGAGTCAACATATCTCTTGAGGGTGACTAACCTGAAATGTCTACTGACCCAGAACAGCACATGAGAACCTGAGATTTGTCTACCCACCAGAAAGCCTTCAAGATCCGAGAGTAGCCTCTCTACCACAACCTCAGGGAACCTTAACTTATACGGTGGGTCCTCAATTGGGAGGAACATGGAAACAAGATCATACTCACAGGAAAGGATATCTGTCAGTTCAGCCTCTGTGAGGCCATATCTTGACAGTGTTAGGAAACTCAATGATCTGCTAACAAGTGCTTGGCCATGTTCCTTCTCAAGGTGTTGAAGAAACCAATTGATGTTGTTATGAATGCCTTGGCTGAGAGACTTCTCAGTGACTTCCGTCTCAGAGCTCCAAAGGCTGACCTGTCTGAACAGGAGCTCTGCATAGAGAGGGAGAGGACACTGCTTAAGAGCCTCATTGACATACATTTGTTGTCCTGAGGTGATCTTCCTTTTGGAGCTCTTCAAAAGGTCTGTTAGCATCTGACTGCAGCTGCTTCTTTGAAATGGTTCTAGCTCTAAAAAGAAGTTAGAATTTGGATAATGTTTCTTGAGATATGCTAAGGTGCCAGATTTAGTGTAGCTGGTGGAAATGACAACTTTGACATTAAGAGGTAAGGCTTCGGGCAGCCAGGTCATGTGTTGAGGTTCTTCAGAACATGGTGTCTGGTCAAGGCCATCTACCATCAGGATTAAGGGATACTTGGAAGACGATGCTACAGCTAAGAGTTCATTAAAGGCCTCTTTCAGTTGAGTAACACCTTGCATGCAGTTGTCCCATGGTTGATTATAGCTGACAGCCATATTGTGGCAGATGTTGTTGAGATGTTGCTTCAGTGGTAAGGGAGCAAAGTGTGTGATCACCACAGGATCAACAGACTTCAGCCACAATTTAACCTGAAGGACAAAATATTTAAAAAATCAGCATAAATAGGCCATATATATATATATATATATAACAAGCTGATATTGTAGGTATTCATTTTATGTTTACATAAACATTATTTACATACTGCATGTCATTGATTTTAACACAACGATCATGTAATTCTTTAGGATCCTTGTTTAACTGAATGTTTAATACCTGACTTGCACAGTGGGCCATTAACACAGTTTTTCCAGAGCATGGCCCTCCAATAAGAACAAGTGGATATTTTGGGTTTTGCTGCTCAAGGTAAACTTTGACCTTTTGAGCCGCCACATGTTCAATCCTGTACAACTGAGAATATATGTGACACAAGTCAGCCTGCTGGGACGTGGTTTCAGTGCAAGGTGTTGGTGCTGTCTTCTTTGTGACAGCTGAGTCGATGAGTCTGGAGAGGTCGGTGAACAACTGCTGACAAAGTCCATCAATGTAAGTCTGCCTCAAGGCCAGTGTATAACCCTGTTGCCGATCACACTGTGTGGTGGTGGTATACACCTCTAGATGAGAGGAAGTTACTAAATCAGGCAGGAAGTGGTCACGGATAACACTCAGTCGGTCACTTGAATCTTGATGGTCTCCTGTCTTTTTCTGATTGATGATCTTATGGATGTAGCATATACAGTTTTTCATATCACTGGATGAACAATTTTTCATGGCGAAGCGGAGATCACTCTCAAGGCCTGAAATTACAATTTAAATTACATAACAACATAACATAACATATTATATAAGACCAGTATTTCCTCTAGATATTATATACATTATATATTTATACAGATTGGTTCACCTAACCTGATCTAAAGTACTTCTGGGCCTTTTCTGTTGTAATGCTTCCATCAAGAATACACTGCTTTACAGACGCATGCAGCACATCCTTCACTTCCTGCAGAGAGTCAGCCCAAGTTTTGGCTTCTGTGATTGCCGCTGTCTGATATAGAATGTCAAGAGTTTAATCTGAGTGAATTATATATTTTTTTTCATTTGAGAATATGTGGCCTGATGAGGTGGTACCTGGCTGCTATGTTGACTAAGCAGACAGAAGCAGGGTGGAATGATGTTTTCATCTCTCCGATAGCATCCCTCCAGTAACCCTGTGTTTAGCTGCATGGACTGACATGCTTGAAGAATGTTCTGAAACTCTGATATCTCCACCTTCTCAGGTAAGGATGCTGTGCCATACTCCTCTCCAATCAGAGCCTGGGAAGTGAGAGTAATGAGGGCATTTTTTGGAAAGTAATTCTAGCCTGGGCCTGCCAATACTGATCTGGAGCTCCATAGTCTTCACTCTAAGCAGTCAGGGCGAATTAGCCAGGCTAATAAAACACTACAGTTACAAATTAAATGATAGCATTACATTCATTGGTGGGAATTGTTAGTATTTTAGCCAATATCAACCTGTGTGTGTTTATTATGCCACTGAAAGGATGTATTATCGGTAAAAAGGTTAAATATCTTAACTGACTGATATCCCCACCAAAACTTTGTGAGCAGATTATTTACAGCAAAACAACATTTTTTGTGTTGCCATGCTGGAATGTTGTGGAAACAAACCATTGTCTTCTGAAATATATAAGCTAACCATTTGTATTCTACGCATACACACAGTAGGCCTACAGTACGCTACAGCATTTTCCACTTTATTCCTTACTGAACAGAGATATCACTAGCATCTTAACTGTTTTCTGTATTTTTCATTTCTAACATGTGGGCCTGAAAGTTGTTAGGCTAAGCATTTGATTTGTGCATTGCATTTTGTAATGTAATCACCACAAAGAACGGTCCCACTGAAGTGTCTCTGCACCGCTGCAGAAGATGTTGTCGGCTCTGCTTGCTGGGCCAGTCCAGTGGGTTGAGGCCCTCATATGGGTCAATAACCTACAGGAGATAATCAGAGAAGGCAGTAGTATTCAAAGAACACATCATACATTAAACACTTAAAAATATCTAAACTACGTATATACATACATATACTAAGAAACACACACACACATATATATATATATATATATATATATATATATATATATATATATATATATATATATATATATATATATACAGTATATGCGAGCATTTTGATCCAGATGTTCAATTGCATTTTTTATTAATATGTTGTCAAAAGATTTCAAAGAAAGACAAACAATGGTGAATGTCATTCTTGTTCAAACACCAGACAACAGACCAAACAATGCAGTGCAGAGGCTGGAGAATGGCCCGCAGGCACTGCACCTATATTACATGAGATAAAGGAACAGGTGGAGGATCAGCAGGAGAGTTACACAGCCTGAAGCGCACCAAACCTAAAGCTAAATGGTAAATGGGTGGCGCTCACTCTGAAATCCACTCCATGTTTTCGTCTGCAATGGTCCCTGAGCTTAGGGAACACAGTCTCTCTCAGCCCTCTCCTCTCCTGGACAGAGTCTGAAAACACACAGGACATCCTGTGAGATCTCATAGATGCACAGAACGGGATGGAATTGGAGCATGACTGTTTCAAACTATTCTCATTTTACTCCCACAAAAAAGTGGTAGAAAATGTTCAGAAATGCAATTTCAGAAAGAACTTTCAAAAGACTTTTTATTTATTTTATTTTTTTTATTTCGAACTCTAGACTCTCAAACTAAAATAATCAAGACATCTGTTAAATGTTACGATCTTACTATACACACAACTGCTGAAAACCATATCTGAAAGAAAGACCAAATGCATAACAGTGATAAATTATCCACACCACCTACCTCGTGGGTTTGAGCACAGGTAAATGTTCACACTAGACATCAGTAAGCCTCCTGTGAAGTATGAAAAAAAAGAAATTGCCACTGTTGTGTCCTATAGAAAATGTGTCTCACTGTGATAACATTAGACTCGATACTTCCAGTCAACTGTTCCTGAACAGGAAACTGAAAGTCATGTCAACACTGGACGTTCTTTGTTCATGGAGCCCTCAGCAACGCCCCCAATGGTTGACAGACATGTAGCTGGGTCTTTGTTTTTGCTCTCATGAGCAAGTTGGCACTTTTATATTCATATACACAAACAGTTCAATTATATGCACATGCAATTCACAATATTTAACACACACACACACACACACAAAAATATTTGAAACCATACAACAAAATAAACACAAAATGACTGAAGTGAATTTTTTGATTCATTTTATTATTTAACATTTGTACACAATAAATACAAATTTGTACAGCTATAATATGCAGAATTTTGCACCTGTTTTTATGATATTGTCACCATGTCAACAGTCTAAAGAGAAAGCTTGTTATTATAACCAGATTTTAGCAGCTCTTAAAACATCTTCAAATGAAAAAAAGGAATACTTGAAAATAAAATCCACTGGTGGAGGGTGACTGTTTTAGGAAGTTCATAAGTTGAAACTGGCCGAAGAGAAACATCAAGATGATGAGAAACATCAAGATATCAGAGAAAGCTTGTTTTGTGTGTGAGAACAGCTTTTGACACAACGGACACAGCTGTAAACCATAAACTTCAAAACAAGTTTGATAAAATTCATAAGATCTCAAAGAGATCAATGAGAAAAGATTGTGTTTGAGCGCTGAGAAGTGAATGCAGCAGATAGTTCAACACCGTTGCCTTTCCATTTAGCTGTTTCATTCCAGAAGACATTTGACTTTAAAAGTTTCACTTTCATTCCAGACACATTTGATTTTAAAAGGTTTGCTTTCATTCCAGACACATTTGACTTTAAAAGCTTTGCTTTCTTGCGCGTTTGTAATTCACATTCTCTCTATTTCATTTCAACATTTTTTATAAATCATATGAGGAACCTCTGTTTTAATAATACACCACTCCGTCTCACCCCTGGGGGAAATGAATCCCTTTGCATTGGTATCAAATGCAAAGCACATGACCATAGCTGGCTTTTCAATCACATCCCATATGGGAGAAGACAAACAATCTCAACAACGATAAACAAAATTGCTGGGCAGATAGAACAAGGGGCAAGGGGCAGCCTTAAAAACATACTGAGAATCACAACTTAGAAACACAAAAGAAAGTGCTGCAAAGACATTAAAAAATTGCTTACACGTTAAGCATTAAATATTACTTCAGAAGGGAATGCTTTTGATTAATCAATAAATTAAAAGTCTCTTTTGAGATCTGCGGGGCAAATCAGGACAACTGCTGCATACTAGGTGACAGTTCCACTTGTTGCAAGGTGATAGTTGTCTCAATAAATTTTGTGTGCCTCACTCACTCAATGGCTTGGGGGAACAACACATCAAACACAAAACAAAAACAAGACAAGCTTTCTACTTCACACAACTAAAAATCCAGGCTGCCCCTTGTATGAATGAATGGCATTCCTGAAACCATTTTATTTCAGTCAGCTCTTGCCATTTTCATCAACTGGAACATTACGCACATTTAATGTCAGTGGTGCAAGTTGCCTGTTTTTTTTCCCTCTTTCTGCAAGAGAGTATCTCAGGAGGTTAACAATCCTTTATAAATACTGCCACAACAGTCAGCCAAATACATCTCACTTAGTCATCAACAGTGTTTACACAATACAAGAGGAAGAGAAAGAGAAAGAGACAGAGAGAGGGAGAGAGAGAGAGAGGAAAGACAGAAATTAATAAAAAATAATGCACTTTCAACTAAATGCTCAGATATTGATTGGCTTATATAAATGAATAGTCTGTCGGTGGATGTGGTGAGGTGAGGGGGAGTGAGACCCATGAGACACCCAAGGGCCACTCACACACTCACTCCCAAGGGATGCCACATTATTCACACTGTCACCCTTTTTTTCTTCCTTTCACTTAACAGGACTAAATATTAGTAATATGCACAGATGCCCGACTTCATAGGGAAGAGCTGAAAGAGATAATATCGAGGAAGTAAGTACTAACGTTACTCAAACATCAGAGATTGCCACACGACTGCGGAGTTGGCGTCAAAAGGTGGGGTTCAAAGCAGGGAAAGCACTGGAAGCTGAGGAGGAGACGAAGGAGCCAGCCTCCGTCAACCCCTCTCTTCCTCATCCCCTCCGTCCCCAAGTGACCCTCCCCGTGACCCTCTGCTTCTCCATGACAAATTTTGTAAACTCCCTTTCTCCACGAGATGATGACATAATGATCCACAATTCGTCAAATTAAGCTGTCCACTCAGCTTCGCTGTATATGACGCAGTTTCGCACACACTTCCGGAACGTTCCTATGATGACAGTAATGTACTGTACTAATGCTGCACATTAAATACGTTATATGATATGACTAAATAACTGTATTTTCCGATGCCAAGGCTTCCTCTACCCACTCCCCTGCACCCCACCCCACCCACCCCCCACCCCAACTGTTCAAGCCCCAGAACCTCAACACTACTCCCACCCCCCCACACACACACTCCAAATGCTCACTCATTCTAAATGTGCAAGAAAGCCACTTTTAAACAATTAGCTGCTCTTAGCTGGTTTCAAATCAGCTGCTCTCTGGGCGGCTCTGAACAGCATGTTCTGAAACCCCTGCTGCTTATGGAAAATAATGAGGATGCTTTCAACACACATTAACCACTGGGGGGTTTGTAGGGGCTGCCTTTTTCTTCTTGGCCTTTTAAAACATGTCTTTTTTCGGCCTTTTGACATGTCTGAGTGCCACTCTGGTCACCTTCAGCAAAAACTCTCACGAGATCATCAGGTCATGATTCTACGATTCTTCTGCTACTTGGGTTTTTTTTTTTCCTAGAACATCTAGACAGTTATTACAAACGTGGTTTCGATTAGCGGTTAGGATTCATTTTGCGGCTATCACAAGATCTAAAAATGAACGCACTCAGACCACACACCACTGGGCTAACTCCAGATAGTACACAACACCATCAACACCATGTGGGAAACTGGGGATCAACATGCAAACAGATCCTCCAAAATGTCAGTCACTGTTCAGTTTGATTCCTTTTGTTTTGTTTTGCTTTGTTTTCAATCTAGTTCTACATTGGGATTGGAGATGCTTTGGAAAACACTTCCTAGCGCCCCTGATGAGTTTTTCCCCCTTTCCCTCAGGGCTGAAGGCGTGTGGGGGGGCGGGCGTCCATGTTTTGGCATGAGAGTGGTTTAAGGCACCAGACAGTCTGTGACTCAGGAGGGAACGTTTGTTGAAGTGTCTGGAGACTAGAGGCCCCTCCCTCCATCTGTGTCAGAGGGCATTGGTTGGCTGTCCTGGCAAGACCCTCTATCCATTAAAAGAGGCGGTGGTGGCTGCGGTGGTGGATGAGGTGGAGGAGGAGGCGGGCTGGCGGGAAGGAAGTGAGAGTTTGGTCATTGCTGGCCACAAGGGCGGCGCTGTTGCTGCTGCTGCTACACTAGCGTGATCTCCACTTCCTCCGTCTTCTCAGTCGGGCGGCGCTGTTGCTGCTGTTTGGGCGGAGGGGGCGCTGCTCGCACCTGGGAATAGGAAGAGAGAGAGAGAGAGAAAGAGAAAGAGATGGAAAAGAGAGAGTGAGATAAAGAGAGCAAGAGTGATTCCTTGTTAGGTGGCTGAAGTCGAAGTCAAGCAAAATCTTTCTCAATCAGATAACTCTTTAACTGAGGAGCGTGTCTGAGCATCTCCACAGATAGAGATCTAGCAGCTGAGCACAAGGTCGTGTTGAATGCGTCTAACAACATCGTGCTCTATGTTCTACAAGAGGAATACTCAATTACTGTGTACTACATGTCTAGGGAGCCACACAATGTGACGCTTGGATTTTCAGCTAGTCCGCTCTGAATGAGGTCAGAAAGCAGTGATGCGGCCAATGGCTACTCACAGGACGCAGTTTGCCAGGACCTGCTCCATCTGGGGTTAGTCTCAGGGGCTGGGGTGCGAACCCAGGACTCTCTGGACTTAAAGTGTAGCTGTGATCTGTGACACAGAATGAGAGGAGAGTGGGAGGCAAAAGGACATATTTCAGTGAGAGGATTTCAACTCAGCTGAAGCAGAGACAGTAAAAACAGACCAAGAGGTGCCAACATTCAACAACTGTTCTACTTTCCCAGAACAGAGTTGAGCTCTCATACGCTGATACCAAAGATCACTGAAAAGTTTATATTGGGACGTAATGCGACACTCGTAATGCGAACTTTTCTTATTTGCTCCCATAGCAATGTATTATGTTATTGTCCATCTTGGTTTGGTAGAAGTATCCAGCTGAAAGCTGCATGCAAAGCTTTCACAAAGCTCCATGCCCTGAGACTGCAGGAAACTCACTGTGTGCGGGCCCCTTGTGTGAGGGGGGCATGAGCTTGTGCTCTCCGTTGACGGAGGGTGAGCGAGGCATGGGGTGGGACGAGCCGCCGGGGGGCTGGTCATACAGGGGGAGCGGCGGCAGTGATGAGTGACCCCTCTGGGACGGAGACACCTGCTGGAGGGCAAAAGGAAAAACACAAACACAGGCACACGTACACACACGTGTGCACACATACACACACACACACACACACACACACACACACTTAAGTTAATCATCATTTGACTCAATGTGAAGAAACATATCAGTTCAGCAGAGTTCAGCAGTTCAGCACAGTCAAGGAACAAAGGCCTGACTTCATGACAAATAGGTAGTGTAATCATGGCTATTTTAGTGCGTGCAGCGAGAGGTGCTTGAACTTCATCCGGGAAGTTCTGTCTCGAGTCACGACTGATTGCCAACGTCTGCTGTGTCTAGACTGCGGCAGTGGGGGGTGTAGGGGGCCTCGTATCAAAGAGCGCTTAAAGTTTCTCTAAGGATTTGTGAGTGCTTATCAAAGGCGCTCTGATGACAGGCCCATGAGCACACTCCCTCGCCCCCGAGAGCTACTTCCTCAGTGCACCCCCGTAAACAGCTTAATTTCAGGAAGGATGCAGCCCCTCCTCATATAAACACTCTTTAGTTGGCTCCCATCAGCTCTCAATCAGCCTTTCGTTTTTTTGCCCAGAAACGTCCCACAACGATTCTGTCTGTAACATCCTGTGGAGCCCAAAATCTGTTTCTGACATTAAAAAAAATAAAAGGTCATAAAAGGAACAGCGGAAGGAATATAATCCAGCGCATCAGTGATGAGTCTTTATGACTCTCCTTTATTTCAATTTGGAAATGCATCGGGAAATAGGAATACCAGTGCCACAGTCTGTATATCAAATTCTGTTTACGAATGGCAGCCATTATTACAGAGCATTAGAATAACCATTACTGTTCCCAGAACAGGACCATCCAGCCTTTCTAACTGCTTATTACAGAGCATTAGAATAACCATTACTGTTCCCAGAACAAGACCATCCAGCCATTCTAACCACCAATGCCAGGTCTATGGGAGTTAGGATGTCTATTTAAAACAGTGAAGACACTGATGCTGACTGCACAGAATTGGCCTGGGAGTGTTTGGATGTTGTGGTGTTGTGGAGATGAGATTAACGGCCGGTCTCGGGCGTTTTACCTGAGCCTCGTGTCCCCAGTGCGAGTCTCCGTTCTCCGAGCTGTTGAGGTCCTCCACCAGCACGGACGGAAAGACGCCCACACGGCCGTTGAACTCGCCCTCCCAGAAGCCGTCGTCCTCCTGGTTGTCCTTGTTGAGGATGCGGATGATGGCCCCCTCGGGGAAGGACAGCTCGTCTTCCGTCTGCGCCTCGTAGTCATAGATGGCCTTCACGAAACTCACTGAGACGAGGAGGACACATAGACAGAGGGAGGAGCCGAGTCAGAATGTTCTCTATTACTAAATAAGTTTGATTGAATGAACTGAATGGATTCTAAACTGAACTGATTTCTGCATAGATTCTGGGTCTGCTCGCATTGGTGCCTGCTGTTTTAACTTTAGATAGTAAGACAAAAGCCTGAGGTCTGTGAAGCTGAAGAATGAAGGGGTCTGTGCACGTCTCAATGTGTGTGTGTGTGTGTGTGTGTGTGTATATGTGTGTGTGTGTATATATATATGTGTGTGTGTGTTTATGTGTTTATTTGTGTATGTGTGAATGTGTGTGTGTTGTGTGCATGACTCACTGCTGGCATCTCCGTTGGTGCTGCCTGAGGCCAGCTCGGGCTCGGTGGAGTTGCTGGAGGTGTGTGAGCGCGTGTCCAACGTGGCCAGGGACTGGAGCATGCTCAGCAGGCTGTTTGAGGTGGGGAACTGCAGGTACTTCTCCGGCACGTAGCCCACGTGGCCCGTCTTATTCCGCGCCTAGAACATCACAGAACCGGCAGTTTAGAACGGTTTCATTGAAAGGAGGAGCTCACACGCTGGTCGGTCCATTTTCACTCTGTTATGTCTGCACAACTACATCAAATACTATGTGTATGATGTGATGACAATGTGATCCTCAGTCTAGTAATCTGGCATAAGCACAGTTGGCCACCCAGTGCAGTAGTCTAATTTGCTGTAGTGGGTATACTACTGTGGTGAGTATACTGTCTGTCACTGTAGTGGTTATACGGTCTTGTACTATTACAGCGCTGTCAGTATTAAAGCCTATGTTTTACTGGATAAGTATGAGCCAACACACACAATGATGTTCTCAAACTTTCCTGGACCTTCATTCTACCTGATCTGTTTAAAAGCAAATGGCATACCAGTTCACTCTGTGGTCTAATTTTGTATGTGTAGATATTTGAGAATGTTGCTGATTGTAGTGTAGTTGATAGGTTGCATTGTTGATATGAGTAGGTGTGTGTGTGTGTGAATGTGTAAGAGAGAAAGTAAGAGAGGAGAGAGAGACTGTGTGTGTGTGTGATGCTTGCCCTTACCTTCACCCAGTCTTCCATGTCTCCATCCTCAATCACCTCCAGCATCTCCTGCTCATCGATGGTCAACTCATCTGGCTGAGACGCCTGCCACAGGACAGAACAGAAAACACATCTCAGCAAGATATCACACACAACACACACACAGAGACACACACACACAGCTCATTAGGCTAAGACGTGGACAGGACGTGTCAGAATAAAAAACACATCTAAGGAAGATAGAACACACAACACACACATACACACAGGGGTGGGAATCGAGAACTGAGAACCGAGTAAAACTGAGAAATATCAACCACAACCACACTCTCTCTCTCTCACTCACACACACACACACATACACACACACACACACACACACACACACACACAGTACATGTCAGCAGTCTGCTGGCTGATACACTTTCCCATATTCTATGCACAGTGAAATGCGGGACCAGTGCTTAAGTCAACTGTTCCATTATGTAACAGTGGCTGTTTGGGCTGCTTTCAAAGTTAACCATTAGATTGTTTAGCCCAGACTTTCTTTTGTTTGGAACTTGTTAGGCTGCAGTAACTTCAGTGGGAATAAATGGGAGCAAGTGTGAGGGTGAGCTGATATGTTATCACCTAATCACACTATCTGACCAGTGTGTTCCTGTCCACCTCTGTGAGAGTGCATGACGAGACAGCGGTGGTCAACTTACCTTATAGGAGTAGAGCACCTTACAGGTGAGGGGGTAGTTCCTCAGCGTTCCCGACGGACTGGAGCTGCTGTCGTCAAACACCTCCATGCTCTCTTCCAGGTCCTCTCCGTCCTCTCTGTCCAGATCAACTGTAGTCTGCAGGCACAGAAAATGACCAGAGGTCAACAACACCAAAGCCTTAGTGACGACCACACAGGAGGCTAGCGGCTCAGAAAGAACAAAGAGTGGCCACACAGTCTGAATTCCAGTGCTATATCAGTTGCAGTCTGGAGAACACTGAAAGCCTGGGACACGTGTCTCTATATCCCATAACGCTCCCACGGAAAAGCTGGCATCTGATTGGTTGAGAGGCAGCAGGTTATGGGTACAAGATGATAAGACCTGCCTTGGCACCCTCCCCCACCCGGTACAATACACAACTTCTCCAGGAGAAACACAGGAGAAGCTATGGGAGATCAGGTGAGCACTGCTTTACCCTCCACCCAGCCCTTAGGATAAACACACACACACACACACACACGCAAACATCCAATCCAATGAGGATCACCTAGGTTGGTTCCCACCCTCCTTTATTCCAGAATGTGTATGTGTGTGTGTGTATGTGTGTGTGTGTGTGTGTGTGTGTTGAGTCAGCATGGCTCTATTGACACAGTAAACTCAGTGCTCTGAGCCTGTCCCGTGGGAGCACACTGAAAAGGAGCAGGTGGGCCCAGACTGTAAGGGATCCCTGTGCTGTCCAGGGCCTGTGCTCCCAGCAATGCCATCCCCACGACACACACACACACACACACCTCGTATTCTCTTATCTGGGTCGCAGCATCAACCATCAGCCAGGCAAGCAGACCCAATGTAAGGGACAAGAGAACACCACAAGAGGACAGAACAGAGAGATACAAGAACAGATGACGGTGAGATTGACCTAATCTCAAGAGCGTTCTGTTAAAAATGGCAGTGCAGACTCAATTCTGCCCGGGTCGAGATAAATGACGCACATGGGCTTTTCTTCCTGACAAAGTGTTTCTGAATTCACTGTTGCGTCGCAGGACAGCATAAAGGCAACTCATTAGAGCAAAACACGTCTGTCTGGAGGCTAATATCTTGTTCTCGTGCTGGTCAGTCTGGAGGACCTGTCTCTTTTTCAGACATTCATCTATCTCTCCTTATCTGGCTCTCGGGCCTCTGCTCAGTCTTGGGCTTTTGATGCTTTTACCCCCTGGTGCAGCACGATGTGAGCAGAATGTTAAACGCAACTCAAGGAGATGAGAAGACTCATCACACACTCTCTCTCTCTCACACACACACACACAAACACATGCATAAACACACTGATTTAGAAAACTGAATCACAGCTTCAGGTGTCTAGCAAGAGAACGTAATAAGGAGATTACACCACCCCACCTCACACACCCGATCCCCTTTTTTATTGATCAGTAAATTTCATTATTTAGATGTGGCTGTTCCCCTCCGTGTCCAGCAGGTGTCAGTGTACCCCAGCCACATAGCAGATGGGAGCTGGACCACAAGGCATCTGTCAGACAGAAGAAGCTGACATTCATTTGATTGATGTTGATGATTAGCCACAATGATGACGGCGGGGCCACAGACATCCTGGATCTCCTGATGCAGTCTGGAGTTCATGCCGCTCAAAAACGTGACTGGGGATCCTGATAACAAAAGAACTCACCTCACACACACAGACACACATACTCACGTACACACGCAAGCACGCACACACACAGATCGGCAACGGTGAGGCAGAAGCTGCGTCACGGCAACCGGTGTCTGCCGTCTACACAAACAGAAAGTGCGAACCACAGACAGATCCATCACAGCCTCGTCTAATCCTCACACCGTTCTGGGCTCTGATTGGCTGCGGTGTTCCATAATGCCATCGGTGCTGACAGGGATAGGTTGTGTGGCAGACAGCTGAAGGTCATAGTGCCCCTGCCTCCCTCCCTCCCTCTCCATCACTCGATCCATCTCTTCTCTCTATATAAAAACATAGGGAGGGGTGTGTGTGTGTGTATGTGTGTGAGGGTGGAGTGCCTTTACTCTCTAACCCAGGGGGAAGGGCTGTGTGTGGCGACCTGAGAGGTCTCTACCCTGCTTGGTTGTGTGTGTGTGTGTGTGTGTAGGGCAGCTGGAGGAGGCTGCTTGAAGGCTGCCTGGCTGGCTGGCTGTGGGAGCGGGTGGGCAGCACACAATGGCGCTGACAGGCATCAGGAAATGGCAGGCGGTGACGGGGGAGAGCGAGAGAACGAGCGAGTGAACGAACGAATGAACGAGTGAACGGTGGATAGAGTGGGCGTGTGGGCCGGCAGGCATTGAGCAGCCCTGTTTGTATAGGGAGCTGGGGAACAATGCCCGGTGTTTTCCGGAGAGAAGGGGGGTTGTTAGGGGGGGGGGCTGATGGGCTGACGGCCACAATATGCTGTGCCTGTGCTCCCCCACTGTGGTCACGTCCACAAAAACATAACAGTTAATTCAGAGAGGCAGGGGTGGGGTGTGTGTGTGTGTGTGTGTGTGTGTGTGTGTGTGTGTGTATGGGGGGGGGTCACTCTGGTAAACATCCAGGCATGGGGAGAGGGCAGATGGACTCTTCTGTATCCCTCACATCTCTCAGTAGCCCTGCATACAGACTCTCTCACAACACCATGGCAATGGAGCCAGAGGGAAGCCTGAGAGGCCTCATACTGTAGCCCTAAGGGAGCAGTCTGGCAGACAGGAGAGGGGAGTGATTGTTGGGGGGGGTTATGTGGTGGATGTGGGGAAGAGGGGTGTGTGTGTGGGGGGGGGGATCTAAGGAAGGAGGGGAGAAAGAGGAAATATGGGATTTGGAAGGAGAGGGCAAAGGCTGGGGGTGGTGGGGCTCACCGAGATGGAGGGGTCGTGGGTGGTGAGGGTGGGCAGTGAAGCCCAGCGCTCGTTCTCCAGCTCCTCCATCACCTGGTTCATGGCGCTCTTCAGCCACGTATCCACAGAAACGCCCACCTGCCGCAGCAGGTCAAGACGAGCTTCAGCCTTCAGTTTTATTGTCTGTTAGGGAGAGAGGGGCAGAGAGACAGAAAGGGAGAGAGAAAAGTTGAAACTTGTATCTCAATGTATTTTTATCCAATTTCTGCACAACATTTAAACAATCTACACAGATGAGACCTTTACTCACACACAACAGGTGGGTAGAGATATTATAAGACTCAATTTCCGACACATGTACGCACGCATACACACACACACACACACACACACACACACACACACACAGACACACACACACAGACACACAAACACACACACACACAGACACACACAAACAGATACACACACAGATACACACACAGATACACACACACTATCAAAGCCTTTATTCAACAAAACAAAGAGCTGGCACAAAATGAAGCTGCCGCTGCTGCTACTGTTTTTTCTCCAACAAACACAAAAACAAACAAGCAAACTGCGAGTTATCAAAGTCCCAAGAGCCCAAAACATCTGCCTCATTTTCTGGTCCAGTTCTGATGGATGTCAGTGAAGCTGGCGCAAAGGCTTGGAGCCGCAGAGAGGGGAAAGGCTGGTCATTGACCACATTCCAGAGCGCAGAGTTCCCTTTGGGACAGAGAGCTGGAGGCAATCACCAGGCTTATTGATCCTGATTGATCCCCAAGGCAAGTGTTTGGGAGGGAGGAACGAGGGAATGAGAGATGCCGATAGAGAAAGAAGAGGACAAAGCAAAAGGTGAATTTTGGCAAGGTTTCTCACAGATTTTATTCACGTTCCTCACCAGTCATTTGCGAGAAAAATCTCCCTCCTTCCTTCCCTTCAAAAAAAGACGAGGATTAAAGGGGGCTTTTCTGATGTTTGCATGAATTTCTCGGCGTCTAAGTCAAAACCACAGGCGGCGCAGTGTGGCACGGATCATCACGACATGGCGCGGGCGTCTGAGCTGGCAGATGGGCGGCTGAGACAGGATGTCAAAACCATACGGCTCCAGTCAGAGGCTCTGACGTGCAGATGACACACTCTCTCATCTCCTGACAGAACCAATAATCAAAGCTGACACTGAACATACTGAGGCCCGGATGGCGTTTGAGTCAGCGTCATGCTCATAGTCACGGTGACACGGAGAATAGAAGCTTCCTCATCTTCACATACACACAGAGATCGACTATTTCACTGATGTCACTGCCATAGGGGGTGGGCTGGGTACCGATGCTTTGGATCTAAGAGTGGAGTTTTTGGAGAGTGTGTGTGCAGTGTGTGTGTGTGTGTTTGGGGGGGGGGGGGGGGGGGGGTGGTGGATGGTTGATGGATGGGACAGAAGTGCTGGAGATGGCAGAGTGGCAGAGTGGCTATCAGCAGAACCAGACAGGACCTGCAGAGGACAAACTCACACTCACTCAACACACTCCGAGCACTCGGACATCCAGCACACAGGCCGACTACCTTCGTAATGCCCACTGAAGAAATAAGAACAGGAGTGTGTGTGTGTGTATGTGTGTGTGTGTGTGTGTGGGGGGGGATTAAGCTGGCAAGGAAGTAACTGAATAGTTCCATTTTCAAACGACAACTCTTCCCCTCCAAGCTATTCGAGCAGAAGGCCACACACACAAGTCACAGTTATGAGCTCCCTGAAACACACAGTGAAAGTTTCTCTCATTTATTACACAGCTGTCGAGTGTGTTGTACGGTTGAATTCCACTAGAAAATCACCCCCCTCCCAAAATAAAGAAAAAAGAAAAAAAGTCAGACAATAGGCCTGTTGACTGGACACGTCTGGAGTAAACTGAGCTCTCTTTAATAATTGATGCTAAGCACACTTGCTGCTGGCTACTAGCTCTTTTAATCTGCACTTTGCTGGAAAACAAAAGCTTGGCAGTTTCATTTACTAGCGAGCAGCTCCGTTCTCATCTGCTTTCTCCTCTTCATGTCCATTAGATCTTAATATGGCCGATTAAATATTTAGTAGGGCTCACAAACTAATGGGAAGACCTGCAGGAGGAGCCCTGCCAGTGTTATTTTTCTGAAGTGAAAGCTTTATGCAGTAAACACTGTAGGGGGATTGTGTGTGTGTGTGTGTTTGTTTGTGTGTGTGTGTGTGTGTCTATTTGTGTGCGTGTGTGTGTTTGTTTGTGTGTTTGTGTGTGTGTGTGTGTTTGTGTGTGTGTGTGTGTGTTTGTGTGTGTGTGTGTTTGTGTGTGTCTATTTGTGTGCGTGTGTGTGTTTGTTTGTGTGTTTGTGTGTGTGTGTGTGTGTTTGTGTGTGTGTGTGTGTGTGTGTCTATTTGTGTGCGTGTGTGTGTTTGTTTGTGTGTCTGTGTGTGTGTGTGTGTGTGTGTGTTTGTGTGTGTGTATTTGTGTGTATTTGTGTGTGTGTGTGTGTGTGTGTTTGTTTGTGTGTATTTGTGTGTGTATGTGTGTGTGCGTGTGTGTGTATGTATGTGTGTGTGTGACTTTAAATCAGGGTTGCTCCCATTGTGTCATCTGCATGATCCACGGTTACCTCTGTCACTGTCACTCTAAATGGATGTTCATTTGTTAGTTCTATCTCAAAGGGACCAGCAGGGGGCGTGAGAGGTGATGATGCGATGTGTGTGAGAGAGAGAGTGTGTGTATGCGTATATGTGAGTGTGTGTGTGTGAGTGTGTGTGGTGCATGCAGCAGTAGAGTGGAAGGTGACTATGGAGGGTTTTTTTGTGTGTGCTGTTGCTTTTCTCCCTCCTGGGCCTGAGCTGCTGAGCTGCATTGATCCCCTGTGCAGACTGACAGGTTGCTCTTTGGGCGGATCGATCGATAGGCCGGAAGAACTCCGGCGTGGGCGGGAAACGTGACGCTCGGGTCGGGCAGTGGAGGTAAATGGAGTCATTAGAGAAACAAGGCAGCGCACTCATCATCATCAACAACAACAACAACAACAACAAAAACAACAACAACAACAGAAGCAGCAGCAGCCGCCACCAACAAGCCCCTTCTTGTTTGTATTGCTGATTACACATTTACACATTACACAAAAATGCCTGCGCTGACACGCAAACCTGTATACAGAGGAGTGCTTGTTTCATATAAAACACACACACACGCGCACGCACACGCATACACACAAACACACACACATACACACACATCTGTACCTCTGCCTTGCGGATGTTTTCTTTGGCCTCTTCGATCCTCAGCTCTAGGTCGTTGCGGCCTTGCTCAGTGGGCGGGATCCCCAGTGTCTCGCACTCCTCAACAGCCTGCAACATAGCAGTCAATCAATCTAGCAGCCAATTGGGTTCAGTCCTTTACTGACACAGTGACATGTTTTTCCCTACACTTCACTTTGTGATTTGTCATAATCATAGAGTCATAATCCTCTTTCCCGTCAGCAGTCTGTAATGCTGAGGTGTCCTTTCAACGTCACAGCAATGAATACTTACTGACCCCTCATACTCAAACACACACACAGAGGGAGAAATTCATTCTTGGCATACATGATAATGTAAAACTCATGTCTGTGTTTTTGTGTGCCTTTGTACGTGTGTGTGTGTGTGTACATGTGTATGTGTGTGTTTGTGTGTGTGTGTGTGTGTGTGTATATGTGTTTGTGTGTGTGTGCGCACATGTGTATGTGTGTGTGTGTGTTCCATACCCTCTTATAGTGGATGATGTTCTTGTGCTCCCTGGCCACACGCGTGGCCCACTTCCGGGCCTCCTTGTTCAGGCTGTGCTCCTCTGTGGTGCCCGTCTCTGACTCTAGCTGCCGACTCTGAATAACAAAAACAAAACCACCAGCACACCAACCCCCCCCCTTTGGTCACCATGGGAACCAAGCACAAGACATCCCACACACAACTCCCCGTCACTAAACATCCACCCACCCCCAGGGTCTCCACCACACACTGATCCTAGACCAGTTATTCTATTTGATTAGATTTTTTGGTTTGTTTATTTATTTATTTGTTTATCCATCCCTGCTTGGGCTCCAGAGCTAAAGCTACTCCCTCAGCAAAGCCCCCTGTCCTCCCCTGGCTGATCTTGAGGGAGATTAATCCACAGGCAGGAAGGCAGGCAGGCAGGGGCCACACGGATGAAGCCGTGGAGGGATTGCATGCTGATGTAAACACAGGCAAACGGGTAGATGGTGGGAGGGATGGAAGTGTGTGTGTGTGTGTGTGCGTGTGTGTGTGTGAGATGACAGCGGTGGGAGACAGCAGGGCTGAGGAGGGAGGATGGGATCTGGAGCTGTGGGGCAGATAAGACGAGCCCAATGTAAAGCAGCTTTAGGCCGGGGGGCTTAGAGGCAAAAATCAGCCACAATGCTTCTCCTGACCTACTCTGTGTGTGTGTGTGTGTGTGTGTGTGTGTGTGTGTATGTATGTATTTATACAAATCTAGGGGCCTCTGTAGGGTATGTAGTGTGTTGAACATAAACAGTGGATCACTAAGGCTCTATGAAAACAGTGTGTTTGTACATAAGTAAGCCTGCATGAGGAGAGTGAGTGTGTGTGATTATGTAAGATGTCTGTGTGTGTTAGCGAGTGAGCCCCAGTGTTAGGGTACCCTTCTATGTCAGAAAACAGTACTCTGCCTTCCACCATGCACGCCTGTGTGTGTGTGTGTGTGGTGGTGGTGGTGTTAGGGGGGGGGGGTCCCTTCTCTCTCTATCACTCCCTTAATTTTTTCTTCTCTTGCCTCATCCCTCTCTCTCTCTCTGTCCATGGGCAGGGCTGGGGCAGAGGTGGCACAGTGACTGGGAGCTGCTCTAATGAGTGCTGATGGTAGTCTACTCCGTCTCCTCTCCTCTCCCAGTGTCCAAATTGGATCACAAGGTGGGAGGCCAATGGGCACTAACTAACACACACACACACACACACACACACACACACACACACACACACACACACACACACACACACACACAGGGCAATGAGACAGTTTCTCTCAGTCTAATATTGCCAAGTGGTATTTGCCAGTGCGTGTGTGTGCATGCAGAATAACCTGAAACAGTTGTTTCTGTGTTCTTCTACAGAACATATGTTGTTTGTTAGTCTGGAGTGTGTACTGTGTAGAGGTGTGTGTGTGTGTATGTGTGTGTGTGTGTGTGTGTGTGTGTGTGTTCATGGGAATTGAATGTACTTGCCTTTGTCCTCTTCCAGGGATAGCATGTGTTGTTTGTTAGACTAGTACTTGTGTGAGTGAGAGAGACGGTGTGCGTGTGTGTGTCTGACTCTCTCCTCTTCGCCTCTCTTTCACAGAACGTATGTGTGTGTGTTTGTTTCTTTGTGGTCGGCTACGAATGAAAGCATTGTTCACTGCACTCCCAGTGTCGACTTATCGATTCTTTCACTCCTAATCCTGTTGGAAGCACCAAGCGTACCAACCAGCTACTGTTCCATACACACACATGCACACGCACACACACACACACACACACACACACGCGCACACACACACACACGCACACACAGACTCGCGGGGGAGAACAGACTACTGGCTAAGATCTCATGAGACAATAGGAACAGTCTATAGCAGCCAGAGAGAAAAAAAGAAAGAGGGAGTAGAGAGAAAAGAAGAGAGAGAGAGAAAGAGCAGAGGACAGGGAGAAGAGAGAGAAGAAGAGAGAGAGAGCAGGGGATAGGGAGGAGAGAGAAAAATCATTTTGTGTCTGGAGAGCGAGCCATCAGTGCAGCTGGCTGGGCTGCCTGTACGTGCCATGGCTCTATAATACTCTGAGCTGGTGTGTGTGTGTGTGTGTGCGCGAGTGTGTGTGTGTGTGTGTAAGGGGCGGGGTGGGGGGGCTGCAGAGGAAGGAGATGAGAAACACATGATTACTCCCCCTTTTCTTCTGTCTCTGTTCTTGTCTTTTGCTTTGCCATGCTCTATCTCTTTCTCTGTCTTTCCCCTTTTCTCTCGCTCCTCAATTGTCTTTTACTTTGCCTCTATTCTCTTTCTTTCTATCCTTCTCTGTCTCCCTCTCTCTTTTTCTCTGTCTCCCTCGCTCCTCCATCTTGATCCAACGCTAAATCACAACCATGTGGCTCTCCTAACCTTGCCTGTGAACAAGAGACATGGGGGGAATTAATGGGATGGAGGAAGCTGGCGCAAACATACATGCTATGTGTGTGTGTGAGAGAGAGAGAGTATGTGTGTGTGTGAGGCAGATAGACAGTGTGTGTGTGAGTGTGTGTGTGTGTGTGTGTGTGTGTGTGTGTGTGTGTGTGTGAGAGAGAGAGTATGTGTGTGTGAGGCAGGGAGATAGAGATAGAGAGTGTGTGTGGGTGAGAGAGAGAGTATGTGTGTGTGAGCGTGTGTGTGTGTGTGTGAGAGAGAGAGAGTATGTGTGTGTGAGGCAGGGAGATAGAGATAGAGAGTGTGTGTGGGTGACAGAGAGAGAGTACGTGTGTGTGTGCATGTGTCTGTGAGCGCGTGTGTGTGTGTGTGTGTGTGCATGTGTCTGTGAGCGTGTGTGTGTGGGACTGGATTCACTTTGGTGTGCGACATGTGACAGCGCAGCGGCTTGGGACCATATGTGACGTGCAAACCCGCACATGACAAGACAGTCTAATGAAACCACTTCTTCTGCGGACAATTATGGTTAAATAAGTACAAGTGATCCACTTTACAACTCTCTCTGCTCTCTGCAGTAGAAGGGAGTTCCAGTTTCAGTCACTCTCTTCCATGCTCGTCCAAAACATCTCCTCAGTTTCCACGCGCCCTTATGTAAACTCTCTCCCTGGGATCCCAGTAGCTCTGCAGCCCAGCTGAATACAGTTTAGTATTGAATAAGTGTGTGTGTGTGTGTGTGTGTGTGTGTGTGTGCACGCGTGCACATATGTGTTTGTGTGTGTGTGTGAGAATTTCTCAAGATGTACACAGGCATGCAAAACAAAAGCAGGATAACAAAACAAAATGAAAGAGATAAGTGGAAAATTGTCTAGAGCTGAAGGTTGCATCCTTCCCATCATGCACTGCAAGAACATCGACATGCAGTGGATGACAGGCACTGATGACAGACACACAAACACACAGTTACCATAGCACACACACTGATGAGCGGAAACACACACGTCACATTCTTCATTCCTTCAAGAACATGACAGACAGACTAAACCACCAGTGTGTGTGTGTGCGTGTGTGTGTGTGGACGGGACGCTCTACCTGGGCCAGGGTCATTCTCATGGCACTGACCGGAGACGGCTCTATGTCCACCAACTGCTCAATGGAGTTTAAGGTCTGAGCAGGGGCCAGGAAGGACAGCGGTTAGGGGTGGGGTGGGATGTGACAGTGGACAGCAGAGCAGTTAGGACAAAGAGTGGACAACAGGGACATTAGAGGGACACCAGAGAGAGGGAGAGAGGGAGGGGGGAGAGAGAGAGAGAGGGAGAGAGAGAGAGTTAGTGAGGATGAAGCACAGAAAAGAAAAGAGAGGGTTTCATTAGCACTGCAAATACAACAGACAAGAGCTGGAACAGAGACTGCTGACTGCACTGAAAGAATGAGACAGAGAGAGAGAGAGAGCGGAAGAAAGAAAGAGTGAAAGGCAGAGAGAGAAAGTGAAAGGGCTAAAGTGAAATAGACAGAGGCGAGAGAATGCCAATAGACAGTCAGCAGTAAAAAGCAGACAGTAAATGTTAAAGAGCAAAGTAATGAAGGACAGAACAAGGGCGGAGGACAAGACGGCAGCTCACAAATAAAGGCAAGGAGAGAGGGATGAAAGCTTCAGCTGGAGGGAGAAAAAAACAAGAGGTTAGGAGGAACACAGGTTAACTACAACCAGCAAAGGAGGCGAAGGTGACAATGGAGGCACTGAGAACAGGGCATAGAAGGTTCTAGAGTGCTGGAGTGAAGGATCTCTAGAGGGACACACACACACACACACACACACAGAGGAGCAAACCCAGCCTGCAGCAGACTGTTAGTGTGGAGAGAGAAGCTGGGCTCAGAATTAGTAACAGAGTGTTAATTACACACACACAGAAATAGGAAGAGACCCCTGTCAGGTGTTGCTCAAGGTGTGTGAAAAGGTGATAATAGTGTACACAACTGTGTGTGTGTGTGTGTGTGTGTGTGTGTGTGTGTGTGTGTGTGTGTGAAAGAGAGAGAGAGTGAGTGGAGTGGGTGAGAGTAAGAGAGAAAGAGAGAAAGAGAGAGAAAGAGACACTGGGAAACACAGCAGCTACACACACTGCATCAAACCTTGAGCCACCAACCCCAACGCACAGACACACTCACATATAGGAACACTCAAACATGTAAACACATGCACCCACGCGCACACACACACACACACGCACAAACACTCAAACTCAAATACAGATGCACACCAACACACACATACATACGAACACTCAAACTCACATACACACTCACACATGTGCCCATGCACATACACAGACACAGAGACAAAGACAGAGACAGACACACACACACACACACACACACACAGCCCATATTTTAACTGTCAGCACATATCCATTTATGAAACGACCTCTCTTTTACTTAATTAATTAGCTACTGACTTATTTAATGAACATATGGGTTGGGCCTCCTGATACTTTGACAGGTGACTCATCATCACTGCCATCATCATCATCATCATCATCATCATCATCATCATCATCATCATCATCAGATGAAGAGGCAGAGAGAGAGAGAGACTCTGGTAGTAAGTATTTCTGTGTGTTAGTGCCAAAATGCAGTAGGAGAGGTCATCTCCCTGAGTCTAGATGTGATGGTGGTGCTCCAATTGCTGTTGTGTTGGGTGTTGGGGCATCTGGGAGGGGTGGATGGGAGAGTGTTGATGGGAGAGTGTTGATGGGAGAGTGTTGATGGGAGAGTGTGGGTGGGAGAGTGTGGATGGGAGAGTGTGGGTGGGAGAGTGTGGATGGGAGAGTGTGGGTGGGAGAGTGTGGATGGGAGAGTGTGGGTGGGAGAGTGTGGGTGGGAGAGTGTGGATGGGAGAGTGTTGATGGGAGAGTGTTGATGGGAGAGTGTTGATGGGAGAGTGTTGATGGGAGAGTGTTGATGGGAGAGTGTTGATGGGAGAGTGTGGGTGGGAGAGTGTTGATGGGAGAGTGTGGGTGGGAGAGTGTTGATGGGAGAGTGTTGATGGGAGAGTGTGGGTGGGAGAGGGTGGGTGGGAGAGGGTAGGTTGGGTGAGGAGCTGTTGTTGAGGTGGTGATGGGATAGAGAGAGAGATAGATAGATAGAGACTGTGTGTGTAGAGATGGAGAGAGAGAGTGAGAGAGTATGTATGAGTGTGTGTGTCTATGTATGTATGTGTATGTATGTGTGTGTGTGTGTGTGTGTGCATGTGCATGTGCATGTGCATGTGCGTGAGCGAGCCAGAGATGTGTGTGAGGGTGTAATTGCTCACCACGTCACTGTCGCTAGGCTGGAATTGGAAGTCTTGTGCTTTGTGAAAGACAGGGTTCTCCTGCATGAAAAGCTGCTGATTGAAGTCCTGCATCACCTGCAAACACACACACACACACACACACACACACACAGGGAAAATATTACATGTTTGTTTAATAATAAGTGATTTAATATCTGCTGCAGACACAGGCACACATACATGCTTAAGCGCGC
>JAIFZK010000208.1:475000-480000 GCA_027481765.1 Tenualosa thibaudeaui
TGACAACAGGGGGAGCCCTTGAGCATCTCAGTGGACCTGCGTCAGCTTTTCTTTCTCCTCATGCGAGAGGAACGTACCGTCGGAGAGCAAAGGAACGAGAGTGTGTGGGGGGGGATGGAGAGAAGACTGTGAGAGAAAGACAGAAACAGAGAGTATCTGTACCATGTTTAGATGCACTCTATGTTTCTACAGTCTATGTACTTTGGGAATATCATCTCAATTAGAAGGGTCATGCCAACAAAGCAAACTGAATCGAACTGAATCAGATTGAATTGAGATGAACTGAACTGAATTGAACTGAGATGAACTTAATACCAATAGACACAGACGAGACAAGACGGAACCTCAATCCTGCTACACTGTGTCCAGCCCAGCAGTGCATCTCCTGATGTCTGTGCTTGTGGAGCACCTGAGCTGTGAGCCTAAGCGTTGGAACGCACCGGACTGGGATGTGCAGCTCGTGCTGCAGGGACAGCTGCCTACCCAGAGGCCCACACTCTAAGCCCCAGTGTCCAGTCATCAATTATGCACCAGCACAACCCTCCCTCCCTCGCCCGCCATCAATCCCCCGCCGTGGTGGGGATTAGGATCTCAGGCGACTTCCAATTGCTGATCCCAGACCAGCCCCAATCATCCCACTCCCTAAGCTTCGCCATGATGGGCAGAAAGAAGGCGCCTGTCCCCAGAACAGTAGACTGGGGCAGGATAATGATGTCGGGGAGGGATGATAATGAGGTGGGGGTGTACAGCAGTGGTGGTAGCATCAGCATCACACTGCTCTGCACCAAAACACATAACCAGCTCCGCTCAATCATACTAATGCTGTTTAACCGCCTGAGTGCTCCCATCACAGGTACAACACTGCTCCACTAAAAGAGAATGAGAGCCTGCATGCAAGAGAAAGAGGTAGAGCTACGGAGAGAGAGAGACAAAAAGAGAGAGAATGAGAGAGAAAGAGAGAGAGGGAGAGAGAGCTACAGAGTGAGAGAGGGAGAGAGAAGAAAGAGGGAGAGAGAACAAAAGGGAGAAAAGAGAGAGAAGGTCTAATACTGCTCTTAACTCAAAACAAAAACAGCATCTGTGTGTGCACTCTATGATGCATGCAGCAAATGTCTCTCTCTCCCTCTCTCTCTCTCTCTTTCTCGTTTCCTTGGACCGGCATCAAGTTAGTTTACAACAGTGGCCAAATGAGCACACGAGAGACCACCGGGCTCCGGTTCAGGGGTGCTCTCTTGCTCCCCAGCTAACTGATTGGCTGTCACCTGTGAACGTTCGGGTCATCACTCAAAGCTGGTTGGCCCTCACGCCGCTAGTCTCTCCGCTGAAGGACGAATGGCTTGGGGCCCTGTCCAGATGAGTTGTGGGAGTGAAATGTGTGTGTGCTCTTGCTGTAAATGGCGCTGGAGAAAATGTTGAGTCACTAGGATGCTCTCCTAGCACGCCTCACACACTCCTCTCCTTAATGTCTTACTCCAACTGTGTGTCACTTCTGCACCGAACTTCTCACACCCGCTATGAACGTCCCACTCCTCCAGTGAATGCCTCACTATAGCTGTGAGATCACTCCTCTAGTGAAAGTTCCATCCCAGCTATGGTCACACTCCTCTAGTGAACGTCTCACCCTTTGACCACACTCCTCTTGTGAACATCTGAGTAAACTTTCATGACCCGGTTCACCAGAGACTCAGTGTGCCAAGATCTGGAACTAAATCAGGATGTGATCAGAGCCGCCACTGGGACACGGTCAGGGCCAAGAGATTCCACAGAGCTGTTTGTGCTGGCAGTGACCACAAAACAAACAACCTCCCCTAAAAACTTTAGCCCACAGACAGGGACCCTGTGCAAGGCCATCAAGGGTCTTCAAAGTCTGGCTGTGAGGAAGGTGGTGGAGCGTGGTTATTATATGAGAGATGTTGGATGTTAGCCCTCACCCAGAGTGGTAGGGTAAGACATGGCAGAGAGGAGAGGAGAGGAGAGGAGAGGAGAGGAAAGGAGAAGAGAAGAGAAGAGAAAGGAAGAGAAGAGAAGAGAAGAGAAGAGAAGAGGAGAGAAGAGAAGAGAAGAGAAGAGAAGAGAGAGGAGAGAGAGGAGAGAGGAGAGAGAGGAGAGGAGGAGAGGAGGACACAGTGCTGCTGTGGGAGCTGGACAGAGAGCAGCACATACCAGACATGCTTCCCTCACAGTCACACACACACGCATGCACACATGGACACATAGTCACACACACATACACATACACACCCACACACACACACAAGCTTGCATACACACACAGTCACACACGCACACGCACACAGTCCTTTCTCTCACTCACTCTCATACATTCTCTATGCTTCTGTGAAACATACTGCACCGTACTGCACATGCACAGGCATATCTTCTCTCTTCTGTGTAAACTCAATAGCCATGCCTTCCCTCTTGCAAAGTGTTCTCTCTCTCTCTCTCTTCCTCTTCCTCTCTCTTTTTTGAGACTGAAGTTACTGAGTCTAAAACCCTACTAGCCTTGTCCAGCTTCAATCTCAGTGGTGGGGCAAATGGGTAATCTGTCGGGTGAGGTGTGGAGGTCACGGAGAAAACACTAATGCATGACTGAGATCCTTTACCACACTTCATGACATCAGGCAAACAGGCATCTTTTTAGACAGTTGATATTTATAAGGGTGTGTGTGCGTGTGTGTGCGTGTGTGTGTGCATGTGTGTGTGTGTGTGTGTGTGTGTAGGTGCAGTCACAGACAGGAAGGTTAAGGCTGAACATCTCCAGTCACGGTGTCGTCTGCATGACCCATACTTAACAGGCCTCCAGACAGTGACACACACCAGTCAGCCAAGCGTGTCCTCAGTGTGTAAGTGCTCATCAGTGTGTGCGTAGGAGTGTGAGGGTGTGTGTCGGGGGGGATGGTGCAGAAGCAGGTGAGGTGGAGTGTCATCATGACACATGGTGACCTACTGACCCCCTGTGGGACTGAGTCACTAAAAGCACAGGGGAGGGAAGAGTGAGGTGAGTGGAAGAGGTGAGGTAGAGAATTATACAAAACCAAGGAGAGGAGAGGAGATGGGAGAAGAAGAGAGAAGAAAAGAGGAGGTGAGAGGAGAGGAGAGGAGAAGAGAAGAGAGGAGTATGAGAAAAGGAGAGGAGAGTGGAAGAGAGGACAGGAGAGGTGCAGAGAGAAGGGGAGAGGAGAGAAGAGTAGAGGAGAAAAGAAGAGAGAAGAGGATAGGAGAGGAGGTGAGAGAAGAGGAGAGACCTGCCGTCTCACCTTGATGCAACTGATCAGGTCGGTCTGGTAGTAGCGGTCCTGGTGGGCATTAGCTGCAGCTAGCGTTAGCAGGTACTCATTCCTGGCGTGAGTGGCCTTGGAGTTGCAGTCGTTCCTCTTGGCTTTTAACTGAAGGACAGCAAAGGACAGATGAACGTGTGTGTGTGTGTGAATGCATGTGGTGTGTGTGTGATTGTGTCAGATTGAAATGATAAAACTGAGTAGAGGGATGTGTGCTTGTACAAGGGCAGTCACAAACAAGCTGCTACCCACTTTCTTCCAGCCTTGTGGCCATTATACACTGAGACAGCGAGAGAGAGAGAAAGAGAGAGGGGGGGGAGAGAGAGTTGGTGAGAGAGTGTGAGAGTCTGGCATAGGCATCTGCTGGGAGATCACAAGCATTGGAGCCTATGTGGTTCTGAGCTTTGGTCTGCTACTAATGCTGATATGAGTTCAGTTCAAAAGGCCCAAGTGCAGCCTGGGCCCCAGCAGGTGAGTGTGTCAGGCATGAGAGATGAGAGTATGTACACACACACACACACACACACACACCCCCACACCTCCAACTCAAGCTGAAACTTAAAGGAAAATGGCTCAATTTTATTTCACCCTGTGATGAAAGAGAGAGAGAGAGAGAAAAAGAAAGAAAGTGAGAAAGTGAAGAAAGAAGGGAAAAAAAGAGACATGGTACTCACCTTCACGCTGGCTTTCTGTAGACTTATCCTGGACTGGAAGAGCCCCAGCTTTGACCTGTGAGAGCGCCAGGAGGGGGTCGGGGGCGAGCGAGCGAGAGAGAGAGAGAGAGAGAGAGAGAGAGAGAGAGAGAGAGAGAGAGAGAGTGAACAGACATCATCAATCAAACCCAGATCAAATCCCATCAATCCCCCCTGGTGGGGGTTCGGGCCAGGCAGCATAAATCAGTGCATCAGGCCCAGCTTGAACCTGTGAGAACGACGCAGCAGCTGCTGTAAATCCTGCCAGAGGCTTGGCCCGCCACACGCTCCCCAGCAGCTAACATACTACTCTTTATGAGCAGCTCAGGGTTGGAGACAGCCAGGGAGGGTAACTAATTGCCTAGGGTCTGTTTGTGTGTGTGTGTTGTGTGTGAGATCTGAAGAACATGTGTACACAAGACTCCTGCAAAGAACTCTGTACTTTTCTGACATTATTCCATCAGGCTTGTGTGTGTGTGTGTGTGTGTGTGTATGTATGCTTGTGTGTTTGTGTGTATGCTAGGATGAGTCTGTAAATACAAACTAAAATCACACTCCTACTGCCCCCACACAGGCCATCTCAATTCCTATCCACTTTGGGCTGAATAATAAAATGCAGATCAAGGCTGACTGTCCAATCGATACACACTTCCTCAGCCAACACGCCGTTCCTGGTGGCTGACCTCTCCCCCACTCGCTCACTCTTTCACCACCTGTCCATCCCTCACTCCCTCCCTCCCTCTCACTCACCCCTGCAGTCACTCTCTGAATGTCTCTCTGCTGTCTCTGTCGGCAGTCCTTGCTACTACTGAATGCTGTTTGTCCCAGCACAAGATTGGTGGCAGCGCTTAGCTGGGCCTGACTCTGCATCCTGTGAGTAAACAGGTCAGCAGGACAAAGATGCTGGTGGTTCCAGTCAGCGCGTCAACCCAGTGGACTGACCCAGTGGACTTTTTAAGCTGTGGGCAAACAGTAGACTGAATCCACAATGACTTGTGACTGAGTTCAGTGAGGGTTGGGGGTGGGGGGT
>JAIFZK010000208.1:485000-500000 GCA_027481765.1 Tenualosa thibaudeaui
GTGACAACGTAAACAGTTTCTGGGGAAGAAGAAAGAGGAAGAAAAAGGGCCAAGGAAAAGCCTCTAAAGCTTCTAGCACCTTCTGTGTTTAGAAGTACCACTTAAATCACAAGGGCTGTGCAAGAGCCTTCTCCGTGTGTGGAGCTTACTTCCTCCACTCCACTCCACTGCACTGCACTGCACTGCACTGCACTGCACTGACAGCCTGCGATCTCGTCGAGGAACGTGCACGGAGCCAAGCGGAACCCAAACGGAACCCAAACAGCATGTGCATACTTTCTCACGCTCCTGCGTGCCGTGTCATTAGCCATTCTGCTCGGCTCTGCTGAGAGAGGGGCTCTTGCCTAGGGACCCTTTTATCTCATGACTCTGCATCAGACAGCATTCTGGATCTGACTGCTCGCTCTGGCCCAAACTGGCTGATGGCCAATGGTAGATGATAATGGATGAGGTGGTTTAATGGTGGCAATCACAGGCAAGACATCTTCATTATTCACTATTAATGCCAAAATAGAAAAACGCTTTTAGAATGTAGGAGCCAATGTATATATGATGTAGCATATGGTTTTATGTAACTGACAGTCAATGTGGTCTGTGACATAGCTGAGGGATTAGTTTTCCTCAGTGTCATTTCATGCGTGGTACTTTGGCTTTTAAGAGTCTTTGGTTCTCATGCTGTGAGCTTGAGAGGACTGAAACTGAAAAGGTGTGTCCAAGAAGTTAGAAAACCTCAACGGTCGGCTTGCGTCTCAAACAGGAAGTTCTGTCAGACACAGGATATGAGGTAATGCAGCAGTCTCGGGATGGTTTCATCAGCAGGTGGGGTCAGGCATCACTCCTTATATGGGTCACAAACACCCAACTTGCCCCAAACAAAAGATTTGTGGCGTTATTCACAGAGAGGAGATTAAAGGCGTTAATCTGTAGCTCAGGGTTATGAAGGCCCTAGAATACATCCTAGACGGCAGACTGATCCTAATCAAGCTAAACATCAGTTGGGGAAACATTCATGAAATAGGTCGATCGGTCCTGATGCCAGTGACCCCAAAACAAGCCATCATGATAAACAAAAACAAGGGCTGTGATAGTGGAGACTACCTGGGTCATTCCAGTAACCTTGAGCATAGCTTTGTGGAGATCCATGAGGCTCCTGTAACCCCTCTGGAAGGGCAATTTGTCTGTACCAAGCACAAGAGGGGTGAACTGGTCGGACTTGTGTCTGGGACACTGGGTGGGGAGACAAGGGGCAGGTCTTCCAGAAACACACCAGACCAACTACCCCCCACACACACATTCACTACGCTAACACACCAGACCAACTACCCTCCACACACACATTCCTCTTCCTGTTTTTGTTGGGCCAGTGGGGTGTTGAAAGGCACGTCTGCCCGTCAGGATATCCTGTGCAGACCACGCAACCAGGCAAAGAAAGGAGAAAGAGAGAGAGAGAGAGAGAGAGAGAGAGAGAGAGAGAGGCAGAATGTGTCCAGAATGTGTGCAGGTTTAGTAACCTAGTCTAGAGGACATGAAAGTCTAAAGGGCAATCTGAGATCATAAAGGGGAAGTGGGGAAGGTGAAGTAACGGGACACCAATAGCAGCACATGACGCTCCATTGCACTTATGTCAATGGGCAATCCAATCTGCCTAACATGTAAAATAAAAGAAACAATTCGACATTGAATTCTGCGTTCAGCTCTGACTTTATCTGCGTTTTTTCCACCATCTGAGAGGCCATCTGAAGCCGTAAAAACACACTGCTTGACACAGGCTTTTGTCCTTTCTTTGAAAAGGAAAATGATCAAATGGCGTAGCCATAAAAGAGGATGGAATCGGTGCCAGACATTTTAGAATCAATCTCGCACTTCAGTGCACCGTCTCTAGCTATCTAACAAGACAACTCCTTTCAGCCACCTCCACTCAGTTGCCCCTAACCTTCCTTTTATTCATTCTCCTTCTCTCCATCTCTCCTTCTCTTTCCCATCCACCCCTCTTCTTCTCTCTTCCCTTTTCATCCACAGTTTTACTCTAAAGCAGGCCGTCGCTTTAAATCCATCACTCAATCCATCTTTCACACGGCCTGGTCTGCCATGTTGACAGTCAGCAGGACATCCAAACACATAACCAGTAATAACATTAGAGTTAGATGGCACTGGGCTGTTGGAGCGGTTTAAATGCATATTGACTTTAACCCCCCTGAGCCATTATGCCAAGTCAGCATGATAGAGGGATAGACAAAAAGAGAGATGGATAGAGAGAAAGACAGAGAGAGAGAGCAGGGAGGTTGGGTGCCAGCTCAGCGTTTAGCCGGGGAAGATTAAAACAACAGGATCTCAGCCTTTCCTGTGGCCAAACTGACAGGAGAAGGCTCTGCATCACCGTTACCGGGGGGCCGGTGTGTGTAGCACGTGTGCACAACATGCCTGCCCTGGTGGAACACCAGAGATGGCGAAAGAAAGAGAGAGAAACAGAGAGAAAGAGGGAGAGAGAGATAGGGAGGGAAGGGGAGAGGGAGAGAGAAGAGAATGGGAGGTGGACAGAGACAAATGAACAGGCAGTGCATGTGAGCGTGTAGAGTAGCGATAAGGCCGATGAATGAGGAGGCAAGAGAGCTAAGAGGCTGACTGGAGAAAGGAGAAAGGAGAGAGGAGAGAGGAGAGAGGAGAAAGGAGAGAGGAGAAAGGAGAGAGGAGAGAGGAGAAAGGAGAGAGGAGAAAGGAGAGAGGAGAAAGGAGAGAGGAGAGAGGAGAGAGGAGAAAGGAGAGAGGAGAAAGGAGAGAGGAGAGAGGAGAGAGGAGAAAGGAGAGAGGAGAGAGGAGAGAGGAGAGAGGAGAGAGGAGAAAGGAGAGAGGAGAGAGGAGAGAGGAGAGAGGAGAGAGGAGAAAGAAGAGAGGAGAGAGGAGACAGGAGAGAGGAGAAAGAAGAGAGGAGAGAGGAGAGAGGAGAGAGGAGAAAGGAGAAAGGAGAGAGGAGAGAGGAGAAAGGAGAAAGGAGAGAGGGAGCCTGGAGCAGAGAAAACAGGGACAAGACTGGAGGTGAGAAGGAGGAAGAGAAAAGGAGAAAGGGCACTGGGGTCACTGAGTGTTTGCAGAGCCAGCATTCTGTGGCGCTGGAGGTCCACTCTGGACCAGCCCGGACGGGCCTGTCTGCTCACCACACACACACACACACACACACACACACACACACACACACACACAGCCTATCCCAGCCCAGCCCAGCCCAGCACACAGTCTCCCTTTTGTGCTTTCTACCCGGCTCCCCTCTGCGGGTCAGCTTCCAGAACCGGCCCTGCCCTTCTCACATGGGGGCACAATGGGGGCATTGAGCTGGCAAAGCCATCAATGAAGTTTCTAGAAGCATTCCCGGGCCTGACCTTTTCTGCCTTTCAGGTCCAAAACCAGCCCTGCCACCATGTCTGTTAAAACAGCTCTACGGCCCCCAAAACACACACACACACACACCCACACAAACCCACACAAACCCCCAAACACCTCCACCTCATCAACCAGCAGGGGGAGGACAAAAAGCACTGACTGCCCAGCTCGGGGCCTCAGTCTGGGGCAATGGAATGAGGTGAGTCTGGGCCCTGGCCCTCTGGTGGATGTCATCCAAAGAGGAGGACCTCTGGCTCCAGGCCCTGGAGCTGGCAGAGGGCTGAAGGCCCTGAAGGGGTGTAGGACCACAGAAAAGCCTGGCATCTGAAGAGGCAGCTATAAAACATAAGAACTGCTGCTGAGCGCCAGCACACGTCAACCTCACCGTCTCCACGGGGCAAACAAAGCGGGGGGGGTCTGGGGGTTTGGGGAAGGGGTGGGGGGCTGTGGAGAGCCAAGGCAATTCTAGCTTTCTCTACCACACAACGATAGCGGAGGAGGTAGTGGTGGTGGTGGGGTTGTTTGTGTGTGTGTGTTTGTGTGTAAGGGAGGGGGGCGGGCGGCGGTTGGACTTGTGTGTGTGTGTGTGTGTGTGTGTGTGGGGGGGGGGGTGTGAAGATCTTACTGCCTTCACACACATTCTGGTAGTCATTAAGCCCCCATGAAACTCTGGTTGAGTTTGATTTGCTCCAGGATGGCTGCCAAACTGGCACCGTTCCTCAAGTAGAAGAAAGAGAAAAAAAAGGGTAAGAAAAAGAAAAAAAACAAAAAAACAAAATGAAATGGAGGGAAAGAAGACAAGTGAGACGTGCAAGCGAGTGAGCGATGGGCCAGGCGAGATAGGCAAGCGTCTGGAGCCTGTTAGTGCCAAACCCTCTAATTGACTGTGGTCGTTTACTGGCCTCAGGGCTCCTTCCAGTTCAACAGTCCAGCGCTAACGCTACATCAGGAGACGTGCTGCGTTGCGCTGCACTACGCTACACTACACACAAAGCCAATGGACCCCGGAGCATAAGGGGACCATGTGTGCTCGCCATTGAGAAGCTGGTTAAGACAACTGTTTCACTTTCGGAGTGGTATCGGGTTCCACAACAATCTCCCCGAAAGGGCTTGGGTCGAGTTATCGCTTCACAATGAGGCCAGGCCTTCTTGTCATACATAATCTATGGCTCTTGTAAGGAGTTTTTGGGGGGTGTGTGTGTGGTGGTGTTGGAGGAAGAGGGTCACCTCAGACCCCGAGGCCCTCTGCTCACCATATGTTTCCTGCTTGCTCTCATGTTTCTGAAGGGGAAAGGGGGGAGGAGAGGGAGAAGAGGAGGACAGACAGATTGGGAGTCCTGATGCAGCTCGGCAAAGCAGAGATGCAGAGTTCGAACAAAGCCGACCATCAATCGTGCGTGGCATGGCGTGGGGTGGCGTCTGCATGCTTGTGTGAAGAGAAAAACTCTGCCTCGAGAGGAAATGATTTTTCTCAAGGTGCAACAGCAGGGAGCCAGAGCGTGTCTTTTAACTCAGAATTGACAGGAAGACTTTGAGTACATCTTGGCTGACAGTAGAGGGATCTTGTGTAGGTTTTCATAGACATACTTTATCCTGTAGGGTTTCAGTTAGAAAGGGGCAAGGATCAATAAGAGGTCAGATATCTCTTGCTTAGTGTGGTGTGATAAAATCCCAGTCATCTTCTGTATTTCTGGCTGGGCAACCCAGGCCACTATCTGCTATCTCAACCTTCAACCTTTGTGTTCCTGACCCAGATGAAGTGGGTGCTGAACCCCTGAGGAAGTGTCAACCACAGCACACACAGGCACCCAGTACAAAGCTTCATGCATACACAAATACACATACACACAGCCACAAGGAAAGATATACAGAGATACACAAACAGATGTACAGAAACACACACACATTGCGAACACATGCCCGCAGCAGTACGATAGGGAAGGATTATCATAGGATTGTACTGTATGTCTGCTACCAAGCATCCAGACTCTCTGGGCCAAATAGCTTCAGTCTTGGCTATGCTTCTTTACTTTATTCCTGGGGCCAAAACTCCTACACATTTTAAAGAGAATACAGAGCAGTCAGCCCCCCCCCCCCGGACAGTGTTTTAATGGAGATGGGCCGAGGGTCTAATAACTGTATTAAAACAGCTGAAGTGTGTGAAGGGAGGACGCGGGGGGCACATGGGCCGATCTATAAGACTGGGCACGCCACTTCCTGCCAGCCTGATTAATGCAGCAGGAGACAGGGGCTTTTATCGAGGGGTGTATAAACACACACACACACACACACACACACACACACACACATACACACATATACACACACACACCATCCCGTGTTAAAATCAATAGGTTTTCACACCAGATGATTTCTGTATGCCTTAGGGGAAATATTATAATCTGAACATGGGATGGGAGAGAGAGAGAGAGAGAGAGCAGGAAGGGGGAAAGAGAGCAGGACGGGAAAAGTATCTTGCTATGTATCCCATTAATCAAATGGCCTGATTTTGACCTGCCTGAAATGTCCAGACACCAACCGCTTGCCTGTTATTGCCTCTTCCTCCTGAACACACTCCCTGCCTGCCAAACACACACACACACACACACACACACATTATGGCCTCACTAGGGCAAGCACTTCCTGACTGCCTGTGCCCAGAGCCAGTATTCTCACACCTGGCCATTGCCATGGAGACAGCCCAGGTGCCTGCACCATCTTGTGTGTATGGCAAAGGAGAACAGGAAGCAGGAGAGGAAACGAGTACAAGAAAGAAGGATAGAGAGGGAAAGGAAAAAGAGAGCAAAGATAAATTCTCTTAGGTGCACTTGTGCCTGATTCGATTTCACCGCCAGAGCAAAGTGTCAGCGGCCCAGTGACCGCCACATTACAGCATGAGGTGTGTGTGTGTGTGTGTGCGTGTGTGTGTCTAGGACCCATGGAGCCATAGTCTATTTTTGCCTTTCTGCTTGAGTTTGTCTGTGTGGGTGAGCACAGGGCAGTCAGTCAGTCAGTCAGTGTGTATGTTTATACACCTGAGCTTACATCATTAACAAGAGTCTGTCTTTGAGTGTGTGGTGTGTGTGTGTGCATGTGTGTGTGTGTGAGTAAGAGAAAGAGAGAGAGAATGTGTCCTGGACTCAAACTGCTTGATGGCTTTTTAAAGAGCCAATTATGAGCAGCTACCCAGAGGTGCAGCTAAAGGGCCACCAGCAGCACCAGTAGGCAGAGGACACTGGAGGCCAAGCAGTCAACAACCAGAGCACCCCCCCACTCTCAGCCCCACTCTCCTCCACTGACCAAACACCTCCTCTCCTCTCCCCTCTACCTCTCTGCTCCTCCTCTTCTCCTCCCCTCCACTGCTCTCTCCTCCTCCTCTCCTCCCTCCTCCTCTGCATTCCTCTTCTCTCATAAGCCGTGTTCATCCTTCCAATGGTTGGCTGCAACCTCTGCCCACCCAGCGAGATGATGTTCAGTTCTCTTTCACACACACGTACACAGACAGACATATATACACACACACATGCACACACACTATCTTCGTTTCAACCACATAAATCTCTCCATTGTGACTAATCCTTCACGAAAAAACATGCTGTGATGCGCTTCTATTTACTTTCCGTCAGTGTGAGTGTCAGTGTAAGCTCCAGTTAGGCCACAACTTGCAAGAGTTCTATCCAGTCATTCACACACCCACATCCACAACAGATCTCCAAAAGAACAAAAACACATGCACACACACAACCAGACACACACTGACTTCTTCCTTCTCCAATTTTGTGGCTTCTGAGGCCACTCCAGTCTTTCACCCACTCAACTCACACACTCTCTGTTTCTCTCTCTCTCTCTTTCTCACTCACTAATCCTCCTTTTCTCTTCACATGCCATCTGTCCTGTTTGGCTGTCTTCTTTACCTTTCACACTCTTTCTTTTCTTCCCATCATCATCTGATGATGATGATGATGATGATGGTGATGATGAGGATGATGGTGTTCAGACTCACACCCTCTCGACCCCTGGGACTGACATCATCTCCCTGCGCCGCCCTGTCTGCACCCCTCCCTCGGGGCACGTCTCTGGGGGGCTTTGGCGTTGGCGGGGGCGTCTTCCCGTCCTGTCTGATCAGTGACAGCCAATTGGATACGGACGCGGGGTCAGAGGGCATCTGAGTGAGAGACGGGCTAGTGGCAGACAGCCCTTCCTTCTAAACTTGTGAATCAGTGACTTGGGCTGCTGCTGCTACACCCGTGATCACTTACTATTACTACTACTACCACTACTACTACTGTTCTTATCAGTCAGGTGCAACACAGTCAAATGGGAATTGCAGAGATGACACGAATGTTCCAAAAAACATGGAAGCATGGGTAGAAACCATGAACGTGCCTCTGAATGTGCACAACTGAGGCTTGAAGAGTCTCTGAAAGACACTCACACACACTCCATATTCACACACGGCCACCAGAAAAGCAAAGCCCTCTCTCATTCTCTCTTATCCATCCCAGTGTCCCTGAGTCAGGGAGGGAAACAGGCAGCCAGGCTGTCAGTCAGGCTTTGCTAAAGCTGCACTGGTAAACATCAGGAGCTCTGCCAAGGTGTCTGCCTCTGTTCCCACAGAGCCTTGATGAGTGCTGAATCACATGCGCTCAGTGTTAGCGCTGTTGTTAGCATCCTGCTCAGTGAGTGGGAGAAGGCAAGGCAAGGTAAACAGCAAACCCTCCCTACAGACACACAGTAGAAATATCCACCAACTTTTAGGCACCTGAGGATGCCTGGGTGTGACTGATGAATGGAGAGCACCTGTGTGTGTGTGTGTGTATGTGTGTCTGCGTGTGTGTGTGTGTGTGTGTCTGTGTGAGGATATGTACAACTGTGTAAGACCACTCACTGTCCCTCAGGTGGAGGCAGGCAAGGATGTACTGGGCAACTCTAACACAGCTGAATTTTAAAGCAAAACATTTCAAGCAGTCCATGAATTCTTCTTCCCGAAAGCTGTTTGTGATTCTTTATGCGCTTCATACATCAACTCTCTCGCTCCCTGAGTGCTACGTGTGGAGCATGGGAACGTGGCTCTGATCCGATGTGTATGGTGGTGGTGGATGTGCCCTGTGGACTGATCTGATGTAAATGGTGGGGATGGATGTGCCCTGTGGACTGATCTGATGTATATGGTGGGGGTGGATGTGCCCTGTGGACTGATCTGATGTATATGGTGGGGGTGGATGTTCCCTGTGGACTGATCTGAAGTGTATGGTGGGGGTGGATGTGCCCTGTGGACTGATCTGATGTAAATGGTGGGGGTGGATGTGCCCTGTGGACTGATCTGATGTATATGGTGGGGGTGGATGTGCCCTGTGGACTGATCTGATGTGTATGGTGGGGGTGGATGTGCCCTGTGGACTGATCTGATGTGTATGGTGGGGGTGGATGTGCCCTGTGGACTGATCTGAAGTGTATGGTGGGGGTGGATGTGCCCTGTGGACTGATCTGATGTGTATGGTGGGGGTGGATGTGCCCTGTGGACTGATCTGATGTGTATGGTGGGGGTGGATGTGCCCTGTGGACTGATCTGATGTGTATGGTGGGGATGGATGTGCCCTGTGGACTGATCTGATGTGTGGCGTATGTCCAAAGAGGGCTGATCCTCTGTCTGCTGTTGCCTGCGGCTCACAGGCTCACTGCCACAGACTTGCACACACAGTTCACTGACCCAAACAAAGACTGTGATATTGATATGATGCCTGCGGCACTTACACACACCTAAGTGTCTAGCCATGACAAATAGTGTGTGTGTGCAGGCCAATAGTCATGCCCATACACACTTACACATTTCACATGGGTGAGCGCATCTCATGGGAAGTGACCGTGCATGTGCATGTGAGTATCTGAGTGTGGCGTATGTCCAAGTGTGCTGTGTAAGTGTGTGTATGGGCTCACACATGCACACCCATACTTGAACACACCAAACAGTGACTCAAACATTGCAACATTTTCACTGCCACATGTCCTTACACATCCTAAGTTCAACATATCCGTGTGTGTGTGCAGGCCAATAGTCATGCCCATACACACTTACACATTTCACATGGGTGAGCGCATCTCATGGGAAGTGACCGTGCATGTGCATGTGAGTAAGTGTGTATGTAAGTGTGTGTGTAAGTGTGTGTATGGGCTCACACATGCACACCCATACGAAACACCAAACAGTGACTCAAACATTGCAACATTTTCACTGCCACATGTCCTTACACATCCTTTCAACATATCCGTGTGTGTGTGTAAGTGTGTGTGTGCGCACGCGCGCGTGTGTTTTCCCATGAACGGGTCGCCACAAAGGCCCACTTGATTTGTTCTGGACAGGTGGCGGAGGCCGTGCGGCTCAGGGTTTGCCTCACGCCTGCCTGTGGCCGTCCACAATGGCAGCAAAGACCATTATGCAAATGACAGAGCAGAGCTCCACTCTCCCTGACAACTTTCCCAGGAGGGGGGTGCACTCCACGGGGGGAAAGGGGGGCACGCCAGAGAGAGAGAGAGAGACCGTGAGCCTGTTTGTGCGTGTGTGTGTGTGTGTGTGTGTGTGAGACAGAGAATCCGTGAGCCTTGTGCCTGTGTGTGTGTGTGTGTGAGTGAGAGAGAGAAAGGGAGAGACTATGAGCCTTGTGCCTATGTGTGTGTGTGTGACTGTGTGTATGAGAGAGAGAGAGACTGTGAGCCTGTTTGTGCATGTGTGTGCGTGTGTGTGTGTGTGTGTGTGAGAGACATAGAAACTGTGAGCCTTGTGCCTGTGTGTGTGTGTGTGTGTGTGTGTGTGTGTGTGTGAGTGAGAGAGAGAAAGGGAGAGATTATGAGCCTTGTGCCTATGTGTGTGTGTGTGTGTGTGTGTGTGTGCCCTGTATGAGAGAGAGAGAGACTGTGAGCCTGTTTGTGCATGTGTGTGTGAGTGGGTGTCAGGGAGAGGCGAGAGAAGAAGGAGTGGAAGTGTGTGAGACTGTGAGCCTGTGAAGCTGTGAGGACTGTGAGGGAGAGAGAGAGAGAGGCAGAGTGTGTGTGTGTGTGTGTGTGTGTGTGAGAGAGAGAGACAGAGAGACTGTGTTTGTACATGTGTGTGTGAGTGTGAGTCAGGGAGAGAGAGAGGAAGAGTGTATATGTGTGTATGTGTGTGTGTGTGTGTGTGTGTGTGTGTGTGTGTGTGTGTGTGCGATAGAAAGGAAGAAGACGAGAGTGAGAGGCACCAGGAGCTCCAGGCGAAGGGGCTTTACTCCTCCTAAGGGGGGTGGGGGGTTTGGAGTGGCTCAGAGGCCTTGATGGAACTGCTGCCAGTGACCTTCAAGGCAGAGTCAGAGCAGAGCGGAGCTGTTGGCACTGATCTCAGAGCAGTTGTTAAGTCTCACTCCAGTACTTCCAGCCCCCTCTCACAGCTCCCATGCTTGGGCAATGAAAGCTCTTGGCACAGGGGGACACACAGAGGTGTCAGGATTGGAATAGGAGACAGACTTCAAAGTCTGAGGGGCTATCAAGGAGTCTCTCCGTCTTGATAGGAAGCAGTTCAGTGAGTCATCAGAGTCGGCAGACCAACACAGACGAGACATTTACAGCGTGTGAACATGAATAGGCACAGAGAGCAACGTGTGTGTGTGTGTGTGTGTGTGTGTGTGTGTGTGTGTGTGTGTGTGTGCGTGCCTGAAGAGCCTGCTGGTTCATGCACACCCAGTGTTCCCACAGCAGGATGAACGACCCTGGCTCTTAGCGGCTCTGGGAGCACAGACACTGTTCTGGGATCAGTGGTGAAGTATTACTTACTTACACATACACACACTGCTGGGAGACTTGCTTTTTCACCCAGTCTGTGATTATAGCAAATACACACCAGAAAGAGAACATCAGGGAGCTTCCAGTGTGTGTGTGTGTGTGTGTGTGTGTGTGTGTGTGATCAGTGACACACTGTCTTCTTATGCGTGGATTGGCTAAAAATAACAGCCATGTCTATGGCTCACATGGTGGCATATAAAAATGTCTATGGTTTCCTTAGCGTCAGATGTCTTTTAATAAGCCTGTCATCCTTCCTTCCCACATCCCACACACACACACACACACACTAACATACATACACACACTCCCTAAAACATAAGTTCCAGAATGTGCTGAACATTCATACTCTGTTCCACACACACACATATGCTAAAAGACACCAACAACAATACATCCGCACAACTCCAGTTCGCTGACAACACCAGTGGCAACAGGAACATGCACACACACACACACACACACACACACACACTCCCTAAAACAAGCTCTAGAATGTGCTGAACATGTATGCTCACACATTCCACACACAGTCACACACATTAAAAACCACCAACACTAATACATCCACACAACTCCAGTCCGCTGGCTTAACACAGACAAGCGCATGTACACTGACGTGCACACACACACGCACACACACACAAACAACACACAAGTCACACACACACGCACAAGTCTAATGTTTAATCCCATGTTTACAGTCCCAGCGCCACAAACAGATCATAATTAAATCAATGCCCACCCTAAAGCCAGATGAGGATGTTTTCGCCTTACAACTGAGAGAATGTCTAAATGTGTGTGTGTGTTTGTGTGTGAGTTTGTATGTGTGTTTGCGTTTAGTGTGTGTGTGAGTATGTATGTGTGTTTGTGTGTGTATGTGTATGTGTATTTGTGTGTGTGTGTGTGTGTGTGTGTGTGTGTGTGTGTGTATAAACAGCCTGATCTCAGCCTGGCAGACCGTGTGGGTGAGACATGACAGCTGAGGGCTGAACGCCTCTGTCTAGCTTGTGCTGACACAGGATCAGCTCCCCTGTCTCCCATCACAAATAACAGCTAGGCTAATGGCAGGAAGCTCCTCTTCCTCACAGACCACAGTGAAGAGCGAGCCTGAGGGGGGGGGGGGGGGCAGGTCACCACACCCAGACACACACAAACACACACACACACACACACACACACACACACACACACACACACACTCTCTCTTCAGGTCAGTCAGGACAGGCTGACAAACAGAAGCGCTCTCCTCAGCTCACCCTAAACCAACCTGCCCCCAAGGCAGCTGTGAGCTCACACAAAGACACAAACAAATTCTCACTCCATCTTTCTCTCACACACTCGCTTGCTCACACGCACACGTGCACACACACACACACACACACACACACACACACACACACACACACACACACACACACAAACACTTGGTGGCTGCCTGCCAAAGCTTCTTACAATTACCAGCCTCTCGCCTGTAGATAACAATCTACATAAAAAAACAGCATAGAAGTCATGTATAGAGGAGAATGAAGTCATCTCATTACATTGGCAGCATCTTTCATCCTGACGTAATCCGAGAGCGAGGGAGAGAGAAAGAGAGGGAGAGGAGAGGAGAGGAAGGGATGGGAGGGGGCAGACGAAATATTAGAGGATGTCTTAATTATGAAGCTGATTAAAAGTGGGCTTTCTGAGGCTGTCGCTTGCTAATGTCTTTGAGTAGGTGTGTGTGTGGATGTGTGTGTGTGTGTGTGTGTGTGTGTGTTTGCGCGTCTGTCAGGCGGATGTGTTTTAATTTAACGCCATCTCTGCCTGAGGGAATGTGAATCTGCATTAATCGGGCTACATATTGTCCCCCCCTCCTTACTCAATTGTGTGTGTGTGTGTGTGTGTGTGTGTGTGTGTGTGTGAGAGAGAGAGTGCTTGTATAGGTTTATTGGATGTACCTCTTTCCCTGAAAATTGTCTTCCGCCATTACTACGATCTCTTCTCCACTCTGGCTCCATCTTCCTCTCTCTCTGTCACTATACCCCAGAGTCAGAGCAGGCAGTGTGTGTGTGTGTGTGTGTGTGTGTGTGTGTGTGTGGGAATGTTTAATGCTATCAAGGACTGACAAAAACCCAAACGGGGGGAGGGGGGAGGTAAGAGAGAAAAAGAGAGTGAAAAACAGTCAGAGAGACAGAGAGAGGGTGTGTGTGTGTGTGTGTGTGAGTGAGAGAGAGAGAAAGCGAGAGAAAAAGAGAACAATAGGGAGATAGAGGGGTGAGAGAGAGAGAGTGAAACAGAGAGGGAGAGGAAAAGAGACAGAACAATGCACAAGCAGCCGTGCACACATCTCCTGAGGAAAGAGATGTCCTTCCTCCACCTTCTTCCTCCTCCTCCTCCCCTTACAGCGCTCTGTGGTCAAGCGTGAGCAGCTTCAGAGTACCGGCTGCCATCTTTGCTCCTCCTCCTCCTCTATCTGTCTGTCTGTCTGTCTGTCTGTCTATCTATCTATCTATCTGATGACCAGGGGCAACAGCAGCACAGCTCCCATTCCTCCACACCTTTCTCCAGTAAGTGGAGAACTATCACCTTAAAACAAGAGGAGGAGAGGAAGAGGGTGAGAGAGAGAGAGAGAGAGAGAGAGAAAGAGAGAGGCAGAGACGGTGGGAGAGAGAGAGAGAGAGGGATAGGAAGAGGGAGAGAGGGTGAAAGAGAGAGAGGGGGGGAGGTAGGGTGGAGGAATGTTGCCTGGCAACCGGTTGTATAGCAGACAACTGGAGGGAGGTGGACTGTTGTGTAAATGCTGCCATTGGATTGAAAGAAGAAAAAAAAAAGAAGGGGTATGGGGATCCTCTTTCTCTCTTTCTCATTGCCATGTTCTTTCTCTCTCTCTCTCTCCCCCTCCCTCCCTCTCTGCTCAGCCCAGCCTGGCCCAGCCAAACTCTCCAGTACTCCAGAATGCAGGTGCCACTGGGAGCCCAGTGGCATCATGAGAGTGATGGATAGCTTGCTAGAGCTTTTGGTGGAACACTCTGATGTCTGTCCACTCACCCCCCACCCCCCAAACCCCACCCCTCCCCTCCCCTTCATCTCCGTACATTTCTTCAGTTCTCCTCAGTTCTTCAGTTCTCTCAAGTGGACGACCGCTTTGAACACCCACCCCCCAACCAAAACAAAAAAAAAAAACCCTGTACAAGCCCCTCTCTGTTCACCAGAGCCACCGCCATAAAACAATGTTTATTTGTGTGGACAGCTGCACAGCGCAGTAAGAGAGAGAAAGGGAGGGAGAGCAGGAGAGAGACAGAGAGAGAGGGATGGAAGGAGGGAGCGAGGGAGAGAGAGAAAGAGAGAGAGAGAGAGAGGGGGGCTGGTGTGCCAAAAGCAGTGCTAAAAGAGATGAGAGATGCCAGAAAAAAGACCCCCAACACCCAAGACATACACCACAAGAGAGAGAGAGAGATAGATAGGAGGAGAGAAAGAAAGAGAGAGAGAGAGAGAGAGATAGGTGGAGAGGGAGGGAGGGAGGGAGAGGGAGAGAGAGAGAGAGAGAGAGAGAGAGAGAGCACAAAAAAGAGGAAGCGGTCTCTGGAGTGATAGAGGAGACTCAGCTGAGATGCACTAGGCCTACAAGGGACAATCAGCTGAGCTCCCACGGCTGGTGCAAATGTGTGTGTGTGTGTGTGTGTGTGTGTGTGTGTGTGTGTGTGTGTGTGCCACTGCAAGAACACGTTGCCATGGTGATGATGAATTCCTGAAAACTCGAATGCAGGCAGGACATCCCCCTCCACCCTCTCCATAACCTGTCTACATATTTCTGATGGGAAACGGACCGTGATA
>JAIFZK010000208.1:505000-592500 GCA_027481765.1 Tenualosa thibaudeaui
TCAGCTCAGGGATGACCTCTGGACAGGAGATGAGAGAGAAGCGACGAAGGCCTAGACAGCCATCCCATAATCCCATAATGCGCTAGCTATGTATATTAGTCTTATATGCTCATCTTTCTGCCATAGCAGCTCAACATCTGCTGAGAACTGAAGCTAACCAGAGCAGTGTGTGAGAGCTTTTACTTCTTATGTCTCAGTTTTTGTAACACACACACACAAACACACACAGTGACTTTACAGCCACACTCATGCTCTAACAGCACAGAGGTATTGAGTGCTTGGCTGTACAGAGGACATGTGGAATCAATCAGAGGAGATCCATATCTTCTCTGAACCCAGTGGGCTGTCACAGCCAATCAGGCTTTGAGTAATAGACCACAGACACACGGGTGCCTCATCCCAGCACAGCATCTATGGGAAACATCTGAGTGGGTCTTGTTCTCTTACACACAAGAGAAGTAGAGTGCCACAGCCACAGGTGTGTGTGTGTGTGTGTGTGTGTGTGTGATCAGGATTTAGCCTTGAGGGCTTGAGCAGAAGTGATACTTCCGTGGAGCAGTGAAGCAGCTCTCTACTGTGTGTGTGGGGGGGGGGGTCTGGGCTACCTGAGGCCTGCTGTTGGTTGTGTGTATGAGTAAGTGAAAGTTTACACACAGGTTCACTCACATGCGGTTTACTCATCTAGGTCACTTCCTAAATGCAACACATAAACACATCTTACACACATATAAACACACAAAGATAAACAGACACACACACACACACACACACTATGTGCATGTAGAGGAGGCCCCATCCACTGGCGGAGCCTTAAACAGTCTCCTGGGTGTGCTTGTCTGTGCAGCACTGAAAGCCTATCCTGTCCTGGGCCTGACCTCCTGCTCCCTATGACACTGACAGCACCAGGACTCCTCAGCAGTGATGGGAGCGTGACCAGACACGGGGTGGGGGGACAGGTCAAACCAGGGTTGGGGTGACAGGGGTCAAGGGGTCAGGGTTTAAAGCTGAGGGAGTGAGGGTGTAGGGGTGAATGTCTTGTCTTTCACAGAGAAGAGGCGAGACGGACATCCGGCCTGATGACACGGTCCTGCATGCTTAATCAGTCTGTAAGGAAGTTTGTGTGTGTGTGTGTGTAGGTGTGTGTGTGTGTCTGTCTGTGTGTCTGTGAGAGTAAGTGTGAGTGTGTGTGTGTGTGTGTGTCTGTCTGTCTGTGAGAGTAAGTGTGAGTGTGTGTCTGTCTGTGAGAGTAAGTGTCAGTGTGAGTGTGTGTGTGTGTCTGTCTGTGAGAGTGAGTGTAAGTGTAAGTGAGTGGGAGTGTGTATGCGTAGGTGGAATAAACCCTGGGAAAAGACTGGCAGAGGTCAAAGGTGAAGTGCCCGTGGCAAACGGAAGAATTCTGCTTTCTGCTGACATTTTCTGCTTCCAGATCACAAAGCCCATAGACTCCCAAACACACAAGTATTATGGCTGTGTGTGTGTGTGTGTTTGTGGTTGTGTGTGTGTGTGTGTGTGTGTGTTTGAATATTCAGTGAACCAATAACAATTAATAACCACCCAGAGACAGACAGAGAAAGACCAGATTAACTGTAGAGGGGAAAGGGGATTATTGAAAGAAAAGAAGAGAGAGAGAGAGAGAGAGAGAGAGAGAGACAGAGGGGAGGGGTACAGGGAGTGAAGACTCCGTTGTCGTCTGGGAGACATTCTCATCGGGGGAGGTGGAGAAGAGACGGCAGAGGAAGACAACGATTGGAAGCCAGTAATTAGCCTGAGCGCTAATTACAGCATAGACTGTAGGCCTGAGGAAGAACCCTCGTTAAGGAGTTCTCTCTCTCTCTCTCCCTCACACACTCACTCACTCACACACACACACACACACACACACACACACCACAAACATGGGTGGAAACCCCCAACGAGCTAAACTAAAGCTGTACTCTGCTCAAAGCTGTGAAAGCTGTGGCTGTGAAAAAGGACTTAAATTAAAGCTTCATAGATTCTATCATAAGTAAAAAACACCCGGCCCTTAGTGAGCCAAAATGCTTCAGCGTGCTCCTGTCTTTTGATGGCCTTCTACATGAGCGCTCCTCTGATGTGCTGCTGGTGACCTAGTACAGTGTGTCTCTCACCAGGAGCAGATTTAGGCCACTACACACACAGAGGGGCCCTGAGGAATTTGGGCTCTCCCAGTCAAGCCGTAAAGGCAGCCCCAGGAATGCCTCCTAAAAAATGACATCTCTGTCTTTGTCCACACACACGCACGCACACACACACACACACACACACACACACACACACACTCACATACACAAGCCCGCACACACACACTGCCCTGAGTGTACAAGCACACACAGTCTTGTGAAAAACTATGAATCCACCACTACATAGCTCAAGCAGTATTGACTATGAGATTATTCCTGTAAACAACTCCTCTCCCAGAAGGTGAAGATGGGAAATCTCCTTGACAGACAACAGAGATTAATGGTGTATGTGTGTGAACTGGCAGATGTGGCCTTTGTATTGAAAAAATGCTGCTGGAGGACAATGACCATAAACAAGGAGAATATGGGTCAGCAATGATGTGTGTGTGTGTGTGCGTGCGTGCGTGCGTGCGTGCGTGCGTGTGTGTGTGTGTGTGTGTGTGAGAGACACAGAGAGAGTTTTGATATTGACTGGCCACACAGGGTGACAATTTCAAGCTTAATCCTCCCACCCTGTGGTCTCAGGCCCAGTGGTGAGAGAAGCCTAGGCTCCACCAACAACCACAGGACACAGCAACTCACACACACACACACACACACACACACACACAAAACAAACACACACACCAGCACTGCCAGTCAGCCAGTTCAAGACACATGGAGCTCCATGGCGCCTTCAGGGCAATAACCACCTCAAGATCCAATCAAACTCACTTTGCCGCATCCACCACAGACAGGAGATCAGTTAGGAGACTGAATCCCAAAGCCCTCCCCCCACCCACCCACAACCCCTAAGCCCTGTACCCTCAAAGGTCTTACCCTCATGAACTGAATGGTTGATTCATTGATGGGTTGATTCATGCCTTAATGCAATTCATGCCTTGAGCCTAGTGCTTAGGGAGGGCATTGGGTTCAGCCACACTCTTGCGTACGGGTGGGAATTGATTGGATTCAATATCAATGGGCATTGTTGATTATGCTTATCGGTCCTATTGTTTATCAATTCACTTATCAATTCCTTACTGTTTTGACACTCGACTCCCACCCCTTCTCCTGCGTGCAGGCTGGTTGGCGTTGGACCAAAATAAAAACGGTGTCTATCTAGTCATTTAGAAAGAAATAGGCAAAGGAGGAAGAGGGAAAGTGAAGAGAAAAAATACAGAGGACGTTGGCGGGATTAGCTTTTGGTGATGATGACAGAGCCTTAGAGGGGATTTGGGGAGTAGCCTCGGGATGAGCCCTGGGGTCAGCGGGGTCAACTCATCCTGTTGCTGCTGCTGCTTCTCCAGCTAGCCATGTTTGTTTGGGTGCAGATGCAGTGTAATCTCTCCCATAAACAGCATGGGCACTCTGACCAAAAAACAAGACAAAGACATCAATGAAGGAGAGAGAGAGAGAGAGAGAGAGAGGGAGGAGTGGAAGGAGAGGAGACTCCGTTGTGTTATTGGCTGCATTCTGAGCAAACACCACGCTGATTTGATTGGGCTTACCATTACACAACACAGTAACACAATAAGTGGATTCATTCGACAAGAATTCATGGGCTCATCTGATTCGGCCTTTGTGCATGCGTGTGTGTGTGTGTGTTGGGGGGGGGGATAGGGCCCAGAGAGTTGATGTAATCATGTTCATGTCAGTGAAGGAATGCGACCCTCCCACAGACATGACTTGCCTTCACTCTCCCTCTGTTGTCCTCCATGCGCTCTCCAAAAAAACACACGCATGGCCATAAAAATCATCATTCTCTAGACACACACACACACACACACACACACACACACACACACACACAGACTTTGCATTTGAGGAGGCCTAAAATTCACACCTCAAACCACAGCTCATTCTCACTTCTCTCTCCAGCCACAACACACACACACACACACACACACATCAGTGTAATCTTGGACATGTCTGGGCCACTTTTCTGCCTCCATGGTAACGCCCTCATGGCAACCCCGGTTGCGGAAAGGTAAAAGCAAACTAGGCTCGTCCCGCTGGGAGCCCCTCGCCAATTAGGCCCGGCTTGGTTGATGCACATGGCTAACCCATCAGCTCCACAATCAGCGATAGTGTCATTCTGAGAGGGAGCTCAGCAAGGCCTACACAGGTCTGAGAACAGCCGAAGGCCACAAAAAAAGGTGCTTGGCAAGACGGGCCGTGCTGAGTGAATTAGTCAGGAGTGAAGCAAGTGGACTGGTCAATACAAGTCTATTTATTAGGAGTGTCAACAGACGGAGAGTGGAAGAGGCCGCCAAGAGTTACTGGGCTGCCTGCTGCTCACTCAGTGCTGAAAATGTAGGTGGCGAGCTTGCATGCATTTTTTATGTGTGTATGTATGAGTGAGTGTGTGTGTGTGTGTGTGTGTGTGTGTGTGTGTGTGTGCGCCAAAAAGAGGGACAAACGCTGAGTCCCAATGCCCTTCCTTAAACCATGAACCCTCAAAGACTTGCTGGAATGAATGGACTTGACTGGCTGATTCAGAGGGAGAGAGAGAGGCCCATCTGTCTGGGAGAGGTGCAGGAGAAGAGGACTTCTTTCTGTTTGGGTTGCTTTCACATCCTGACCTTTGCTGACTGTAAACGCACAAAAGTTAAGTGGAGGCGCAAGCCTGGCTTGCGTGTGTGTGCATGCGTGTGTGTGCGCATGTGTGCATGTATGCCAACACAATTCAGAACACAGTTGCTGGGATTGATTAAAGTCATGCATAAACTTCACAAAGAGAATCCTTCAAAACAACCATCTTTCTCTCTCTCTCACTCTCTTTGTTCCTTTACCCCTCTTCTTCCTCATCCCCCTCTCCTTCCTGAAATAACAAAACTCTCTTTCAACTGGCTGAGGTCAGACAGCACACTCGAAAACCAACAATTTCCCACAATCCCCGGCTGCTCTCTCGTCTTGCCTTCCTGTCGAGTCAGGGCACATAGCCCTCCAAACACACACACACACGTTTGACTTACTTGACACACACAATATATACATGAGTCACTGGTGTCAAAAACAAAACCCTGTTTCCCAAGATCACACATGTTTCAGGCCCTACAATCAGGTTCAAATCCATTTATTTTCTTCTCTCAAACACAAACACATCTGCTTTATAATTCAATTTCTTTCAATAATCAATTATTTTGTTCTGCACCCAGAGGCCCAACACACCCTTGGCCACGGTCGGTGCTGTCTGTCGTATTGGCTTCCTCCTGCTCCAGAGGATAGGGGCTGCATCACTGTCAGCTGCTCAGCTCAAAATAAACAGCCCTCCTCCACTCCCTCACACATCACATACACACGCGCTAATGCGGTCGCATGCCACTGAGCGAGATGGAGTGTGTGGACTCCCGTGTCTGTACAAGTGGAGGAGGCCGATATAGTGAAATGCAGTGCATTTATTTCTTGTTGGACTGTACAGTAAATAACATTGTCCAAGGCATTTTTGTTTAAGTCGTGTGTCAAGCTGTGTGTGTTTGTGTGTGTGTGTGTGTGTGTGTGTAATTCATCGCTCCTTGTTGAGGCACAAACAGATGACAGACGCAGAGGGAGATGTGTTCTCTCTTAGCTAATACAGTAGGCGTGGAGGATCAAAAGTGGGGAAAAAAAGGAGACAAGAGATCAATGTGATGCTCCATGTCCCAAACATCAATCGACTACAGGAGACCACCCGAGACTGACAGAAACAGCGCCAGACAGCAAGCCTTGTTGGGTCTGCATATCTGCATATCACAAGCATAAATGTGTGTGAGTGTGTGTGTGTATGTGTGTGACTGTATGTGTGTGCATGTGTATGTGTGTGTATGCATGCGTGTATATATGCACATGTGTGTATGACTTGTGTGTGTGTGTGTGTGTGTGTACTTGTGTTGTCAGTGCCTTACTGGCAGCACAAAGCATGCTAACACTAGGTGGATTAGAGTGTGTCAGTGAGTGTTTCCCCAGGGTGTCCTTCAGTTGAGGTCAACATGCACAGCCCTGATCAAATGGCCACAGACAAGGAATGCAAGGCCTTCACAAAAAGCCTCAGTCCTATTGCTTCTGTGATCCTAGCCTCTCACCCAAATGTCTGCAAAGAGCGTGACGGCCCTTTCACTTGGCGATCAAATTAAAATTCCTTAAAATCACATGACAACTAACTTTGGAGTCAAACTGGAGTCAAACAATGGGATGTCTAAAGGAACTTAAAAATTTATTTTATTTTCATTCTAATTTATTTAGATTTCTTCATAGGGAATCAATCCGCCATATTTTGATTAGCCTCTCTTAAAGCTCACAGCAATTAGACCTAAAGGCAACTCTGTGGGTGGGGGCTTGTATCACAACACACTAGGCTAGTGTAACCTGGGCCATCCTACACAGTCCAGCCCGGGGCTTGAACCCACCACCTCAAAGCAACCTCGGATCAAGAGTCAAGCACCCTAGCTAGTCGACTCCCTGTCAACTGACTAGGAGGCTTCTGAGATGTTGGGAGAGAGGCTCACTAATGTTCTACAAGCACAGCTTGGCTAGCTGGGATCCGTTACATTGTCTTTTTTCAAGAAGAACTATTCTAGCCTAAAAAGCTAGACTCACCCTAGCAGTAGCAAATAGTTTTGCTCAGCGGGTACGTCTAGCTACGCACCATTGGTGCCTTAGTAGGTCTACCACAGTCACAACGCTCTATTTCTGTAGTGAGTCGTTGGGCACGCCTAGCACGATAACGACAGGGCTGTGATAGTGCAAATCAACTAGGTGGCCAAGAAATAGTGGTTGTTTGAATTGGCTTTGGCATCAACTTTGGAACAGTTCAACTTGGTCGTTTCTTTGAAAGTTGAGCAGAAAAAGGCAGGATTGAGCCCAGTCTACCAGTCGTGGTCAGACCGTACATTTTGATGTTATAGTTTGGCTTGTCAGGGTAGTGTTATTTAAACATCACTAAACATATAATTTTAACACTTTATGCACTCTAATGAATTTCAAGTAGGACTGTCAGGTAGGCAATGCTTTGGAGGGTTTCCTGAACAGAAGGCTGTAGCTGCTAAAACCTTTCACTTCAATTTGCTTGTAAGATGCACAGCATCTGTGCATCATGAGACTTCTGATGAAGAGAATGAATTAGAACTTTTTTTGTGACAGAGCTGCTGGGACAGCAGTATCCCACTCCCAAGGTGATAACCTTCTTTGCAGGGTGATACGTAGGGCTGTGAGGTTTCAGCAGTAATGGAGCATACACTCAAGAGCGGTGCTGGTACCAAGGTAGGCGGGAGATTTGTAGAAATTCCACATTAGTCAGGATTAAGGGTTGCATAATGATTGCACACACAGAGAGACACAGAGACACACACACACATACACACACACACCACCCATCCAATGGCATCTGACATTCACACACACAAAAAAGCAAACTTTCACACCCCTCATGAATAAGGGATAAACACAGAGATGACTTGTGTAGCCTACATCTTTAAAGCATCATATCGCTCTTGATTGAGACTGCCAGCCACAGCTCAGCCTTCCAGCTTTAACAATAGCAGCAGGATTAATTAGCCCTTAATGAGCACAGAGCCGCTTTGTGGATTAAGGAGTTAAAATGTACGCTGGCAGCACGGGAATCAGCCGTTCTGCGGTCCGTTCACCCTCCCTTTTTCCCGGTTCCAGAGCGCTGATATCTAAACCGATCTCTTCTGCGGTTCCACCACATCAAGCCTGTCACACATAAATGCCAACAGACGTCAAGAACATAAACATACCACTGCTTAATCCCAATAGTTACAGCCAAAAACATCAGGGGGACCAACTATGACTGTTACAGCAGTTAATTATACTGCCACCACTACAATGACTACCAACGCCACTGCTGGGGAAAAGCATAAATATATCTCATAAAAATGAATAGTAACACTAAAAGATAAAAGCATCTGAGTCTACTGCTCACTACTTCCAATTGTGGACTTCTGCCTGTGTGTGTGTGTGTGTGTGTGTGTGTGTGTATGTGTTTGTGAACAGCAAGATGCTAGTGGCAGGCATGCTAACTCCAATAAACGTCCAGAGAGCATTAATAAATCATGTTTGTTGTAGTAGGAGAAAGCTGTGAGTGTGAGTGGTGTCCTGCCTAATGTGGCCTAGTCTCAGTTCCATTAGCATTTAGACCGCAGGGGGAGGTCTGTGATACAACTCCCCTGTAAGACTTCAGCTTCTCGCACAGACCAAATGTAGAAATACACAACATGTGCCAGCCAACAACAGTCAGAAACACTGTACAAGTCAATGACATACACACATAAATAAAAATATGAACCCACATCAACACACACACACACACACACACACACACACACACACACACACACACACAAGCAAGCCTTTGATACAGAGTTTGATACCACTGCAATTTCCCCTCAGGATCCTCTGAGCATGAGGAACAGTCAAATGAGTTTGCTGCTTTCTTCAAATATAAACACAGAGCTCTGCCTCAAGCCACACAACAGCCCCTCCTCTAGTTCTTTGGATCACTTACAAGGAAGGGGAGAGAGAGTGAGGGAGACACAGAAAGAGAGAAAAAAGAAATGGGTGTGGGGTGGGGGTGGGCTTTTGTGCTGTGCTGGTTTCCAGTTATGACTTCCAGCTGTTGGAACGCTGGCCCCAGAGCAGGAAGTTCAGAGGAAATGCCTTCGTCATATCCCAGAGTCCTGTGATCTGGGTGTTCTTCCAAAAAATGGCAACTCACTCCTCCTCCTCATCCTCTTCCTCCTCCTCCTCCTCCTCCACCACAACCAAACTCTCCTAACATTCCTCCGAACCTCCTGCACACTCTGCTCTGTTGGTGCTTTTGTAAGAGGCTGCTATTACTGGCTGAGGGGGCTGCACATCTTACCTCATGTCTTCCAGTAAGTCACATTCCGTCTGATGCTTGATGTGGAGCCTCGTCATCTGCTCGGCATGGGTGTTCTTCAGCTCCTGAGTCACCTTTACCTGCCAGGCGGAGAAGACCACAAAAGTCATCATCATCATGGTCTCTACAGCCTTATGTATTAAGACAACCTTTACCCCAGACTTGAGCGCATGCCATACAAACACACTCACGCACCACTGAAAACATAAAGATTTTGTGTCACACACAAACAAATTTCTTTCCAGAAAGCTCTATGATACACAAGCATTCTCTTCATCATTCCAGACTAAACAATCAGGACAGACACAGTCCCATGTAGACAGACAGACAGACAGACAGACACACACACACACAAGGCCTATCGGTTGCAAGCATCTCCTTGACATGTGACGAAGGGTCTCTTTCATGTGGTTGGCCTTTGAAGATAACTTCCCTAAGACTCCACCCTTTTTATCAGAGAAAACCCAGCAATTCAAATCCATTTCCACATCCTGTCTTTCATTTGTCAACTTACCAGCTGCACTCTTGACATAATCTTTAGACAGCTCAACAGCACCCTGTGACAACCACTCATCAAGAGGCAGGTTAGCCTACTTTTCCTACTGCATTCAGAGGGTTTGGCCTGACACAGCCTATTAACCAAGATGTGTGTAACACATGTGGGGATGTCTATTCAGGTCAGGAGGGGACTATGCCTATGGTTGGCTGAAATACAAATTAACAATAGGTTCACAGGCCCGATAGGCTTCTACCAGGTTCAGCAGTCATCACTATGCGCTGCCTGTCAATGAATTACAAACACACAAATGCACAGAGAGTGAGGCACAGAGGTGATTCCTTGGAAATTCATTAAGGCCACAGGAGACTGCAGCATCAACATCATTTCCCACTAGAAAAAGATGATGTTAAAAGGGTGCTGTTCATTAAAGATCTAACCTCTGTACAGTAGTATGAACATTTAATTGGCTCTGGTATAATTCCCATAGCGTTTACTGTCAAGGAGACCATTCGAACCTCCATGCCAGCACCAACCGGCGGCTCATCGGATGGCTGATGAGAACCGGTGTACCAGATGCACCCATCCGGTCACCTTCCACGGTCATTAATACATCAGGTTTGGACAGCTGATTATCATGGTCAAATAATGACACACATTACACATATCATGTTAAGTTTCTGATTAATTACACTGTGTCGAGACTAGAGATTGGTGACGGAGGGGAGTGCACATTCGGTAGGGAATGCATTGTGCTTCATGGGTGCGAACACAATGCGGTTTCGGCCGGTGTTTCCAGTTGATGCCGCAAAACATAAACGGTTTTGCACGTCTGTCCTGACCTCGGAGAGACATTTCTCTCGTAGCACAATGCTGCAGGGTCGAGATCATAGGTTAGGACATACGAGATAGTAACGTTAACAAGGAAACAATCCATCAGCGAATACGCAACGATTGGGAAGCGAGCTAAATTAAAACCTACCCAAAAGGTTGTGCACAACAGAATGTCACAAATAGCCCCCAGGTTACCCACAGAGAATTACAACATGTATTAAAAAATAGCCTACTGTCCGTGACAACGGATTTGACCGCGTGTCAGAGTCAAAGACAAAACAAGAGAGACAAAACACACCTTCGGCAATTGACTGCTAATCTGGCTAAAACAAAGCTCAGTTAGATACAACAGCGCAATCCCTTCATATTGCTGATGTAAACACCATACACAGAGAAATGAAATCAGTATCCGTACACTGAAGCCCACAGCAAAAAGGTGCACAAAGGCTGGAGGGTCGAGATGTTCAGATTCCTCTATTGTGACAGTTCTACAGGGCCATTCAGTTGGTAACCTCCTGAACAAGAATGACACGACGTGTGATTTGCTACATTTTCTTTATTGACACGGAGGATCCCAAATGACTTTAGTAGTATAGCTGGTGATAGGAAAACAAAGACATGTTCTTAAAGCACATTGAATCTAGTTATTTATGGCAAATACATCATCACTAATTCTCGGTTACCGCTGCATCCAAAATCTCCGAGCTACAGGTCAGATGGGACACCACGACCACCACCACGCCTGTCACAGAGATGTCAACAAAGACACGCATCTCCAGCGTGAGACTCCAACATCTGACTTGCGCAAGAACAATTTGGCTAAATGAGGTGATGTGGAGTTGTTTGTAGCTAGTTAGCAGTCCTCTGATGCCCACCATGCCTTAAAGCACGAGAAGGGGAGAACCGCTTACCGTTAGCTAGGGACGGCTAACGTTAGTTCCACTGTTCCGCTAGCTGGGTCTGAGCGCAAGGCTGTAACGTTAAGCGGGCTTGACAACTTGTTAGCGGTTGTAAGTGCATTCCACCAATATTTGCCTCTATCGTTTGCCATCAGCATCTAAATAACAAGCTGCAGTGTAAGCAGGCTGTAGTTGGACGATCAACTCCTCATATTTTCTTCAAACGTTACGTTTGTACAAGCAGCTTTTTGGAGACAACAAATATCCTTAGTTTTGTGGAAAAAACACCCATTAACTTAGCCTTTCGTGGATGAGGATAAACTGAAAAAAACTTACCTTTCTCGGTGGTGGCTGCATTTTTGAGCATGGACATGAATGATTTATTCCAAAAGAAATCAGATAAATCCGAGAAATCTTCTGTAACTCAAAACGTCTTATACACTAACGTTATCAGTCAAGGGAAGGGGATAGAAGGAAAGAGAAACAGTGTGCTCAGATTTGTATTCAGGCGGCCATGATACAACAACTCCACGCTCCCAGACTCCGAGTCCGTCCGAGCAAACACTGCGGAGCTCAGACAAGCTTGGGGAAAATAATAGGGGAATTGCAATGGTAAAGCCGCGGGGTCTCTAGCAGAGTTCAACCAGAACCGTGGAGGTCGACTCAACTGCGACACGCAGAGGCGGGTTTAAGTATATTACAGGCTGTAGAATGTTCACCCGTGAACATATCGCCCCGTTGTGGTGACGACTCCATTCACAACTTCAACGATTTTTAACAAATATTTTCGCTTAGCTGCGCGTCTTCGTCTCCTGCTCAGCAACAAGGAATCGCAGCTGATTGAAGGAAAATCGATCGAGAAAAAAGGCAGAGACAGCAGTCGATCCCAGAAATACCGAGTTCCCATTATTTTTGCCTATTAAGGTTGTTCCCCGATTTGTCCACAAGAATAGGTTTTAGTAGGAAGCTCTACAGACAGAGAATAATATTATTGCTTTATTTGTACATAATTAACATTACACAGTGATGGGTCAAAATAGCTTCGTTGAAAAAAAAAAATTCAGACCCCTTGCAGTTTGCCTAACTGAGAACTGCCTTGGGGGCCATGGGCATGCTGCTTTTTTCTATTCAACATAAGGAAGATCAGACCGTACCTAACCCAACATGCAACCCAGCTCCTGGCACCCGCTGTCTGTGGAAAGCCAAGAACATTACCAAAGACACTACCCATCCCTCCCATGGACTATTTACCCTACTACCATCTGGCAGAAGGTTCCGCAGTATCACTGCCCGCACCTCCAGAATGGGCAAGAGCTTCTTCCCGCAGGCAGTCAGACTGCTGAACAACCTGTTGTGCAATTGGACTGGAATTTCTTACTCAGGATGCAAACCAGCGCGTCACAGCACACTGCACCTTATGCCCCCCGCACTTTCCTGCTGCTATCACTTATATTTATGTTGAATAGTCTCTAGCTGCTATTATTTATATTTATATTGAACAGTCTTCATTTTACAAATCACACCACTAGCCACAGTGCTCTGCAAAAAGCCATGCCCTGTCTAGCGTGTTTGTTTTAGGTCACCTGCATTTTGACCTGCAAATCGTTTACAACTGTGTTGTAATGTATGTACATATGTGTACAACAGTGTGCATGCGCGCGTGTGTAGTTGTGTGTGTGGTGTGCGTGTGAGTAGCTGAGTGAATCTGTGTAGTCCCGCAATAGTGTATGTAGCCACTATTACATATCTGTCTTGTCCATACTGTGTTTTAACAGTTACGTGTATCACCAATTGTTCCCGGTGAAACGTTGTCTCGTCTCACTATGTACTGTGTATATGGCTGAAACGACAATAAATCCCTACTTGACTTGACTTGACTTGGTACAGACCCTGGTTATCTCTCGCCTTGACTACTGCAATGCTCTCCTATCAGGTCTGTGCTGTGAGACCGCTACAGATAATCACAATGCAGCTGCACTGGTTTTTAACCAGCCAAAAAGAGTGCATGTCACCTCTGTTCATTGAAGTCCACTGGCTACCCTTAGCCGCTCGCATCAAATTCAAAGCACTGATGTTGGCCTACAGGGTGATTGATGGTTCTGCTCCCATCTACCTGAATACTCTCTTAAAGCCCTATCTCACCCACCAGCCACTTGGCTCCTCCAGGGAACGTTATCTAGAACGGCCGACACCTCATGCAGGTCAATCCAGACTCTTCTCATGTGTTGTTCCATGATGGTGGAATGACCTTCCAAGTGCTGCCAGATCAACAGATACCCTCTCCACCTTCAAGAAAGAACCCAGCTCTTCCAAGAATATCGCCTGGATTGAATTTCTGAATACTGGGAATGCACTTAATGTTTTACTCTTAATCTTTCTCCATACTGCACTTTTATTACGCTATCGCACTTTCAACTTAAAATACTGAAAATTTTATGTTAGCAGTATGCACTCTGTTATTTTTTTTCATTGTGCTGTAGCTTAAATGTTATCCTGTTTTGTAAGTCGCTTTGGATAAAAGCGTCTCATAAATGCATAAATGTAAACGCCTGCTGAATATCTCTGGCCTATAACAAGGAATGATGATTCACAGTAACAGGAATTTCTGTTCATAGCCTGCTGGACTCTTGGAGCAATAGCTTACTTACACAGTTTCTATTGCTTGTATTATATGGGAGATTATTTACTGAGGCTATTGGTGGCATTCACAGAGAAGAAAGGAACTTTGTGTGTGCGTGTGTGTGCACATGAGGGGTACTATTACCCATTCCCATGGTGTGCTACTGTGCCTGCTTTCTTAGGTCTTAGTTCAGAGGCTGATAATCCATTCTGCACGGGCGCTGAAGTGGTTTGTGAAGTGGGATTTGACGTGGCTATGTGAGCACAGGTCTTATGGGTAATCATTAATACACCATTACTAGAGGCAGGTAAGACATTAATCAAACCTTTACTTTCTCACCTCCTTCTATGTGCTCCTCTGGCATGGACACATGGAAGATGTCTGCTTCCAGTTTTGTCCTGCTCCTGTGAAGACTTTGCTGGATCGGCTCTGTTACCTGTGTCTGGGAGTGTCTCCTCAATGCAGAGTTTAGTATCAGGTAGGAGAGACTGTTCAGTACCTTTCGGCATTTGGGGCTTCATTCTTGTACTGGGATGGTGTAATAGAAATAAGAATTCACTCTCACACACATTTTCTTTCTTTCTTTTTTTCTTTCTTTCTCTTACACACTTCCACTCATTCATACTTGCGTGTATTCACACACACACACACACACACACACACACACACACACACACACACACACACACACACACACACACAAAGTGAGAGAGAGTGTTTACATTTGTCTGTGTGATGTTCAAGGGTTAACCTGGTGACATTGCAGTTTCTAATGTAACTGCAATGTCTGTAAGAAACTGTAAGATTTCAGGGTAGGATTCCAAGTGGACATGTAAAGGGAGACATCAATCAGCTGTATTCCACTTGTGCTGTCTATGCGTAGCGAGGCCACCACAAAAATACTGTGCAAGGTCTCCTGAAAATCCAAAGACACATGAGATAACTTTGGGGAAGTGGAATTCATCACATCCTTCTGGGCTAGTATTTCTATGATTCATTGTTATCATACAACAGACATCTTGGTAAAAGTGTTTTGAAATCTGTCTGGTCTAACAGTGTCACCCAGACCAGTCGTGAGGTAGTACTCAAGAACCATACAGTCTCATGGGGGCTCCTATCCTGACAGAAATGAAGTCAGAACTCTTAAATCTAATGATCTTCTTCACAAATATCCAGTCATGGATACAGTGACATTGTGCAATTGGCAATTGATATCTTGCATACACATCCTAGTCCTTTCTTTCTACCATGTGATATGACATCTTCTGATTGAGCAGAAAAATGTCAGTGATCAAAGTGAGTTCATAAGATCAAGAAACAAAACTGCAGATGTACAATCACCAAAATCAAATCAACTTTTTCAGAGTTCCTCTAAAACAATGTTCCAAGACGTAATGGCATGGGGTTTAGCTTTATTTGTTCTCACTGTGGAGTGTTCTAGTGCAACATTTTTAAACTCACAGAACCAGTTAGAGTCCATGGGTAGCTGGGGGTTAAACCAGTGTTTTAGAATGCATTTTTGGCAGCTGTCAGTCCAACACACAGAGCTTGCCATTGGGTAATGCTAAAATCTAAAGAATAGTCAGCGTTCAAGGTATTTTGGGGCATTCTGTGTGAATATTATCAGATATAGTCTGTGAGTGATATGATTTCTTAACACTTAGGCCCTTGCTCCACTTCCTGCAAGCAGGGAGAGGCTTGCCAAAGTGAACGTCAACACCCACACAGGTTTTTAAGAGTAGTGAACGCCACAAGACGCACCTAACATGCAGGTATGGTGTGGTGACAGATCTTTTGATCTACTGGCTGTACAGCTTCTGTAAGTGTAAAAATCAGATGTTTTTTTCTCATATGTGAAACCCTACTGGCTTGGTTTAGGGGTACAGTATGTTGTATATATATAGTATTGTATGTATAGATTTGACCCCTTTCAGCTCTTTACAACTCTTTACAACAGAAAAATAGGGAATTTGCTCTGTCATTTCTGTGGTTCAACAGTATTGTATGTTGTAAAAGGTCTGCGGATTGTTTTAAGATATGGTTGTTCCACCACTGCACTGGTCTTCAGTTGTGCAAGAGACTTTGAGAAGAGAGTGATTAGCCAAACAGACATGATGAGAAAGCCTTATGCCTTCAGGGCTTGCAAAACTATTTGGAAAAGGAGCAGCTACACGGACTGGTTTGGTAACACTGTAAGGTATAGTTACAACTAATGTTTTGTTTGTGGAAGTTTGTGTTGTACGAAAGAGAGCATGCTATGATTATTAGCACACTTTGCATTTGGGAGACGTAAAAGTGGTTGAAGTGTGGTAAAGTAGTTAGTATGCAAAAAGCAGTTTGGGTGTTGTGTTGCTTAGAATGTTCTTTGAGTCCATGTCTTGACATTTTCTACACTTATGAATCTGCTTGTGTCTGTAGTGTGAAGACTTTGCTTGTCTATTCATGCCAGGAGGTAGGTAGGACTGGTAGTTATGAAAATATGTTGTTGGAGAGAAAAATGTAAGTGCATTTCTTATTTAAACACCGTGTCACAGAAATGTCTCTCAGATGGTAAAGCCTGCATGTGGAACATTTACTCATCCACTACATGGTGCATAACAGAGCAGCTGTTATGCTAATTCACTGCACCATGTAGTTCATGAGAGGATGTGCCAAACGCAGGCACATTTTTTAGCTTCTTAGACAAATACAGTGTAGGGCAGGTACAGGTCTGGCTGGAGTCTGCTACTGATTTTTCTGAAGGCCTACTGAAGGCCTAATCTTCTGGAAGTAGAAGTCCTGAAATTCTGTGTCCATTATAACTTTCTAAAAACTCCCACTGCATCACTGACAGAGATTTGTACACATCTAAACCTTGTTCCTTGTGCTCCTCTTTCCAAATCCTTTTGTGTTTGCAGGCCCCTCTCAGACCAAAATGGGCAACTTCTCCAACAGCACATATGCCCCCAATGAGAGCAGCAGCCCTTACCGCTGCCATTTTGACGAGAACTTCAAGTACATCCTGCTGCCCGTCAGTTATGGCCTAGTGTTTGTGGTGGGCCTTTTTCTGAACATCTTGACGCTCTACGTCATCCTAGTCCGCAGAAGCAGCTGGAAGTCCAGCACCATCTACATGCTCAACCTGACAGTGTGCGACACGCTTTACATCCTCACGCTGCCCTTCCTGGTGTACTACTACGCCGACGAGAATGACTGGCCTTTTGGCGAGCCCCTCTGCAAGGTCATCCGGTTCCTCTTCTATGCTAACCTCTATGGTAGCATCCTCTTTCTTTGCTGCATCAGCCTGCATCGCTTCCTGGGTGTCTGCTACCCAATGCACTCGCTGCGCTGGTTAAGCAAGCGCCGGGCGCAATTGGTGTCCATCTGCGTGTGGTTGGTGGTGGGCCTCTTCCAGGCGCCTGTACTCTATTTCTCACGCGTTCGCGACTTTGGCACCGGGGTTGACCGCACCACATGTTACGACACTACCAGCGAGGAGCTCTTCGACGATTTCATGGTGTACAGCACGGCTGTGTCGGTGCTGCTTTTTGTGCTGCCCTTCATGGTGCTGATGGTGTGCTACGGGCTCATGGTGCGGAAGCTTCTGGAACCGGCGCAGATGGGCATAGGCTCGGCACGCTCCAAGCAGAAGTCGGTGAAGATGATCATCATTGTGCTGGCGGTCTTCATGCTCTGCTTCCTGCCCTTCCACCTGACCCGCAGCCTCTACTACAGCTTCCGCTACCTGCACGAGAAGATCAGCTGTAGCCAACTGGAGGCCTCCAGCATCGCCTACAAGGTGACCCGGCCGCTGGCCAGTGCCAACAGCTGCTTGGACCCCGTCCTGTACTTTATGGCCGGACAGGGCTTCCGCAAAAAAATCACTGGAAGGACTAAATCCAGAACACCTGAGAAAGTCAAGACCCTGTCCACCCCACTCTGATGCTTAGCAAAGGCCTGCTGGGAAGGCCTGAATGGCTGAGGTGGCAAGAAGAATGAAAATATGTCAAATGAGAGGAATCCACAGGAGGCTGAAGCAGTTGTACGATTTGGAGGTCTTTCTTCAGATATTTGTAAATCTCAGTGTACTACTTGTAGTGTGTTTGTACAGTGACTGAAGGTGTATAAGAAAGTGCTTGTTTTTGACAGGCTGCACCAGACAAAGACCTCTGTAGCTGCTCATGCCTACACCCACAGATAGCTTGTTCCATACAGTGTGTATGGTGGTGTCACACTGCTCTGTTCTTGTTCTTGCCTCCATTATTGCTATCAGACATATGGAAATGTGAAGTCTATTTCTCACTTTTCACTGGGGGCCTGGAGAAGAAAATGCTGTTGAAAGGTGATCAAGGAAGTTTGATCATTTACTAGGCCTTGCCATTTTCATGAACTATGGTCCAATCAACTGCACAGTGCATAGAGACATAGGGACTCATAACGTGTCCAAAGCATAAATCAATGGCTTTCTTTTTGTTAGACTTACAAAATTATTGCAAAAATGTACTGAAATCATAATGTAGATATAATTAAAAATACCTCTGGACACAATGCATTTGAAGTCTTGGAGATGTATTTTGTTTATTAGGACAAATATCTTGTAGAATGAGTGTCACTTGAGGGACTTTAAAGAGGCCCCCAATTCAAACATTTCTCAAATATTGTCCAGCAGGGCCCTATAAGCATTCCTTTGTTCAGACTTGTCGTGACTGTTGAATGTGAATGTTGTTTTCTTGTTCAGGACCATGGGGGAAAACTCCCAGAATGTTTAGAAAACACAGACCCATACACGGTCAGAACTGTTGCGGTATATTGTTTCTTTATTTAAAGAGTACAAATATTATGAATATGGAATATCAGAATGTAATAAATAAAACCTACAGTTATGGAGTGATATATTCCTGCCTTGAATTTCTCACCACATTGTTTTGAGATGAAAATACATAACACAAAGGAGATGGGACATGTAGGTGTCCAAACAATAAATAGGATCTGATCAAGGACCTTCTAGAACCAAATGCAAAATGAAAACAAAACAAAAACAGAAATTACAAAATACAAAATTCCACTCTATAAAATGTGCTTGTAAACGTTAATAACAAAACAAAAGCTACACTGCCATAGCCATTTCTCCCACCATCTCTTTTTTCAGTTGAAATAATACTAATGAAAATACTTAAACATTATTCCGAGGAATGAAATGAAATGGTCAGTCTTCATTTGAGCAAAGTCAAATATCATTAAAAATCACTTAACACAAACCCTAGCAAAGTCGTGATGATTTTCACATTTGATGTTTCAGCAATGATTGTATATCAAGGTGAACACACCCAAAAGGAATAAAGTAAAAACATAATGGAAATGGTCATGCCCCTTTACTGTATGTGTGAGACTGAGTGTCTGAGTGTGTGTGTGTTCGGAAAGCCAAGAGAGTAGCCTACTGTGCTCCCCCTTTAGCTTCAGTAACTTATTGTCTTTGAGGGGCCGACATGGCTACAGGTATCCTCAGCCCAGTAACACCCAGATCAAGCTCACACCTGAAGGGGCTCCCCATTTTGTGAGAACTATGCCTTGTCATGCAGAAGTGACAAAACAAAACAAAACAAAATCAAACAAAATAAAATAAGAACATTGTGTGTTTCAGATGTCACTCTTATGCCTAATTGTTTGAGAGGAGGTAGGTTTTCGTGAAAGACTCCTATACGACCACAGTGCTGCAGATAGGTTTTGTTTTCCCCTCGATCTAGCTCTCGTGTTGTTCAAACCCCTGACAACCTGTCTGAGGAAAAAGAAGCCTTGTGAAGGGAAAACTCCAGCTTTGTGAAGCACCTATGAGCTCAGGCCCACTATGGGTCACCTGATCAAGGAAACTGAAGCCCAAAGGGCAGACACTGGGTGGAGGACTTGGCTATTTCATGTATCCCAACTCTGAACCTTAGCTTCCTTTGGGAGAGTGAGTAGGGATGATGGTTCTCCCACACAGTTCAACACAGTGGCTGGGCTCAGGAAAGTGATGATTCATTGTTTATTTTCTCATCAAAAATAAAAATATCAGGGTTGTGAGTTGTGAGTTGTGATACTTCATACATATCCTAAAGGTGATGCTTGAAAGATTCCCAGCATGAGAAGTGTTTAGTGTGGGACTTCTCACCTAGAAGCTAAAAAGAGCCGTTTGTGGCAGCTACATGACTGGGTCATCTGCCAAAGTTTGTAATACTTTTCAAACATTTCGTAGTGGGAATGTGTGTCAGTGTCTGTGCCGCTTCCAGGAGAGGAGACGAGTTTCTGGGTAGACTTCAGGCGACTATGAAGAATGCTAAGGAAATGGGGGGACATGGCATCTTACTCTGTCCTATTGGGAAAGGAAGTGTTTTCATAGTGTTGAGGGGGCGTTTGGTGGGAGAACGTCTCCAGGAAAAAGGAAGTCCCGTGCTTCAGAACAAAGCTAAGGATGCAAGTGTATTTTAATGCCAGAAAATGTGAATGAATGAATGAATGAATGAATGAATGAATGAATGGGAAGGGCATGGGAGTGAGGCACAGCAAAAGTAATGCCACGCTATAGTCACCCTGTTAGGTCCTGTACTCTACAGCACTGCGCGCTGGTGAAAATGTTTAAAATTATCCTTTCCATTCGCACCCTCCTCTACATATATATACAATCATTCTAAGAAGTGCTTCAGCATCAGTAATTGGTGATTCTGATGCAAAACCATAAAAACAAAATGACAAGCAGCTGTCTAGCACTGAAAGCCATTCCAAAGAGTTAAATGCTAAAATCTAAGTTGCATTTTGGAAAATGTACAGTAAAACGTTGGCTTGTTCATTGAGTATCATTTTGTGAGAGGAACTCCAGAAGTAGATCAGCATTGTGTTTGGTTCTGTGTAATTAGCCACTGGAATTGTTCTCCAAATGACTGTACATGTGTTCTAAAAGGGAACTCAAGAGACAACCCTCATATTTAATTAGATCCCTCTAGTAATACTTGGTGTTAACATTCCATGTAGGAGCATAGGCCTGCATGTACAGGCTCATAATGTAACTCTGTAGTGTGCAGTAACAGTCATGTTACTGAATGTCTGTGCATCCGTGTATGTGTGTGTGTTCAGGTAAGTGAATGTCTGTGTATGGGTGTGTGTTTGTGTGTGTGTGCCTGTGTGTGTGTGACACTGTCAATTTGTACATCATGCCCTCATAATGTTGATGTGCACTACATGGCTTGACTTCAACCAGCTAAGGTAAGTCATATGGAAGCACAATTATACAAAACAAATTCTTCCTTTCCATCTACCTCATCTGCTTCTAAAAACAGATTTGTATTGCTTTTAAAAACCAAGATAGAATAGTAAATTATGATGTAATAAATACACAGCTCTCCAGACTGAATCCCCACGAGGGGTCAACCTCCACCCTCGTCTTCAAAGGCAGTCTGACCCCAACTCTGGTCATCGCCTGGCGCCTGTTGATGATGTCACTTTCTTCAAGCCGGTTTGTGTGCCCTTCATATTACACATGCACCTACAAACACAGAGAAACAAGCATTTAGGCAGGAGAAAAGAGTTAAAAGCATTTCACTGAATTATTAGCCCTGCTCCAAAGGTTAGCAGGAAAACATGAAGGTTACAACTGGGCACTATTACTAAAGAACCAGCAGAGGGCAGCATTGGCTTTCAGCAGGTCACACTGACTCAGCGGTTCTTCTTCCCCTGTGTAAGACAGGAGAAGTATTGAGGGAAGCTGATCCTAAAATACATCAGGATTGTGCTTTGCTTGCACCACAGGTGGTGTTTGTTGTGTGAAAGCTCTGAGTCCCTGACTGGATGACATGGAAAACATGAGGACACATACATCCCCAGGACACCTCTCTGGCTCCCAGTTAGCAGAGGTTAGCCATGTGGGGGTTAGGTGTTCGGTAGCCCTCAGGAGAGTTTACTCAGAAAGGGCTCCATGCCCCTGCCCCCTTCCCCTCCCCCATCCCTCTCTGCAGGTTATGCAATGAGGACAAATATTTCAAAAGGTTGTGCATTTAGGGGCGCGGCGTCACATTGACAGTGTCTAAATTTAGTGGTGACACAAACACACACTAATGCTAGATCACAGGACTGGACAGGATGCTCTGAATGGGATGAATGTGGAGAGGTTTGTGTGTGTGTGTGTGTGTGTGTGTGTGTGTATGTCTGTGTGTGTATTTTCGTTTGACATGGGTACATTTTGGTCAGGGTGGTGGGGTATGATCATGTAAATAGAGAATTTTGGAGAAAGACAGACCAGAAAGAGGACAGAGGGAGAAAAGAATAAAGGTTTGTATGTATGTATGTATGTGTGTGTGTGTGTGTGTGTGTGTGTGTGTGTGTGTGTGGCGGGGGGGAATTATTTATTTGCTTGTTTGTCTGTTAGTTGTCTGTTCTACACCAATCATTACTTCCTTGTACAATAAACCCCAAACACTTGAGCTGATGAATATTTCATCAGCAGGATGCTGAACTCTGTGACTGTGTTCATGCCAAACCCTGATCCCCAGCACCAAGAGCCAGTACTGGGCCCTCAGACACAGACATGCCACCCACCCATCCACAGACACAGCCAGACAACCAGCCACACAGAGTGTCAGCACTAGCACAGCATGCTAGCTCATGGGTTAATAAGCCCGGAGTAGATATGGAGACAGCAATAGCTTTTAGTGTGAGACACAAATCTTTTACCTGTCACATCGCCACGCTGCTCTCTCCGAGTCTAATGATCAGCCTTGGCTCCTGAAAATCACCATCATTTAAGACCAAGTGTCAGTCAAAGAGGTGACATGTTCGCTGGGCACATGTGAGTGTGAGTGACAGGCCATACGGGCCCCACAGGGAAGGGTGCGGACTGGGAAAAGTGAGGGAGGCCTTGTGGGCCTTAAAGATGGGGAACGTTTGTTTTTTGGTAAATTGATTACCAAATCAGTTACTTAGCACCCTTACTAACCACTCACGTGTTAATCAATCTTCTCTACCTCTGTTTCAGTTCAGTACAACCATGAGGCCCAGTGATCTAGGAGAATAGACCTCAGGGAGGGAGGGGCAGAACAACAGGGGAAAGAATGACAGCTGTACTAAACAATAGAGATTCTTAGAAGTGGGAAAAATATGCAAACGTACACAAAGTCACAAATGCCACACTGAAAACAAACCAAAGACAAAATGAGGAAAGAACGAGAGGAAAGAAAGAAATAGAAAGATAGCAAGGGAGCTTCAGAGAGGGATAAATACAGGGACCGAAGAAACAGTGTGTGAACAGAACCACAACTCCTGGCTCCTCACTAGTTTGTCTAAGAGAGGGAGAGGGAGAGAGAGAGAGAGAAAGAGGAAGAGAGGGGGAGGGAGAGAGAGAGAGAGAGTGTTTTTGTGTGTGTGTGTGTCTGGCATGCAGGTGCATGCTAGCTGACTCGCCTCTTGTCTGCTCTGTGAGGACACCGAGGCAGAGGACAGGCCCAGCAGGGACTTCTCGTCCGCAGGCTCCGTGTGAGACGTGTCCACTGAGTCTGTGTCACTGGACTCCACCGGGGTCGTCTCCAAGGCGACTCCCTTCTGCTCCGGGATCTGAGCCACCTGGAACCTGTCCGTGAGCCAAGGAGGATTTAGGAAGAGTTTAGGACTTTGCGTTTCTCTCTTACATGTAAACAATCACACGCACAATTACACCTACTCATCACACACAGGTAATTACACTGTAGGTTGTTGTGGGGATGCTTACAAGCAAAGGAGTAATATATTTTATGAAGCGAAGGGGATTTCCCAACTGCATAACTACTTATTATCCAATTAGATGTGCACTTTTTACCTTCCAGTAATCTATCCAAAAACTATTTACCTTCCAGTAATCTATCCAAAAACTATTTACCTTCCAGTAATCTATCCAAAAACTTCCAGAAAATCTTGAGTCCAGCAAAAGCACACTTTTTATCAGGAATTTTGAAGACTTTTGTGTGCCGCTATGTTGCACCAAATGACTTAAATAATGTAATAATGTATCCATTTTCATATGGCAGTAAACTGTGTTGCACCCTGATTAGTTTAATAGTAGAATCTACTGTATACACAAAATTCTTCTTAATAATTATGCAGTGCCATCTCAACCCCCCACCCCCCCCCCACCCCACACAAAAAGACACACCCACACACATCCCCCCCAACTGTATTGCTGTACAGTACGGCTGTAGTGCATCCTCACCTGCCCACAGAGAGGATGGTGACCTCCCTGGGCAGGGGGGTGCGGGCGGGGGGGCTGGAGGTCTTGTGGGTGTCGATGGACAGGGGCAGCAGCAGCTCAGGCCACTTCTTCTGGCTGCACCGCGAGCAGCAGGTCCCCGAGCGCGGAGCCAGACCATTGATAGTGTGCAGGTGCTGGTGTGGACACAGCCGTGGGAGAGAGTGGAACTGAGTTAGATTAGGAAGGCCAGGGAACCTGTGGGAGAGAGAGAGAGAAAGAGTGAGGGAGCAGGTGAAAGAGAGAGGGAGAGGAAGACAAGAACAAATGATAAGAATGGGAAGATGGGGCAAAGGATGAAGTGCTTTATCTGACAATCATGATTATTTCTGAAATTCTTAATTATTTTCTTCCATTTTCCTCACAAATGATAAGATGTGAGTGAGTGCTTTTAACACCATTCCATCACATAATCAGTAGCAGTCTCACCTACATTTATCTGTCTGTTCCTTGAAACCTCCCTGCATAAAAAGCTGGTCCCACCTATAACAGTGCTACTGCACATGCTTAGAGCACTGCTGCAGATCCGTGCGCCCCCCCCCCCCCAACTGCCCCCACCCCACCCCACCCGCACCCCTCACCTCTCCCCATCGACTGCTCATTGTTCCATTGTGTGAGGCTGAAAGAGACCATGGGCGCGTGTCAGCTGAATGTGGCTGCCACCCTCGTCTGCCACACAGAAAGGGCCTGGCATTAAAAGATTTCTAGAACTAAGAGCCAACGTGCGCTGCAGAGAGCGGGCCCTTTTGACGGGCACAGTGATGAGGGAAGCAAAAACAAAAAAAAGCCCCCGCATGCACACACGCTGGCACAGTACTTTTCCACTGTGCCAACGGAGTGTGTGTGTGTGTGTGTGTGTGTGTGTGTGTCTCAGGCTGCGGCTTGTTTGCAGTGATGCATACTGCACAGGGGCACCTGGGTAAAACAGAACACTGAGGATGGGGAGAGAGCATGAATCAGGCTGAATCTGGCTGATTGATGGCTGAATCACTACTGCGGAAGGGTAATCATCACACATGCGTAGGTTCTGTTGTGCAGTAGCAGGTATTTACTTCACAAAGATGAAAATAAATAAATTACAAAACGCCCAAGCGCAAAAAACGCTGGGAACATCATGCACACCATCTCTGCCAATTTGTTGGCGGTTTTCTGCCTGTCAGAGCATATCTCCTTTGATGGATGGCCTTGTCCTATTTCCCTGTCTGATATGAGTACATCAGGGTGCCAATATACACCAACAACTATCCTTAGCTATGGCACAAAGCACTATATTTTCTTCTTCTTGGACAGAAGGGAGAAGGGAGAGCCAGGTTTGTCTCTTAAAACTGGGACGCAGACAACATTTGTGGCCATTTAGGCCAGTCTCTGTCTTGAGTGCTTTTAAACGGCTTGTAACGTTAAACTCTATCATACACGTGACCTATATACAGTTCTAGACACCTATCAAGTGGCCTGACCTCACCTACACAGAATAAGCACCCCTCCCAGAGATCATCTTATACACTTCAGTGGTTAAGCTTTTATTTGCCTGTGTGCCTGTGTGTGTGTGCTCTCACTTGATGGATGAAGCCTTGTTGACAGTCATCTGCTTGCTCTCATACTCCATCAGAAGCTCCTCCAAGGCAGCAGCATTTTCTGGAAAGAGACGATGAAACGGACTAATGAGATCTCAGCTAGGGCAGAACACAAACATGACAGACACCATGACCAACAAATCAGATTGAGGGCCACAGCCAGCAGACATCTTACCTTTCTTCTCAGTGATGAGGCGGACCAGTACACTAATGGTGTCCTCATTAGGGTCATCCACAATGTACGGACAGGGGTTACCTGCAGAGGGAGAATGTGTGTCAGACGATGCATGGCTAAAACTGTGCCAAGCAGTTACATGGAAGTAGATGATGGCATACATCATCAAATAATCAAACTGCTGATTCTTGCATAGATATTAGGATGTGGTTATTAGGTCATGCTACTCAACACAGATTTGTTCTGTGTGGCAGAGCAATGATGATTTATATTTACACATTTAGCAGATGCTTTTATCTAAAACAACTTAAATTTGTCAACTATTAGTTACTTCAGGGCAGCCTCCCCAAGAGCAACTTAGGGTTAAGTGCCTTGCTCAAGGGTTAAAGGATAAAAAACTACATGAGATTAATCAATCAATATGTGGGGGACAGGGTTGTCTGGAACTGGAACCCGTTGACACTCGTCACCCTGAGACGGTTCTACCCCTGCACTATCAGGTTCCCTCTCTGTCTCTCTCATTGTGTGCAGGTTCAAAGTAGCGGCTCAGAGCAGATGGGGAACCCAAGAATAGCTCTCGACGGCACCCAGTACAGTCAGTGAAACGCACACTGTGAAATGGCACTTGCTGCATTGTTATTCTAATCGGCCTGTGCCTATTGTCTGCCTGAGACCATTTTCATGAACAAAATCAAATGTGATTCGGGCATGCACTGACACAAAGGTTAGACTCATGTAATCGCACATAATTACATGACGTTGTTAAATTTTACTCTAAAAATCCATATATGGCACCAAGCCTCTACACCTCCTTTTCACATTGATAGTGACAGCTACACTACATTCAAACCCTTTCTTTTAGGGCGTTAATATTGCTTGGCAGATGCCAACAGCTAAGTAGGCTGCAATCAATTCCAGTGTCATACCATGACTCCTGGTAATGGACTTGGTAATAGCTGGCAGAACATTGCTACATTTAGTATGGCTCTCTTATTAAAATCCTGCCTGATCAATCCAAATATCTCTCCCCAAGGAACAGCACATTATGGCATTTGTTACGGGGATGGGGTTTCTGAAGACAGCAGCAATGGTCTATTAAATGGTCTCTGGGGTTAGGATAATGGGTAATGGCTAAACTGAGTTTCTTACTGAACCTAAACCAGAAATGCTGGTGCTGGTTACAGATATAAGCAAAACTAGCACAACAATTATGCCAACAGGCAGAAACACACATGCTAACTGAAACATGATATACAAGCCTCTGATTTCACTCTTTGTCCTACTGAGATACAGCCATACCTACAATAGCTTCAGGTATGTTCACAACACAAGATATGCATAAGATATGCATAAGAGAACTGCAGGCTTTCCAATGTAAACCAGCATAGATTTTGTGGTCGACCTTCTTTCATCAGACTATGCATATCTTTACTTTATCAGAATAACCTGATTTCACACCTGTGTAATCCCAACCCACTCTCACTTGCATGCTTTACTATGTCGTTTTAAAACAATTCAGCCAGAACCTCTTGATCTGAGGGATACTGCCCACTCTTCTCTTTTGAGGACATGTTATAACTAATTAAAAAACACACAATCCACAGAGTCGGTCAGAGAGGACGCTTCTTTTTCACCGATTCTGTGCCACATGTACACTTGTGTAACTACCTCTCTGACATTTCAGAATAAGGACACAGAAAAATGCCAGGGTAAGATGTCTCCCTTAAAAACCCACTCAGGATCACAAAAGTGTAAGAAGTTGTCAGACTGGAACAGTTACATAAGCCCCAAAGAGAAGGTGCTGTGTAAGAACCCAAGCCTCATTCAAGTGGAGGTAAAGCCTGACGGCAGTGCTTTAGAGCACAAGGCTTTCTGTATCCTCCGCAGGGACATGGCTGCTAGGTGTGAGAGAGCTGTCAGGACTCTGATCAGACAATTGTCTCTCTGGTGACAGGATCACAAGATAACAGGCATTTGCAAATGGATAATATAACAGGTGTCGTGCTGGATCTATTGTGATGATGGATGGTGTCTCTTTTCTCTTACCCTTTCTGATATTTCTCCCTTCACACCTATTTTCTTAACTCCTGGAGGACTGCTGATATCCCATGATGCAACACCGTTAAACTTCTCATCAGCTCTTATTCTTATCTCATCTATCTGAGTGGACACTTTCTCTTCGTTCACCTCAAAAAGCACTCTCTCTTTTTCATTTTTCTCTCCCCTCATGCTATCCTCAGCTACTCTGCAGTGGCCCCCTCCATACAGAGCTCTGCACTAGTCACTGCAGAGCAGACACACTCTCCACACTCTCCTCATGCAAACCCCCAGCCCCAGTCACTCTCCGAGTCGTCAACGTCCTGAGAGTCCTCCGGGAGAGCCTCCCTCTCCGTCAGCCCACGGATCCTGCCCATCTGCACTACTGCAACAACAACCTCCAAATCCACACCAAGGCATTAAAGCCTGCAATCCAGAGTCCATCAAAGTCTCCAAACACATAAATATTCAAACCATGCAGCAGATCACTCTTATCAACTCCCCCTCTCAGCTATCTCATGTGGGGTTAAGGAGGTGCTGATATCTTTTCTCAACATGATGACTTGACTACTGAGTTTATCCTTTGCAGTATGGAACAGAACTGGAACCACAGCTGTTTTCTCTAAATTCTGTCATCTCTCTCATGAAGGACACCCTAACTAACTGTGGTGGTATAAATTAAATGGCAACAGTAGGGGCAATGATTTCAAAGACCCAAGAGAAGGCCTGCAGTGGCATGACATAATGCTTGGTATCGTCATAGCAACCTCTGCATGTCAAGCGTCTGACTGCACAACACCTCAGCGCTGACCACACGTGGGCCCACAGCCTGATTGAATTATTGATCTGGGAAAGCAGAGACGGCCAGGGTGTCAGGTTGCGAAGCTGTGCAATGAGGAAAGGAAGAGAAGGTGGAACAGGAGTGAGAAGAGCCCGTTCCTAGTTGTGAGGGTCTGATTTCACAACATGATGGTTACTAGAGACTGACTTTGGGGGGTGATGAGGTGTGTGTGTGTGTGTGTATGTGTTTGGGGGTGCGGGTGTTAGGGCAAGAGAATGGAGTGCAGTGCAGTGCAGCAAAGCGCTAGCGAAACACAGGCATCTTCGTCAGATAATCTGACTTCTATCACCACCACCATCAAATTAAAACACTCACTCTCAAAAAAACAAACACTGACACTGACAATCTCCAGCAGCTCAGCCCCATCCCTGGTAGCTTTCCACTGCCTATTGCCTATATCAGCTGTTGTTGTTGGCAGTCCTAAATGTCATTCTAGACACAGGGGATCATATAAAGGGACTCATCTCTTGGTGTCTGCCAATTTACTATGACAATGACCTGAGCCAAACTGTACAAGCTGTTCCTCTATCACACAGGGGAGTCACAAAAGGAATAATATCCCCCCACACACACACCCCAAAGGGAACCAATGCCTCTTTTCAGTGATCTTTGTGGTCCAGACAGTGGGTGTGTTAGGAAGAGACCCATCCTAGTGGAATCTCGGTTAACCACACGGATCTCTCCCACCCTCTAGATCTGGGCCATGCATGCATAAAGAGAAGCTATGGAGAACAGTGGCCTCACACACGTCCCTAGAGACAAACCCTCCCCTGCTTTCCCACACAGACCTTAAGAGGTGTGTGTGTGTGTTTGGGGGTTGTTGTTTTAAGTTTGCCTGTTTATGAACCTGTGGGTGTATAGTTTTTGTGAATGCTTGTTGGAGGATCTGTGGGGGTGTAGTTTTCATAAATGCTTGATCTAAGATCTGTGCATGCTTACTGTACTGTACTTGTTTCTAAAAACAGGTAGAGTGAGTGCAAGCTAGCTATTGTGCACAACAGCATATACTGTCCAACATGTTTGGATCACTGTGTCCCTACATGTGTGAGTGAGTTAGTGTGTGTGTGTGGGCGTGTGTGTGTGTGTATGTGCACACGCATTTGATACATACCTTCTTTCTGGGGTGTGGCAGTCTCCTCGTTGCCGCCTTCCTTGTCGGCAGTGCAGTGGTAGCCCTTCTTCTTCAGGAGGTTGCAGATGAGGATTCCCAGGAGGCCCATGATACAGAAGATAGGCACCAGGGCAAACACGGCGTACTCTGTGGTCTTCTCCTCCGGGCCGCCACGGACGTTGGTGGCATTCGGAGCCGCCATGCCCGAGCCCCGGGGGGCATTCTTTCCCACTGTCCTTGGCACCCGCACCAGCCGCTCTCCAGACTCTGCACGGCAGAAAGAAGAAAGAGAAAGAAAGAAAAAAAGAAAGAAAATGAGACAAAGAATAGGAAAGAGAATGAGGTGATAAGTAAGTCGGACACACTATACATCACATCTGCTAACCAACAGAATGGCAGATTCTATGCACACAGAGGAAGTGACATAACATAGGAAATGGGGCCCCATACACTGGGTGAAAGTAAATAAATAAATAGAATTGAGGTAAATAAAATAAAGGTAGGTAAATACTTACTCCGCACACAGGCATACATGGAGGAAGCCTTCAGTGCTACAGCTGGGTGGAACCTGGATCGTCATATAGAAAAAATTAAAAACATGCTTAAACACACACATTTTTATTTCACACACACCCTGCTGTGGTGACTGTACTCAATCAACAAGCACCCCCAGGCCCAGGCCCAGGCTCTATTAAGGGGTAAAAATAAAACACATTTAGGGGCTGATGGGAGTGGAGTTTATGAGCCCAGCAGTAAAGTGTTTTAACAATAGGCAAATGATTTCTCCCCTGTTGAGTGCACATGGTCTGTAACAGCTCATGTGAACCGTGAATGAACACACACATGCACACACACACAAATAAACACACACACATGCACACACACACACACACAAGCACACCATATACACACACACACACACACACACACACACACACACACAGGGTTGAAAGAGGTACTTACCCAGACAGGCAGCCTCCGCATACAGTGTCCCTGGATGAGGTTCCGAGAGCCACCATCTTGCGGTGAAGGAGCTGGCAGGAGCTGTGGGGGCGACACTGGTTGGCATCGCGGGCGATGGAGAAGGTACCCGCCGGGCAGGCTTGGCACCCCACCACCTCTGCCTCCTCAACTCCCCCGCAAGCCTGAGGATCAAAGGCGAACACGATCAACTTCAGAAGATAGAGGTGAAATAATATAATAAGATGCGACGGAAACATGACAGTTGTTGAAGAAAAGTGAACATCTTACTTTTCCTCAACTAAGACAGACATCTCTGTGAACCAATGTCCATCCTTATCTGTTAAAGTCCTGAGCCCTCAAGGACCATCCAGCATGAATCAGCCAATGATGATTCAAGGCAGGGTACATTTGCACATTGCACTTTTGCACTAAAAACACAATTACAACTACCTCTAAATGCACAAAGCTGGAACACTCAGTCAAAGTCACCTCATGCCTTGTCTGTCTTGTCATGCCCTGCTACATTAGTAGTGTACTTAGGGTACTCTATGTCTTGTCTTGTCATAGCTGTTATGTTAGGTAGTAGTACTAGGCAAAAGTAGCCTTAAGCTACTTGCACTTATTTATTTATACAAACTTAGGACTAGAATTGTCTTGTTGTGCATCTGCACTTTACTGTTGTCCACAAACATGCAGGGTACAGTGGGAAACGTAATTTCGATTCCTTTGCATGTCAAGTACACGTGAAGAAATTGACAAAAAAAGCAACTTTGACTTTGAACTTTGACTTTGTATAGGGCTTGAGTCAGTGTGAAACATTTGACAGTACACACAAAGAGAGTGGTCCCATTGCATAACACTACAGGACATTACAGGAACAGAACTGGGTGTGACTGCACAGTGTGCATGGCTAGGACAATGTCAACACAGGTATTGAAGTGGTGTGTTGAAGGAGAGGTTCTAGGGGGGAGGTGGTGAGTGATGTTTCTCACCTTGGTGGGCTGTTGTCCTGCTGGGCATTGCTGACACACACAGTCTTCGCCCTCGCCACACTGTGCTGCCAGCGCCCCCCATAGACCCAGCAGCTGATGGGACACACACACACACAAACGCAAACGCAGACACACACACACACACACACACACACACAGGGTTACCATGAAGGACATTCATAGGAATCTTCACACACACACACACACACACACACACACACACATGTTCAAACATGCCAAATCATCAACAAAACAGCGCAACAACACTTGCCACTCACGCTCACACATGTTTTCAGTCAGCAACACAAGCACTCGCAGACTGAAACCCATCCAAACCCCACACACCACACATCCCTGAGGACTTGTGGTTATATGGGCAGGTTGATTGGAATTGATTCCTAGTGTCAACCTGGCCTGCCCTGCTCATGAGGAGGGAAGGCCCTGGAGGATGTGCTCCTGGGTCCCAGCTCCCTGGCTCCCAGGCCCCCCCAAACCCCACTGTCTCCAGGCCCATCTCAGGTCTCCACTCTCCACACGCCAACTCATGCCTCCAGTGCTGAGCCTCTGACTCATTAGACTGAGACATGAGCTGCGGTGGAGTGTGATGTTATTTGGGGGGGGGGGGGGTGTGAAAGGGCGAGGAGCAGAGGACAGGAAGAGTGGAGAAGAGGAGAGGAAGAGAGGGAGGGGTGGGGTATCTGCGGCACCGTTATCAGGATGAAAGCAGAACATTGCCTTGGCTCTGAGCCCCCGGGCCCGGGGCAGCAGCCAGCGAGAGCTTCACTGCATCAAAAAGCCTTGTGTTTATTTCACACTTAGTCTCTATCCACATCCTGCCCTCACACATCACTGGCCAGGCTTCAGAGAGAGCGGATCACTCTGTTTGTGTAGTCTCTGCTTTATGGCTCCTTTACAGTTCCGATAGTTTCTATGAATCTCTAGGTGCCATGTATGTCACTCCATATGATATGACACATGTGCTTATGTAATTTCAGGCTTATGTAAGAGAGTCTAATTACATGCCTGTTTTTGCTAGAAGTAAATAGGTGACACTGTAATGGTGGCTGAGGGAGGGGATTAGCACTGGGGAATGCTGTTACTGCTGCTGCTGTGGTTGTAGAGGGAGGTGACACTGATGCCAAAGACCAGCCATTCTGCAGTGACTCATTCATCACTACTTATAATTACTCCTGTTGTCAGCGAGCTCCTACACACACACACAGACACACTCACCTATACAAACACAGATACACACATACAGACAGCTATACACACATACATGCAAACACACACTCACCTACACAAACACACACATACAAATACACAAACACAAACGCACACATACAGACACCTATACACATACACACAAACATACACACACACACACACCTAAACCTACACAAACACACACACACACAGACAGACAGACAGACAGACAGACAGACAGACACACACACACACACACAGACAGACACACACACACACACATAAAGAGGGACTTACGATAAAAAGGAAAGGAGCTGAGCAGCAGAGGTGGTTCCTCATCATCTTCAATATATTCTTCTATAAACATATGATCTGTGAAACACAAGGACACAGAGACACAGAGAGAGAGAGAGAGAGAGAAAGAGAGAGGGAGAGAGAGAGAGAGAGCGAGAGAGAGAGAGAGAAAGAGAGAGGGAGAGAGAGAGAGAGAAACATGAGGTATGTTGAGGACACATTCAGCGAGTTCAGGTGGTAGGCGATAAAACACACCACTGACTTAAGGAAATAAAGGTTTCCCCTCAACACCTTTGGCACTGGCACCACTGGAACCTCTCTCACCTGAAGGGGAAACCGTCTCATCATCACAAGTCTTTACTTGACACAGCTCCCGACCACAAACAACAAAAACAGTAGGGAAAACAAGCGGGCTATAACAGGTAAACAGCTTTAGCTGTAAATGAGTGCCTGTAAACGAGTGACTCCAGCATGTTTTGTAGCAGCCATGCCACCACCATGTAAAACTACCCTCCAGCTACTACAGCTGTTGGCCAGTGTTTTTCTGTAGAATTTGTGCTCTTTGTTTGGACACTGTTTGAGCTCCACAATAAAGCCCATATCCTACCACACAAGGCCAGCGTGAGCAGACTGAGAAAGTGGCACAAAAAAGCAGGGAATGAACTCACAGAAATGCAGAAATAAGAGAGGCTGAGTACAGCATGGGGATCTGATGACTAAGAGCAGAAAAGGAGAAGAGAAGGATGACGCATTGTCTCTCATTCTTTCTTTCCTGAATGTGCTGTACCCACACAACCGGTGGTCCTCCACCTCCCCACTCCACCCTTCCCTAAATGCCTCTGACAAGTCCACAGAGTCCCAGGGCTCGAGGCAGAATGGGCACAGTCTATGCAAGGTGAACACTAGACCACTAAACTGAATATGCACACATAAGATCACCTCCATGGCGCTGCGCTGATCACTTCATAAGCTACCAGCCCAATGTCCATCCATGACATCACACTGTCACAGAGGGAAAAGAGAGAGAGAAAGAGAGTGAGACAGACAGACAGAGAGAGATGGAGAGAAAGAACGAGGGGGTGAAGAGGAATGTAATTGTCTCTCAGTCTCATAAAGAGAGAGAGAGAGAGAGAGAGAGAGAGTGAGAGTGAGAGAGGGGGGGGGGAGCATGGCGAGCCTGAGGGCCGGTGCATTCCTGTGTATTTTTATCACACACATGGCTGAGGAGTATTTACACCTCAGCTTCCCATTCCGCCCCTCTGAGTCCTGCTCTGAGTCCGGGCCTCATGTGGCCCACGTCATCCACATCAGATCTACTTGACAGTCAGCTGCCCTCTCAGCTGTCATTGTTTCAGTGTCTGCTACTCTTGTAACAACCCCCACCCCCACCCACACTCACACCCACACACAAACAAAAACTGAAGGACACATAGATATGCTATACGGTAGGCAGCACAAGTAAAATACTCAGACTGTAGAGCACAAGAAGAAAAGGGAGAAATGCTTTAACTGGATTGACTGCATGTTGAAGGTCAGGTTCAGTGAGTTCAAGTTTAATAACTGCTTCTAACAGAGTGCCAGCAGATAGTTTGTTTGTAATCAAATCATCTGTGGATTGTCTGTAGATGGGAGTTACTAAAGCACAAAATTACTGATACTGATGAGAAATGAGCGCTGAGAATAAGAGCCTAGACTGACTAGCTGGTTCTAGAAATAAAAACATATTGAGATCACTGAAGAAAATTCCAACCACCACTGTGATCCTATAAAGTACATGAAAATAAAGTTAAATTCGGTAAAAGCCCATAACTATACATAGTTATACCGCATGCTGTGACCTCCATCACAGTAAAAATTGGCATAAAACCCCACCTGCTGTCAAGTCTTTTCTTACAGTGATCAGCTCCATGAGAGATTTTGCTGAGACTGTCTTCAATACATGTTAGGAGTATAAAAGTGTGAGCACATAATTTAAAACATGCAGTATATAAAACACAAAATCCTGCGGTATAATAGAGGCTGCTGTAAAATCTTTTCTTTGCAGCACTGAAAAACAAAGATGAAGAAGAAGAAGAAGAAAAGGAAGAGGAAGAAGAAGAAGAAGGAGTGGGCAGAGCAATTAAACTCAATCGCACTCCATGACTCAGCTCAAGATGCACAAGAAGCACACCAAATCTAACGGGTCTCAAATAATGTGCCTCCTCAGGAGGCATTCTAAATCACAGCCTCATAGAGATGCTCTGTGGACCAAGTTAATCTCTCTCTCTCTCTGTTTGCTGAGCGACCCTTGATGGGCTGTGCTTGAGTAAGAGATCAAGCAGCCTGGTGGCACAGAGATGTTGGCTGACAGCTCCACTTACCCCAGCGCGGCGGTGACTGATGACGGGGTTGCCCCGGCGACAGAGTGAGGATGCTAAGCGATGCTCCGCAACACAGAGGCTGGAGGAAGACGAGCGGGGGGGCAAAGAGTGCAGGCAGGCAAGCGGGCGATGGCCTCAGTATGGAGGAGAACCACAGTGTACCTGCCTGAGACAGCCTTGCATCCCTTATAGCACCATTCTAAACCACAGACACACCCCATCCTTCCAGCAGGATTCTGGCCCCTCCTTCACCCCCTCATCTACAGCACCCTCTGCTTCCATCCCAGCAGACACCCACCCAGGATGGAGATAGGGCTGGGGTGGGGCGCTTTGGCTGCTCGCTGGGAGGCTCCGGACTGCCGGTCACTTGCTGTGAGCCCGGAGCCCTGAGCGTGTGGCTTCTCCACGCCACCACAGACCACAGAATTTGGTTTTAAGTGCAGAGGACATGTTGACTGATGCCTTTGGCATGGGAGTAAGGGTGCATACATACTGAAACCATATAGTCACTGCACTTTACTGTCACTTATCCCGTCCAGCCCTGGTAACAACAAGCAGAGAGCTAAAGAGATTTGTTGAACTCTCTCACATCATGCACAGGCACACCTGAAGAGCAAAACATATGTCTTACCAGAGTCCTAATTCTCTGTGTAATTTTACATAGTGATGGCCTGCGAGGTCTGTCTGTGTGGATGGAGTTAGCTGAGTGTGTGTGCATGGTGCGTTGCATGCTTCCGGCCAGGTGTCCTGTTGACCTCGGCGGAGAAGCACGAGCAGCGGCGAAGTAGGCAGCAGCTGACGGAGCAGGAGCGATGCCGACATCGCCCACGCCATGTCGGGAAGACAAAACCCGTCTAGCTAGCCGCCGCACACAAGAACTCAATAACTTTATACAAGTTTGGAGGCCACCCTGACACATTCCAACCCAAATAAGAGGATTCCAGCCTCCCTCCAAGGCTGTGCATCATGCCAGGGTCCACTGGGACAGATTGATACGTATGGGCCGGCCAGTTGGACGCGCTCGCCGCTGTTTACCGCAGCGCAAATAAATAAATAACAACACAAACGAGTTGACGGCTTTGGCCGGCAGGCCTAAAACATGCTCTCGAGGTTAAATGACAGGGCTCTGGGCAATAACGTGCACTTTGTATAATTTCAGGGAATAAGAAAATGAGAAGCGTCCACCCAACCCCCTCCTGTCCGACATCCCATTGAAAAAAAGTAAGCAAATGGTGCTTGGCTTGTCATTCATGTTTCAGCTGCGTTTTACAGATCAGCATCTAAGAGCATGTACCTCTTGTCTAGAAGGCTTGGGTTAAATCTAGCCCCTTCATTATAATACCATAAAGAGTAATTACAGCTCTGTCAGCTGTATCTCTGAGCCGTTCAACTTTATTTTGTGGCTTTTGGAAGCCTTGGGGAAAAAAACGAGCATAAAATTAAAAAAAAAAAAAAAAAAAAAAAAAACACCCCAGAATATCCTAGAATTAAAATTGGTTATTTTGGAACCCATCAAACAACAATTTGGAGAGGTTCTTAAGTTCCCCTAGAGACTGACCTGGCTAAACTTTGGTGAGCGTGGCGCTTGGAATTGGTCTAACTTCCGACTGAAATCTTATCCAAATAGTTCTTAAGCGGACAAAACCAAAGTCAAACAGGCCTCGTCATAGGTACAGTGCCATCATTAAGCCATTGCCTTAGCTGAACTAACAAAAACTCAGTCTATCTAGATGCTGACCAGTCCCAACACTTCTCACAGAGGGTTACTGTAAGAAGACAAAATTTTTAATATGCAAAGTTGACCGGAGGAACAAAGACTGCACACTGATCAACAAGTCCATCATGCAGTTTCCTAGGACTAACAAATCCATCTAAGGGAAAATGAGTTCATATGGAAGCCTTTTTGTCTCTACTTTCTGGTCTGGAAGTGAGAACCTGTCCCACACTAGAGACTGAAAAACCGCAGCACGTGTGATACTGCTCCTCGCCTTCACTCTCCTCTGGAGCTCTACGCCCCCTCTGTCGTCTAAAGCTCTGCCAGCCTTCACAATAGCTCCTCCAAAATAGCCAGACATTTTAATAGCAGCTAACATGTTTTGCTCTGATCGCCTCCACACGACTGCCTGTTCTCCTCCATGCATCTCGCTCTCTGTCTGTCTGAGTCTCCATCCATCCATCCCTTACATCTCTTCTTTCTTTCAGCTGACTGTGGTCGGCCTTTATTGCGCCTTGTTCTCATTTTTCATACCCGATGAGTGTTGAGCTCTCTGCCAAGCATGTGCCTGGTGACAGCTGTCATACATTTTGTCGTGTGGAGGGTGGAAATGCAAAATTTTCACCTCCCAAAAAATACAAAATAATAAAACAGAAACCCTCAACAGAGAGGGCAAATGACAGGCTGGGAATCACCGTCCCATCACATCTGCCTTTTTTATATGTCTTAGATGTACAAAAGGGTCCAGAAAAAAATCATATGGGAAGAAAACAGCCCAAAACAAACAACGACAATGGACAAAGACATAGGCCTGTTTTGATTGTTCTGTTAAGCTGTTGTGTGAGGTACCAATTACGCCAACTTTGCCAAACACCTCTCTCTTTGTTATGGCCCCGAAGCTATGACAGATGAAACAAACAGGGGGGTATTTTTGGGAGCAGCTCACATTTTGGTTTGCTCGTGGTCTAGTAAACGAGGGCCTTGAAATGCAAAAACAGGATTAAATGCTGTGTACATCACTGGTGGCGTGTGCGGTTTCAGTAATACAGAGGGCAATGTTTTAGGAGAATCCGCTGCGGCATCAGCTGTTGAGTATTGAGGCCTTTATTTGAGGAGCTTGATGTCATGATTCAACAGCCGAGTGGAGCCTTGTGTGTGGTGACAAACCACACAAGAGGAAAAGAGAGGTGGCGGTGGCACAGAGAGCAGCCCAGTGAGCCGAATGGCACCAGCCTGCTTTTATAAGGCCTGGCTGGGCCAGCACACTCAGCTACAGCCCCTGGAACACTTCGAAGACAGGAGGATTTAGAGATGCTGGCTGAATTAGATGAAGTACTCTCATGGCCTGGCTGACACATTCACCCGCTCTCTGTGTGGCCGTGTGTGCGGGTTAGGCCTGTCGCGGCCAAGGTGATGCAAGGCCCTCAAGAGAAGGACACGCCAGGCCAGGCCAGGCCACCCTGTGTGTAAGTGGACTCAGTCGCAAAGGCTAGCGTAGGTGTAAAATTGCACTGGAGAGATTGACAGGATGACATCATTCACCTGCTTTAAACTGGATCGCCATCGGTTGTCCAGTTTTGCGTCACTGGTGTTTCGGAAAAAAAAAGTGGATGGCAACTAGAGGAAAGAGAGACACCAGAGACAATGAACTCCCCGTCCTCTTCCTGTGCTGGTGGGCCTTCTCTGGCACAGATAGCGCTTTGGCCAAAACATCTGATATGTTTGTAGTGTCCTAAAGGCAATACCATTTAGGCTGACAAGAGAAAGAAATGCTTTAAAAAAAAATGGTATTTCTAATCAAGACCAAATGAAAGGGCTATGTGAGACTGTATTTCAGATATCTTACATCAGATATGTTCCAAAAGTCTTCAGGTACTAGGGCTCAGCTGGGAAGTCATTACTGAACCTCAGCAACATGCTATACCTTCAGCAATACGGTTAAGACCAGTGTTTAAAGCAATGTGCTATACCTTCAGCAACGCATTTACGACCAGTGTTAAAAGCAATGTGCTATACCTTCAACAATGCAGTTACGAAAAGTGTTTAAAGCTCTGTATTATGTATAGGAAAGGAGCTAAATGTTAATGATAAAAACTAAATTCCTATCGAGGCCATAAAGTGAAGTAAGAAATAAAACATCCACACTGGGAGTGTGGCATAATCAGATCTCACTGGGGAATTCCACCTGGGTAGGATGTATGGGAGATGTTTTGTAATGAAAGGAATGTTAACTGTAGCCATATGTGGTCTCCAAATAGACCCATTTGGTTAAACCAGTTCGGCAAGGGAGATGACAAAGTATGCTAAAGGAGTGGTATTTTTAATCTATATGCCTAGGTTTGTAATTTATCCCTCTGGCGTTGTTTCTCTAACAAAGGAAGTGTGGGTGCAAGTTATCAAACCTTTGCGTAGGAGCCAACCGTCTTGAACAGGGCGTGACCTTCGCCCCTTGGATAGCCACCCAAATTCTTGGGGTCGCCTTTCACTACCCTGCATCTGTAATTATCGTCTTCTGCAAGAATGCTTAATTACCCACAATGCACTGTGCAAAGGGAAGGACGAGACATGCCACAAAAACTGGCCTGTCATGTGACAAGAGATGGAAACCAATAGCTCCAGCGGCCGTCTGTGGCTGCTCCTAGTCGTATATTACAAGGAAGGACTTTGTGGGAGCCCAGCAAAGACTTAAGTGGACAGAGGTAATTAAATACTATGCTGCCACTGGAATAGGAAAAAAAGCTATTGGTATATGATTACACAAAGAATGGACAAATAATTAACAACTATTGTTACAAAAATACAATGCAATTTGGTGTTACAGCTAAAGGTTATCAGTAGCTTGCTAAATTACTCACAACAAAAAAAGCTAATTGCACGATGTAGGTGCTTGGATTAGTAATGGCCTGAAACACACACAACAACCAAACACCTTTGAGGAATATGTCTGGCTTTGAGTATGTGTTCCATCATTGTCCATTTGGCTACGTGTCCTGTTCAAATCAGAGGGTTCAGACGTTGTTAAGCTGTGTACCTGACTCTGACTGTAATTACAGATAAGAGTCGAGAGCTACGGCAGCAGTCCAGTGTTTTTCTCCCTCTCTCAGGTCCCTGGACTGCACTGGTGGTGCAGCAGGGTCACCCTGGCAGATTCTGGACACACAGCAGAAAGTCTGCTTTCCAATGGGCTTCTCAGAATAACTACATCAATATAAGGTTGCATGAGCTTGTTCTGGAAAGCACACAAGCAAGCACAAAAATACATGCTGCAAACCAGACACAACATACAAATATCCATTATATTGCCATCGATATGCCAAGGGCTCGCTATCTTGGAACTTGCCTGGGCGTGGATAGAGTACTGGATGGGGCTGTGACAACAGGTGCCCAAGAATTTGACACAAGTGTCAATTAACAAACTCAAAATAAATTCTACCATATAAATATAACACAAATATATTTGATAAACACCAATCACACAATTGTTATACTACTGCCTTTCAGACTCTTGCATGGTATATGCGTTACGTTTAGAACCATGGGAAAGGGCAGATGACTGAGATTCACTTGTTCTGAAGGTTTGGAGTCAAAGATCTTTATCAAAACCAGAGGTCAGAGAGCATGTTGCTAAGTGTCGCCTTACCAGTGATTCAATCGATCCCATTTCAAAACCCACAAGAATATGAAAGCTTATCATGCTAAACACCCAGATTCTACCATCCAATACATTTCTGACTTGTCAAAAGCCATCAAAGAACATTGTGTGGAAATGTTTGAAGTCTACTCTAAAAGGTCATTAAAATCATTTCTTTGTGAATTCAGAAGAACCACATGCACTAAACATAACAACATAGACTTGTTGGGCAGGAAATTGAATGAAATCTCATGATGCTAGTGGACTTTTATTCCTTTAGTCAATTTACTCTTGGGTCTGTGTGATTGCTGAGCAATACCAATGGAAGCAATGGTCTGTTTGGGAATGTTAGCTAAAGCCAAAAGTACCACAGGCATGAAGTTCAGACTGAATTCCGTGTGACCCACACCAGCCATTCCATAGTCAGACCTGGATAGTGAGGGTGATTGTTGAGCCACTACAGAGCTCAGATTGATTTTGCAACATTGAGAATGATAAGCAGGTGTTAAGAGCATACTAAAATGTCAGTTGAATTGATTATATTAAATAGCATGTAGAGACATCCAGGACACAGTGGCTAAAAAGGCAACATTAAAAACAAAACAAACAACAACAACAACAAAAATAGGCCTGTCCTGTCAATTCACTACAGTGTTATGGCATCTTATCATAAAAAAGACTGTGAGATGCTTGTAAATCCAAATGGTTTCAGTGCCTGAAAAATGTAATGCAGACTGGTTCATGGCTGCACATTATCAGCCAGACAGGCATGACATTACATGACATATGAGTAGCTGTGCATGTCTGGAGATTAGGGCAAGAATATTTCAAATGTAACTGAATCGTTTCTGCAGACCTCTGTCTAATGACAAGAGAGACCTTTAATAACAGTGGGACTGACCAACAACCTGTTTAGAGGAATACATGCATAAGCTAAAGCTCAGAAGATTAGGTTTGGGGCACAGTCATTTCCTCCATCACTGAAAAAAACATACTATTTTTATGCTTCACCTAAACATGTTCCTTGTGTAGGATGGGAAGGAAGTCACTGAACAATCATCAATTTTCTTTGTTATTGCATTGGAACCCATTACTTTAGCCTGAATGATAAGGGAAAATAACTGAATAATATGTGTGTCTTAACCAAGACTTTTGTCCACAACCTGTTGAAAATAACCATTGGCACAGATCACACACGAATAGCCTATGTGATGTATGATAATAACTGGTTCGCCACATGATGAATAAGTTGTTATATAAGGTAGATTTGGCTTGTCATGTATGGGTGCTACCTGTTCAAATCAGCAAGTCAGTTTCCGCATGTCAGTCAGTTTTTCAGAGGAAGCGAGGGAGTGATATTTGCATTCATAAAATATATATGTTGCTGGCATTGTAATAACTCCAGAGCTGCTAGAGAACATGTAGGCTTACTGGATGAACTATGTGTGCTCAGAATTTCAGGTCAATGTAATTTTTATGCACACAAGGTGCAAAGGAGATGACGTGCGTGACTGCGTTAATGCAACTCCCTTCAGTCCCGGTTCTCACTGCCCTGCATAGCTTCATAGTAAGCAAAACATGACCTTATAGAAGACATTTAGAATGTAGACATCACATCGATGTCGTTAACAGTTACCTCAGCCAGAAAATGCAATGTGAACACGCAGTCTACGGGGCACTTCGCACGGGAGTGATGCGGACTTTAAAGTCGTCTGCATCTGCTGTTGACTGTTAATAGGCCTATCCTTAATCTATCAGGTTCTGCTGACACCAGATGAACTAAAACGTGCTCTATCCGAGAAAGCCTGATCCTTAACAGAATGACAGGCGACGTGGCATCCAGTTAAAAACACATGTGGCCAGACGGTGCTAAACTGCGCCGAAGCAAAACACTTTTTTACTGTAATATGCTAAACAACATTTAACGTTAATAGAACAGACATTAGGACTCAAGAGTTTACTGCGGCAGCCGGTGTTGATTTTCAGTTTGGCGATGGTGAAGGAAGTTTCAGCAATTGACAAAAAGTATCACATTTTAACAACTTCATGTTTGATCTCATCTGTCAACTTTTCCATGATGTCTGGATTCAACTGTTCGTTGTCAATCACATTAGTCAACCTGAATGTGATCAAGGCATTAAAGCAGGTACGCTTTAAGAATATCTAATATTACAGCATATTACAGCACGTTGCTGACTAAAGGAATTCGAAAAAGATGTGACAAAACGCGTTTCCACAACCCCAAATAGACTCAATATGTAGAGTATTATAAGCATCTAAACCCATAAATGCACCATACAATAACACAAAATGAGGTACATGTTTGATAAATTATTATAAGCACTATTTCAGATGGTAAGAAAGACAGACAATCGAAACTCTAGATGATCCGGGTAAACGATGCGCTAGACTAGACCGTTTATCTAACACGAAACAAGTCGAAAACTTACCTGATTGGTAGATAGGAAGGGTTAAATCATTGGCTGGATATACTCATCGTTTTTTTTTCTAAAAATATGTTTACTATATATATATATATATATATAGTAAAAGAAAAAGGAAAATCTGCCAGTAGGAAGTACCCTCGCGAGGTCCCCTCTTTGTGATCCAAAATTTAAATACAGTCAACTCAGTGGTTAGTTCAGCGCGCACTACGTCACCAGCCTGACACCGGAGAGACTCACGAGCCCTCCCCCTTTCACTCTTCCGCCAGAACTCACGAGTCAATGCGGGGAAATCACCATGCGCGAGCGACGACACTGGACTGTCTGCCGGGCCGGAATCATCCGGTCGCGTCATGGGTTTAGTCAGCAGCCTCAACAAAGAAACAAAAGCTTTATGAATTATTATGAATGTGATGAAAAGCCAACTGAATAAAGTTTGTCTGTCAGAGAATGAATTTGTCATATAGTCAAAAAGTAGGCTGTCACATTACCCCATGTGCTTAAACTGCATTTACACTGGAGCTGTCAAAATGACTGTTTTGGCCATGTAATGGTGGATGTCTACGTTGGAAAAGTATGAGCAGCTGCAATAATGCCAGTATTATTCACTCTTTCTGTATCTCTAAACAGTCTTACAGTGTTACCCTAGGCAGATGTCAGCTCCAGCTGGTCGAGGGGGGTCCCACTGTGTATTCACAGAGGTTGTGGTGCGGAGGGGCGACTAAGCTCAGGACATGGCAGACACAATGTGTGGGATTCTGGGTAACTTCAGGGCTCTGCTCTCTGCAGTGTGAGCCAACCATGTCAGAGAGAAAGCTTCTTTAGAGTAGGCTGTGCACACGTGACCTCCTCTTCATATGCCCAGCTCTCTAGGTCACTCCTGTGATCCCTTTCTGAAGGATGCTGGGCCTATTAGGCACCGTCAGACAAATGGAGGGCATTGTGTTGACACACAGTGATATCATTGCAACAAACAAGCTGTCTTACTGTAACTGCCAGCTCAAACAATCATACATCAGCCAGAGTTAACTTTTTCAAATGTCACATTGCAGTGTTAAACTAATATGTATGGTTTGATTAGGCTATGCTCTCTAAACCATAACTAAATATTAATAGGGCTACATCTGAAACTTCCCAGATTTGTGTGTTTCACCAGCAGGGTGCAAAACTACTGTATCTACTGAGGCTGCATGCGGAGAATGGAAGCAAGTACCTCCCCCCAACACACACACACACACACACACACACACACAGTTTTGAAGTTGATAAAGAAAAGCATACCACTTTCAAAATCTGCAATGACATCGCAGCTTACCACAATGCGCCACCTACTGTATATGGTTTAAGTAATTTTATTTTTCAATTTTCAATTTTTATTTTCAAAGCCATAAAGTATATTGTAATGGGGGCTCAGTGTTTAAACAAATGCATACTATATAACGATGCTAAGAGACACCAGCCTTTTCTCTGATTTACCAGCTATGACTACAGCTCAATAGAAATATTGACCTCTGCTCCTCTGCCCCCAGCTCCTGGCGTCACACAGAGCTTATATTGTGTTGACGTACAGAGAAGGATTTGTGTATGGCATGTCAATCAATCATGCATTCAGCAGTCACTGAGTATTCATTCAAAACTTCCACTGTGACTCACAAAACACTTGTAAGACTTGTAAATATAGGGCAGCCAACGAGGAGACACACAGGAGTTTGTACTTGGGCCTGAAAGACTCACTCTGTTGAGTATAATAAAGAGGAGGACATGGAGATAATTAGCCAGGTTAGCGCCACCTAGTGCTTCTGGTCAGTATCACATTTTGCTAAAGTACAGTCAGGGACCTCTCCATTAGCTTAGTTTCCCTTCTGACAATATTTTTTTCAGCTTGGCAATTAGTAAACAGAGGGCTCTGGCATGCCAATATTTTTAAGTTCATAGAACCTAGCTGCCTATGAGGAAGGCAACATATGCCAATTGAGGGATTCTAGATGTTTTGTACAAAGGGAAACAGTGTGAAAGCGTTTGGTGGACCAAGCTAAGCGATATCCTCTGGAGAACACCTACATTGGCAATATCTATGGTTGCATGGCCTGTGTTCTACATGTGATGAAACAGCATCTGCTGGTTGGGTAGGTAGACTATTCTGAAGATGACTTGACAATATAAGTGAGAAGGACAAGAAGGTAATTATCCACAAATGGAGATCCAAGCAAATCTATCTGGCACCAGTGAAATGTTTAATTACAAAGAACCCACAGAGACAAAACAGAACCATAACAGGAAGAGTAGTGACATAACCATGACAACTTTAACATGACCAGCCTTGCAATTTCTTCTTTTTTTTAAAATACTGTAATAGTCATAAGTTAAAGGCGATGACACACAGACTGTGCCAAAGATAGAAACAAAACAAAACAATAAAGAAAAAACTGAAACAAGTATATAAAAATATGGCATTAGCTTCATATCAACAATTGAGGAACGTGGGAGCACTATTTACAGAAAGAAGGCAATATGTACCAATATTTACAACAAACATTAAGGACTTTGTTCACAAAAGGGTAGAAGGCTACTTACATCAAGGAGTGTATTTTAATCAGAATGTGTAGCATGGATCTGGTTTTAATTATTTTTTTTGCCAAGTTAATGCAGTTTTGAGAGGATATCAGTGTGTTATTGGGGAATTCTACATTCGTTAATCCAGTCGGGGTCATCAATACATCTATCAAACAATCTTCATTTCTTGAGTTGAAGAGAATTAATTAATATATAAGGTGTGTGATTGTGTGTGTGCGTAGGCAGGGGGGCCTATGAACAAACAAGGTCTGGGATTTTTTTCCTCATTTTAGGGGACAGTAAACAATATAAATGCATCTTTTATTTTGTTGACGTTTATGTCCTCTAACAACACTGTGTGTGGACATCAACAATTACTAGAGAGCAAACATGAGCAGGATTCAATTCGGAATACACCATCCACTTACACATTATAAACTTACCACCACAACTAGTCAAAACTGTCCTCACGTGGAGTCTGAATGTGGTGACTAAATACATTGCTCTAATTTATATAGATATATTTTTTGGTGTGTGTGTGTATCAGCATGTGTGTGCAGTGTAGCAACAGAGAGATAGAGAGACAGAGAGAGAGAGAGAGAGAATATCAAGTTTGTGTGTAATCCACAAAGGAAGCCTCCCGCCTGGTGCAGCTGTGTCTGTGGTCTGGTCCAGGCCCTGTGCAGTAGAATGCTCAGCCCCTAACAGGCCAATCTGCTTTAAGCAACTGACATCAGAGGAGTGTTACTGAGGCCAAGTGATGCGGGTCTTAAATGCTTAACCTCTTAAATGCTTCCCAGTCTGCACGTGCACAAGATAAGCTGGAGGGCAGCGCCATCTGTTTCTATGCTAATTATGTCTTCTCTCAGGAGTCAAGTCCTCACACACACACACACACACACTCTCTCTCTCTCTCACACACACACACAAAATACATAGAGATGCACTCATACAACAATAACCACACATTCAAGACATATGTAACAGCTACTGGTTTTACAACGGCCAACATTTACACTCTGACATCCACCAAGCGCTGTCTGTCTGTTTGTTTCCATCTATTTCTTGCACACAGACCTCATATTTTCTACATCAGAGATAATCAGCCATCAGTCCATATCAGCACACACACACACACACACACACACACCCACACACACACACACACACTGTTGCCACTCATTTGTGTCACTACTATGTGCTTGTCTACTTCAGATGCACAAACCAAAGGAGAAAAGACACATTTATAAATTAAGTGCTGTAAAATGATAATCTAAAATCAAAACCATAAATACTGTACATGAAGATCACGGACACAATATTTATACGGAATGTTCTTTTTTTCTTGGCTTGTCTCATAAGCTATACTTCCATTCTAAGGAATCATTTCATGTTTTTCTTCTGCAGGAGTAGTTCTGAAAAATGAAAAAAGTAAAGTGATTATGTGAAAACAGTTGTATGTGATTGTAAGTGACTATGGCAAGCCTGACTGTGGCCTCACAAATAGTGAATGTGTATACATGAATGTGTGTTTGTGTGATATCATAAGTAGGTACCCTCACTTTATATTGCACATAGGTTACTTCTTTCATGTTAACTCTATTCTCTTAAATCACACTCTTCTTTGTCATTTTAGATTACATTTGAGATAAAATAAAAAGGCATCTTCATGTCTGTAGTCAGTCTTAAATGACCAGTAGTTGACCACTCTGTTGACAGCGGAGGTGAAATGACCAGCTCTTTCAGTCTGTTCTGTTTTTTTTTTTTTTTTTTCCTGTCCATCAGGAGCGCTGAGGAGATCTCTCTTCTCCTCAATGCCCAAATGTTCTTTCATGGCTTGAATCATGTCTGTCCTCAGACTCTCCAACTCACCCACATCAACCCACAAAATTACCCATCATCCATCTGTCACTCTGTCACTGTCTGCCATGCTCCCTCTGAGTCCCTGCCTGTGCAGTTAGTGCTACACCACTGCTTTCCTCATTTTACTGGGAGAGAGAGCCATAGTCCAGGCTAAGGGGCTCATCACGTCTTCTGACAAACTTTTCAATCCTTTCTTTACTTTCATCTTTCCTTCCTTCCCTTCTTTCTCCCTTCTTCAATCTCTGTGATCCTCACTCTTTCCCTACATACTCTATCCATCGCTCTCTTTCTCTTCCTCTCTTTTGTTCACTTTTGTGATGCTTTTGATGTCCTCTTCCTGTTCCTGGAGTTCAGTCTGTAGAGGTCCAAAACAACATGGAGCCCAGTGGGGTGGAGAAGAGCAGAGCAAGGGTCACGAGCAGAGCAAGATTTACTTCGTACAACAAAAACCAAACCAAATCAGCACAACACAAAAACCTAAGCCATTGAGTGACAACCCAAAATGGAAGGGCAGGCAGAACAAACAACAACAAAAAAAACCTGGTTCGAAGCAAATCTGTTTTTTCCTCTCCCCTCCAATATCTGACACACCTATGCACAGAGAAACCAGAGGTGGGGCAGAGGACATTTACAGGAACAGGAAGTGGGAGGAGCTTGGGCGAGGTGGGGCGGGGCGGGAGTGTGCGGTCCAGCGGCTGCCACTGAGGAAGAGGAGAAAGAGGCGGAGCTCTGTGTGGTGGGGCTGATCACACCCTCCAGAGGAGCAAGTGGTTGGTGCTGTCGTCCCTCCCCACCGTCTCACTGCTATTGGTCAGCCGGAAGTCCTCGTAGCCATCCCCTCCACTGATGACCAGCAGGTTGGACTTGGCAGGCAGGAGGGTGGAGGCGCGGCGGTGGGCTGAGTCTCGCCTCTGAAGTCCACTGCCGCCCCCATCCAAACTCTGAGCCGCATTACCTAGAAAACAGAGAACAGGGTTAGGGTCAACATGGACAGACAAACACACACACACACACACACACACACACACACACACACACACACACACACAGACCAATGCTCATGGCCATTTGATTGATTATTTTGCCAAGTGAATGTCATAATGAGGCAAGTTAGGCCCTCTAGAGACAGTGAGAATGAAAGGGCGAAGTAGACAGGGAGTAGCCTCATGAACCAGACACTTTCACATCATCTCACAAAGAATCTGGCACCTCTCAAAAGGCATCTGTTAGGTTCCTGGTAGGCAGATACTTTCTGTGAACTTTACAACTATTGGGCATGGCCTGGGCATGCCTTCAACCGTTCACAACTGTTTGGTCATGATACTGCATTCAGCCCTCCTACCGAGGACATTTTTGCTGCTTGTAAAATTCTTGTCTTTTTGTGTTGTGATCTTGTCTTGTGAAATTGTTGCTTGTTAGGAAGTGTCTCTTATCTGTTGTGCGGCTTACTGTTTAGTGTTAGGATTATGTCCATAACTGTTGTGCACCTTTTTACTTTACTTATCTGACTTAAATGCCTTATCTGTTGTGCATACTTCTTTCACCATGCGAGAAACATACTTTTGATTCCTCTGTATGCCCTCTGTATGTCTGATACACGTGGAGCAGACTTTGAATACAGTTATAATGAAAAGATTCTTCATTAAAATGTCACATGTTTTTATAGAATTTAATAAAATTATATATGGTGAAAGGCACACTGGGAATGTAAATTGTAAATATAGCAAATTACTGCATCCTATGTAGAACTAGACCACACCATGAAATGAGATTCCAAAGAGTGATGTCCTTGGGTACAGTTGCTTCATCCTAACTGCATCTCAGCAGGTGAGGAAGTGCAGAGTGCTTTACCAAAGACACAAACACCAGGTAAAGCAGCTAAGATCTCAATATGTGCAGGTAAGATATATTATCCTGGTCATTAGTGTTTGTCTTTGTTTTTGCAGTACTTGTGTTCTGCAATTGCATTTTTTGCATATTTGTTGACAAAAAATATAATCTACATTGACATCTTTAATGTTATATTTTGTGATTATTATGTAGAATTATACTAAAATAGCCTTTAATTTCAAATATAGTGCCTAAGCAACTAAAACTACAATATCCAGAGGACAAGTTACAGCCTGAGTGGCCACAATAAGCCATAACGAACACTAGAGGGCACCAGTGCGCTAGAGTCCATCCAGTACCTGTTTCTGCCTGTTGGGGGAAGTTGACGTCAAAGCCTTCGGGCAGCTCAATGGAGGTGAGAAAGCGGACGTGGCCCGTGTGGCCGTGCGCTGAGCCCATTGGCTGGAGGGGCCCTCGCAACGAGCCGGAGCCCGTACTGGACGAGACCGGAGGGATGGCCAGGGTCAGCACCACCCCAGCGCTGGTGCCGATCCACAGAAGGTCCTTGCAGGCCAGCAGGGCAGTGATCCGCAGGCATGCTGCCTTGTGCTGACGGATGATGGCATCAGAGCCTAAAGCAAGGGAAACAGAGATTCCAGATATTGTTGGACATCTTCCTCACCAAATGAATGGCTAGAAAGTAAACAAGGCATGTTTAACTGGCATGTTGAACTAACTGGCAAGGCATGTTCAAACACTGAAGGAAGAGGGAGAATTTTGAATGAGAGCAGGTGCTTGAGGTTGCTCTGGACAGGCAAAAAAAGAGGGAATATGCAGACTGATAGTAAATCCTAATATGTTTTATTGAAGTGAGGCACATAACTGTCTGGAGAGTACCATAGCCCAGGGCCAAATCTTTTCCCCCAGTTCCTAGAAGAGGCTTAATGAAATCTATTTTCCCAGTTCCTAGAACAACAATACTAAAATCTGTTTTCTCAGTTCCTTGAAGAAACTGAAATCTATTTTCCCAGTTCCTAGAAGAAGCGTAGACAAATCTATTTTCCTGTTTCTTACAAGAAGCACACAAGCCTGTAGAAAGGCCTGGGACTGTCATTATTCTTTCGACCGCATCACATTGCAGATTGCATCGCGGGAGTGTGAGAGTGGCCACTGACCTGCCAGCATCTTGTGAACGGCGGGTGCCACGTCCACCTCGGTGAGGCTCTCGTAGGTGGAGGCGTGGTAGAGGCGGACCTGAGCGCTGCCCTGCAAGGCCATCCACACTCCTTGGCCGTAGCTTACCATACTGGTCACACATCGGCTACTGTCCTGCCCCACCTGAAATGAGTGCTGTAGAATACACGCACACACACACGCACACCCACAAACACACACACACAGTAAGTGGGTCAAACACATACTGTTCTGCTCCATCAAGATACAATGGCCCATGGTTCTGATCTCAGAAATGATCCACACAGCAGGATTAGTAGGAAAATATTTGACACAGGCCAGACACAAAACCCAAACTGCAAACTACCCCTGAGCCCCTGACGTTTGATTAGCTGTGGCTTTCGCCTTGCACCCGTTACTGGTTGCGCTGGTGGTTTGTGCTTGAGCTCAAACTCGTTGGCCATGTGTTGGAGAGCCCCATAAAGCCGCGTCCAAATCGGGTAATTACATGGCTGTAAGTGAATAAATACGGACGCAGTGGCACTTATCCCCAATACTGCTTAATGCAGACACACTCTTGAGTAAAAGTGCACATAAATCTTTCAGTGTGTTGGTCTGTGTTCTTGGCTTTTCATGACCCGACTGGAAGAGCTCCGTGAGTGAGTGGTCAGACCCCACTTTCTCGCTTTGCTGGGTTCTAAAACCCCCCCTGTTGCCGTTAGGTTCCACTGCCGATGGTGCTCACCTCCTGAACCAGCGTGCTGGTGTTGATGATAAGAACCCGATTCTGACAGCCGCACCACAGCTTGCCTGCCACAGGAACCATTTTGGTCACGGGCCCGCCTGGAGTCCCTAAGCACAGGGTCTGGGAACTCTGGGGGTCCCAGAAACTTCCTGTGGGTAAGAGGCGATGGGTTAGAGAGGCGTGTAGAGGAAGATGGTTGGACAGAGATGTCACAAATATCTCCAGGTCATCATTCACAACACCCAAAACATCCCCTCACAGCAGGCCAAATGGTTCAGTTGAAAACCAAGCAGATGAGACAAGAGGATAGAAGCTTCTTCCACTTACCTGCTTCTCTCTGATAGACAATCACCTCGCCGTTGGCGAGGGAAACAAAGACTTTGTTGTCGAGATACCTGCAGGGAGTGGAGAGAGAGAGAGGGAGGTAGAGAAAGAGAGAGAGAGAGAGAGGGAGGGGGAGAAGTTCCTTTTACAAGCTGTAACTCCATGGCAGTGGTCACCATGACAACAGCTGTGCTGGGCTGTGATACTCACAGGATGCACAAAATGGACGCTGAGTGCTGCATCTTCATGCTGTTCTTGCGGTTGCGGATGTTGTCTGATGACTGATAGACGTGGATACTGTGTGGGGAAAAGGATGATGAACTAGGTCATTACATTGTGTAATCATGCAGTATGGCAATCTACCCACGATGACTAATCATTCTTCACACAATCATTAAGATCTTCAGAAAACGTGTGGAGAACTCGTCTGGGGACCGTTTGTGCCTTTGGTTCAGTCTTTTTTTCTTTCTCTTGTGCAATCAGGTTTTTGCTTTGAGGGGGTATGAATGAGTCAAAATTGCATAAAGGCAACACCAAACACCTTGGGGTTTTGATTAGTTACCATCTTTAAACACAAACATGATACATGGAACTAGACCAGAGAGGATTAACGAGTCATTAATGACAAGCTCTGGCAGGATAGATGGAGAGAGAAAAGGAGAGAAAAAAAGAGACAACGATTGAAAGAGGGGAGGTGAAGGGAGATGTCATGATTGAGAGGCATCACACTGAATACTGCATGTTATGTCATGCTTTCTGGTAAAGCGAGTTGTGTAATGAGAGATCTGTGCCAAAGAGAAATTACTAATCCCTGTAGACACGTCTGCGTCAGCACAGTCACTCAGAGGCACTTCACTCAGGTGGTCTTTTTCCATGATGGTTCTTCCACAACAAAACACACAGTGGCAAAACTGCAGGATATCATAACAAAAATGAACACTTTTGTCATTTTGTTGACGCCACTGACGCTAACGAAGGGCCTGTTTCATATGCAACACGCCAGGGGCCTGGAAAAGGCTTGAATAGAACTAGTTATAAAGCACAGTTGGTAATATGAGATATGCTCTCAAAGTCAAGGGGAGCAGGACTTCCTCAGGTGCTCTGAGGAGGTAGTGTGCTGGGTGGTATTGGTGGTGGTGGGTGGGTGGTGCGGTGTGGTGACTGTCAGGGTGGGTGGAGGTCTCACCAGCCGTCCTCGGTGCCCAGCCACACGGAGCTCTGGTAGGCCTCGGGGTCGATGCTGAGCAGGTCCTCCAGGCTGGCGCGGGTGAAGGAGCCGCGGCTGGAGCGCCGCATGGCGCGGCCATCCACGAGGCTATCGCTGACGAGCCGCGGCGGCTCAAAGGTGCTCGACCCCGGGAACTCCGGCTCTTCCTCCGAGCTGGTGGTCTCTGTGGCCATGTCCTTGGAGCCGGTACCCTCGTCATCTGGCAAGAGCACAAGACAGGAGCATTAGACAACTGTCCAATGGAGATAGATGAGAGATTAAAGGTGAACAAAACACCAGCCAGGTGAGATCTAAAAAAGGGACTTAGACCGATAAAAGAAAATTTTCTACAGATTATCTATACATTGCACATTATATAACACTATATATCACTCCTAAACTCACAGACCAGAGGTGGCCAAACTTTTCATGGCAAGGGCCAATGAAAGATCAAGAGCCTTGTTTTTAACCAGTTTTAAGTGAAAGAGCGACTGCAGGCTGTCTAATGCTACACTGTTTAATGATATTATAGACAAACTGTGACCAGTATTGAAACTGATGTGCGATGGACATTCAATAATAGACTAATGTAACAATGGACCACATTAAATCTTATTTTTTGACCTCATGGCGGGCCACATGAAAGAGAGCAGAGGGTTTGGCCACCCCTGACATAGACTGACATTGTTGTCAGACCCTTTTATAGATCTTTCATGTTTCTTAGTTAAGCGCTGAGTAAGGGAAGGAAGTGTCAAAGCGAAGCACAGCAGTGAGTTGAGTGAACAGGTAGAGGGGGCCAACGCACTGCCAAAGCTGGAGGAGATGGTGGAGTGGCTGGCTTGGCTTTGCAGGGTGGACGAGGGGCTGGGCGAGTCCTCATCGTCTGTGTCGTCACTGTCGAAAGGCACCAGCTCCCGGTTGGCTCCGGTTGGAGGCTCGCTGAGCTCCAGGGACGAGCCTGAGATGGAGATATGCAGCTGCTGCTGCTGCTGGCTTGTGGGGGCAGCCTGGGTGGCAGAGGCCTCTGGAGCCGGTGCTGCTGTAGGACACTCCACACGTTCCCTGCACCACACAGCACATAGAACACAGGACAACACAGCAGCGGTTTACAACTCATCAGGGGGCCATTTTCTAAAACCATAGTAGCAACTGGTTAGCTACTATGGTTTTGGGAAACAGAATCCAGACCCGTACCATCCTGACTTCATCTGAAGTGGCCATAGATCCAAAACACTCATCGTTAAACATATAAGGGATGCAATACAATATACTTCTCATGTAAAAACATCTAACTTCAAAATATGAACCCCAAACCGAAAGTAAAGTAAATATTTAAACAAACAAAAAAGTCAGCTTTAGCCTTATTGGAAACCTAATGATACAGGTGGGAACTGAAGGTTAGAATGGACTGCATTTATAAAGCAACTATGGCTTGTCTGGTCCGATTAGTACTCAAAGCGCTTTACAGAGCATGCCTCACATTCATCCATTCACACACATGCATTCACACACCGGTGGCCGAGGCTGCCATGCAAGGTGCCAACCTGCCACCGGGAGCAATTTGGGGTTCAGTATCTTGCTAAAGGACACTTCGATGGGGTCAGGCAGAGTGGGGCTCGAACCTGCAACCCTTCGGTTGGCGAACAACACCTAGAGCACCTGCGCCACCACTGCCATGTGTGGTACATGTGACTGACCTGCCCTTGAGGCCGGGCACAGCAGCGATGCAGATGATGCGGGCAGAACAGACGGCGATGCAGGCCTCCACTGTGGGCTCGTCGCGGATGTTGAGCAGACAGACCTGGCCCACGTAGCCGTCACTGTTGCACACCCACACCTCATAGGTGTTCTCTGGACAGCTGTGGCTTGGGGACGCACACGAAAACTGGAGAGACATGGCAGAGGGTTAGAGCGCCTAGTCTGGACTTACAGGGATTTGTACTGGTGGACGTTGTCTGTAGAGAAGTAGATGATCAGTCTCACCTGCATCCCACTGCGGGTCTTCATGATGGGGATGGCCTTCAGGAACTCAGGGTCCCATTGGTCTTTGTTCATGGCTTCACAGAACAAATGCATTAAGAAAACTTAGACCACATATTTCACACAACTTTTTTTTTACCCAAGAACACTTTTTTTGGATTGGCTAGCCATGGCCTATTGGTTAGGGCTTGGGGCTTGTAACCAAAGGGTTGCTGGTTCGTTCCCCGACCAGTAGCCAATGGCTGAAACCTAAGCAAGGCACCTAACTCCCAACTCTCTGATTACATCAGAATCTATTAACAGGAAGTGAGGGAGATTATATGCAAACCCCAAAACTCCTGAAATTCTCAATCAATAATGGTTGTAATCAGGGGTCAAAATTAACTGTGAAAATCTACCAGACACTGACTGACAAATAGTTGAAATTCAGCAGCCATTAAATTGCCATTTTCATCTGAATTCTGCCAGACACCTTTCTGTTGTGCCAGCATTTGGATGGTGACTTGTTATCATTTTGAGAAACAGCTCACTGCCTTTCTTACCCAGTTTCTTCTTGGCTTCTTCAAAGGCCTGCTCAAAGTTACTGCGTGCCTCCGGGCTGCTGAACTCAAAGATGAAGGTGCTCTCGGCCGAGGCGGTGGTCAGCTCCACCTTGGTGGGCAGGAAGGTCATGCTGAAGGCCAGGGACTGCTTCTCAGCCAGCTCTCTGTGCACCGATGCCATCAGGTCCTTAATCACATCATCCAGATTCTACAGGGAGAGACAACAAACACTCACAATGGACAACAGCGGGAAGCATCAGAGCATGGGAGGCAGTATATTACATTTTGGAGGCTTACTGCCTGTATGTGTGTGTGAAGGAGGCTGTGTCTCCCTTGCCTACTGTATGTGTGTGTGAAAGAGGCCATGTTTCCCTTACCTAGTGTATGTGTGTGTGTGAAAGAGGCCATGTTTCCCTTATCTAGTGTATGTGTGTGTGTGAAAGAGGCCATGTTTCCCTTACCTATTGTATGTGTGTGTGTGTGTGTGTGTGTGAAGGAGGCTGCATGTCCCTTACCTGATGGGGGAAGCTGAGTGTTTCGGATAGTTTGCTGATCTGACCCAGTGTGCTTAAATCCTCATCCAAACGGCTGATAGTCTTCTGGATGTTCTCTCTGTTGGTGGCCTGGTTCGAACCTACGTGTGGGAGAGTAAATAAAAGCAAAACATGAGACAACAGCTTCTCTTAAAACTCAATCTCCTAGAAATCACTGCTTCTACATCTCTCACCTTTCACCATCTCCACATCCTCTAGTGGCAGCTTCCACAGGAACTTGTATTTACTGGAGGTGTCGATAATGCTGGCCGCAGTATATCTGTGGTAACCCAATTAGATGTCTCATATAAAAAGCATTAGACAACAGATAGACTTGTATCGCATAAGATATCTCTGTAGTATTGTTGCACGGTGACACTAATAAGATCTGTTACATGCAATAAATGTGAACTGATACAATACAGCTTCTCTGTACTCTAAGAGGGTGGTGTTTATGTAGTTATAGCCGATATTTCACATAGTCCACAATCCAAGGTACAGCTAGAGAGCTCTTTACTTATGTGCTATTGGGGACACTGTTGAAAGTTGCTTCTGCTGCAATCAATGTTTCCCCTGATACAGAAATTAGTGGCAAACAGTCCAGTAATCAAACTAACTGTCCGTGAATTGAATCAACCTTCCTTGCTTTTCCATTCCACCTAGTTGTCTACGATTCGTGTTCCAGCTTTGCTGGATCTTGATGCTAAAATGGGCCTTGTAGTGCAGCGATCTCTGCATGAAAACAATCTGCTTTTCTAAATCTTTAGCTTTGCCCATTAGCAGGCTTGTAAACCTGTCTTTTAAATATCATAGTAGACTCACTGGGCCTACAACAAACTTTTTATTAAACTATTACATGTGAATTAGCAAGTAAATGTGTGTGTTTTTGTGTGTGTGTCTGTGAGTGTGTGTGTGTGTGTGTCCCACTCACAGGCTCATGGAGCTGCAGTGCAGAGCATGTAAATGTGTGTGTTTCAGTTATTGTGTGTGAGTGTGTGTCTGTCTGTGTGTTTGTGTGTAATTCCCACTCACAGAGTGTGTGTGTGTGTGTGTGTGTCTCTGTCTGTGTGTTTGTGTGTAATTCCCACTCACAGGCTCATGGAGGTGCAGTGCAGAGCATGTAAATGTGTGTTATTGTGTATGAGTGAGTGTGTATGTGTATGTGTGTGTGTGAGTGTGTGTGTGTGTATGTGTGTGTATGTGTGTGTGTGTGTGTATGTGTATAATTCCTACTCACAGGCTCATGGAGCTGCGGCGCAGAGAGCCAGACTTCCTCTTGAGTGTGGTACAGATGAGCAGGTCGCTGAAGAGGAAGAGTGAGCGATCCTTCTTGCCTCCCACTGTTTTCTGCAAAGGGCCAGGAGAGGGGGAGGACACCAGTTACTGAGGGCCGATTCTCAGTCCAACCCCATTCAGAAACACACGCAGCCCCCCACTTCCCCCCATCCCCCCCACGCACACACACAGAAACCCCATCCACCTAAGAGAGAGAGAGCACTCAAGCGTCTCTGTATATTTTAATGAGTATAAATGGAGTTCTCTTACCGCCTCCATTACCATCTCCTGCCTCAGGAACTTCCTCTGAGGGTTCATGATCTAAAAGGGAAAAACAGGATCACTCAGAGCCGGCTCTAGCCTTTTAGCTGCCATAGGCCAGATGTGAGTTTTGGCCCATCTTTTTTAGAAATACAAATGAAGAAAAAAAAAAAAAAAAAAAAAAAGACACGATGCACCCCTGATGCGATGCTCATTTATTCACTTCATAGTACTCAATGCCAGCACCGACCGCTGCGGCCCAACTGCACCGTGCCACATAAACAATATCAACACTTTACATCTATTTGGCTGTGGTGTGTCGGTTAGGGCAGTTTCTTGCCTTTGTATTTAGCTGCATTAACTTAAAAACTCATTCTATGTTCCTGCTCCAGTATGGTTTATTGAATCATCTAGCAGGCTATAATACTGGGTTAGTTCCTCACATGCTCCACTCCTTCGATGTGGGCTTCGATCTCCTGCATGACTCGCGTCTCCCGTTCCACCTCCTCTGCGCTGCGGCGGCCCTTGTTGATCCGCTCCGCCAGTCGCTTGATGTTCCTCTGGGCATCCAACAGGAACGGGTGGTCAGGGTGGTCCTCCGGAGTGTGCTTCAACAAGTCCTGCACCCACCCACCCACACACACACACGTGCACACACACACACAGACACACACACACACACACACACCAATATATGATTCAGCATGAAGAGGAAAGGGCACTAGTCACTAGGAGTTTCTATGCCCTGAGTCCCAGATGACTGACCTTGACCAGGAGCTCATAACGTGGAATGCGCTGGACAGGTTTGATCATGAGGTCACCGAGAGCCTGCTTCTCCTTATTCTCACGCATGCTTTGCTGGGGGGCAAAGAGAAAGAAGACAAATGAACAGGAGTGAAAAGGTAGAAATAAGAAATAAGTAGAGAAAAGGAGAGAATAGAAGAGAACAGAAGAGAGGAGAGGAGAGAACAGAAGAGAAGAGAAGTGAAGAAGAGAGGAGAGGAGAGTAGAGAGCTTATAAAAATGACATACATCTGAACTTAGACAATAAAGGTCCTTCATTAAAAAAGAGAATAGCCATCGTCCTTCTTTCTCAAGGTGTCCCCTGACGTCAAGCTCAATTAGTGCAACGCTGAACTCTCTCATGGCCACCAGGGGGCATAGTGACTCAATATTGTGGGAGTAAAGCCCAAGCAGCATAAATGGTTTTTGGAAATTCTGAGCACTTTCAGTTGATGAGAGGTCCAAGCCAAAAACACTTGTGAATTGTTTTTATAAGTTCAGTCTTAATGTGCCTCATTGCCTCTCTGCCCTACTGCGGCGAAACCTCTTGAGATGCGGACAAATTTAAACGATTCCCAGATTCTGTCATTGACAAAATGTTTGCAGGCCTTTTATAAGAAATATGAGTCGTCTGCAGGAATGTTTTTTTCCAAGTCTCGATTCATACTTTGCTTTGCAAGTTGGCAAAATCCTTCGGGAGAAAATGTCTGACGTTTTAATGCCAAGCTAAATCGGAATTCACTGAACCAAACATTCCACTTCCCAGAATCAGTGATTGACTGTCTAGTTTCATTGACTCTTGTGGACCAGCAAAGACAGCATGTTCACCTATCACAAATAACATACACACATTCACTCAAAGTCCATACACACAAAAAATGGATGGAGTTAACAGATGAGAGAAAAAGAGAGAGGGAGACAGAAGAGTTCTCTAAACTGACCTCTCACACACATATACTTTTAAACACAAAGATCTTACCTCCAGAAACTTGAGGAATGCAGGTTTGGCCTCCTTGGCGATCCTCACAGCATCTTTGGCGTTCAGAAAGTTGTCAATGTAAGCAGAGTAAATATTTGCCAGGATCTCTTTGGAGAACTATGTGTGAGGTAGTGGGGGAGAGAGAGATAGAGAGAGAGAGAGAGAGAGAGAGAGAAGCACAATGAAAACATGATATACACACTCTAAAGCATAATTTCTAAAGGTCAGGCAGTTGTGTAACAGACATATGATGAGGGGTGTCACAGAGAACTGCTGAGAACGCTGAAGTGTATGGCTCTTCACTTGTGTTCGGATGCCAAGATCACATGAGCCATGCATTATGGCCTGCTCTCCTATGTGCTTAAGGTCAGGAGGTGTGGATTTGTGTGTGTGTGTGTGTGTATGTGTGTGTGTGTCTGTGGCCACGTCTTTGCTGTGTTTTGTCTGCGGGCTTGACAGATCTTTAAAGAGTGGAGCGTGTCTTTGTGCTGTGATAGTCTGGCCCTCGCATGGGCGGACAAGCGTTCATCACGGAGCTACTGACACCTTTACGCCTCTGCTTTCACCATGAGTGGGAGGTAGTTTACACAAGAGCAGCACACAGCACAGCACAACACAGGAGAGGAGAGAGAGGAGAGGAGAGAACAGGGGAGAATAGGAGGATAGAGAGAGCAGAGGAAAGGAAAGAACAGAAGAGAGGAGAGAATAGGAGAGCAGAGGAGAAGAGAGGAGAGGAGAGAACAGAGGGCAGAGGAGAGGAGAGAAATGGAGAAGAGAGAGGAGAGAACAGAACAGAGGAGAGGAGAGGAAAGGAGAGGAGAGAGGAGAGAACTGAGGAGAGGAGAGAACAGGAGAGGAATGCAAAGGAGAGAATACGAGAGCAGAGAAGAGAGCAGAGCAGAGCAGAGGAGAGGAGAGGAGAGGAGAGAGGAGAAGAGAGGAGAGAACAGAGGAGAGGAGAAGAGAGGAGAAAAGAGATCAGAGGAGGGGAGAAGAGAGGAGAGAAGAGATAGGAGAGAACAGAGGAGAGGACTGGAGAAGAGAGGAGAGAAGAAGAGAGGAGAGAGGACAGAGGAAAAGAGTGTACCCTACCCAGTGGGTACACATCTATTATGTGTGTGCGTGTGAGAGAGTGAGGGAGATAGATAGAGAGAGAGAGAGAGAGAGAGAGAGAGAGAGAGAGAGAGAGAGAGAAGTATATAAGAAGAAGTATGCAGAGGTATATAAACATAGCCAGGCTAGCAGCGCTCGATTTCACATTAACATGCACCACTGCGTCAGGGATCTGTCCATAGGCTTAGGTTTCCAACGTCTATGTGGACCAATCAGCAAACGAAGGGAGGGCTCAAAGTGATAATGCTGTACTCAAATGCTGCGTTCCAACACATAGTATACATCACAACCAAACAGTAGCAATTGATTGAAGCAGAAAGTATTTGCTCACCAGGAAGAAAACGTATCCCAATAAGTATGGAAGGAAACAAGGAAAAAGAATGCCAGCTTGTTAAGCAACAACAAATCAACATGATTTTGTCCTTCATGCTTTTTATCAGGAAAAACAAGAACAATCTGGTCACAGACTTTGAGAATGCAGATGATTCATCACTTCCTTGTAGTATCATGCTAAGAGATCAGGAATGTCTGCACCAAGTTCACCCCAGGAAAGCTGGGTTGCTGTTCTCAACTTTTCCAGAAAAAAGGGAGGAAGGGTTGATTGACACAGCCATTCCCCTTCTATTACCCCTCTCACCCCATCCCTCCATCTTTCCCCTTCTACCACCCCTCTCACCCCATCCCTCCATCTTTCCCCTTCTACTACTCCTCTCACCCCATCCCTCCATTTGCCCCCCTTTCTGTGCGTCTCTTGATTTCAACAAAGCCTCCATTGAGAAGACCACAGCGGCAGCCAGTAAGAACTGAACTGCTGCCCCACAGCCAAGGTAGACTTAGGAGGAGGAGGACTCCACTGTCTAGATAACAGGCTCTTTGGGGATGTTTCAGACACTGTGGTCTCACACACACACACACACACACACACCAGGTGAGCCTCACTTAACCACTAGGTAGGGTGCCATGAGGCAAGCTGTCCTACACACACTTCCCCTGGCTGGGGAAGCTCATTTTGAACATGTAGAGTCTCACATGATAAGTTCACGTATCACCTGGCCTACGCCCACCAATCACAGCCACCGTCCTCCACCACGCCCTTTGAATCCTTAATAGGACACAATAAACCTGCCAGCTCAGGGCCGCAGTCGGTCATCTGTCGGTCAGGCCCCACACTGATGCAGATTAATAACCTGACTGTGTGCCTGGTCACTCTGCAGGTGTGAGGAGGACAGAGAGAAAGACAACATTCATCCAGCACAGCACAGCATAGCATCAGGACCAATGGTGGTGCACTGAGTCACTGAGTCCAGGCTCCAGGCAGGGCCAGTGTTTTATAAACTTGTTTCATAAGCTGCCCTTCCCACTGGGGGCTCCTGCTGCCTCTTACCTGGGGCACATGGAGATGTGGGTCTGGGGGTGAAACAGAGGGCTGATGGGGGGTGGTGGTGGTGTGTGCGTGTGTGTGGCGGGGAGGGGTTGGTAATGTGCGCTTCTATCCTGGCAGACAGGGAGACACACAGGCGCTCCCCTGTCCCGTGTCTGACGCCTCGGCAGTACCCCTAATGCCACCCTTCCCCCGCACTGACCCACTGCTGTCAGTGGGGGGAGGGGCATGCGCTAATTAGAAGTATCAAGGGCAGCTAATGACTCTGTGACGAGGCCCACCACTGAGCACTGCACCCACTGGGGCCAATGACCAGCATTAGAGACCGAGCACTGACAGCTCACCCTGTGTGTGTGTGTGTGTGTGTGTGTGTGTGTGTGTGTGTGCATGTGTGTGTAGCCCACCCTGGGCTTCTCTGTCTGACTTAAAGCTGTTAGACACACAGGCTGTCTGAACCTGAACAAAGTTAGGTCATAGACACACACTGGCTCCATCACTGGCTACCTTTCAGACAGCACACACAAAAGACACAAAGGAAAAACCCCAGTAAAACATCAGGGCTGTTTCAACAATGAATTGCACATAATTAGAGGTGCTGTTTTTGTTGTTTTGGTCTGCAGAGTGCTCCAAGACAAAATAGTTTACATTTTATTGTGAGGCTGACGTGACCTTGATATCAATCCAGTCACATTTTGGATGTATTTTTAGAGTTGTATTAGCAACGATCACCTTTAATGTTCTCCCTGGAGAAGTGATGATTTCGTAAAAATGTTTATTTTTACAAAAAAGCTCTGGTGACTCCGTGATTCAATAAGGACTGTATGAGAGGGAGTAGGTAAAAATCCTAATTCCATATTAACCTATAGGCTAAATGCTATGTTTCCTATACCACTAAATTGATGCTGAGCGATTACTTTTCCACAAAATATATCAGATGGCATTTCAAACATGGATTTGCTCAATCAAGTTCAATGTAGGCTACAATATATCAGTATGACTAGTTTCTGTGCGCAGTTCAGTGAGTCATAGCTTAGCTTAATCAAGTTAATGTAGTTGTATGTTGTAAATTGTAAATTGTATGTCTGGCTAGGGATTTTTGTAGCCGTCTGATGTAGTTAGCTCACAAAACAGCACAAAGAAGGGATTAGACAATAAAAATGAATGCCTCTGGTAAAATTAAACTAAATAGTTTCCTACTTATTGTTGTCAGTTATTTCCTAAGTTATTGTTGTCAGTTACATCTGGCCACTACTGTGTTTAGAGATGATGAGAACATACGTGGGTGGATGGACAGACAAACAGAGATGCTAAGAGACAGAAACGCTAATCAGGTTTGTCATTCATTCCATGAACTATTAACCCGACTCCTTCTCAAACACTGAGGTCAATGGTCCTTTATAGGCATAAACATGCTAAGATTAGAGCAGTAGTAATATTGATTGGTTTCCATGGAGGAGAGGATGTTGATCAAACAAGGGCTTACGTTCAACAGTAACTTAGCCCGAACGCTTTGTGCTCTCAGCAGCTCAGCACTGAATGAGCGCTCCACTCATCTAACCCCGTCTCGGCTACTCACCGACTCGATGAGGAGGTGTCCCACTGTCTGCTTGTCATGCCAGTCGTTGACGCAGCTCATCACCTGGTCCAGGAAGTGCTCGTGATGGTCCAGGATCTCGGGGATCTGGAAGAACATCTCGTCCACCAGTGAGGGGTCCACCAGCGGCGAGTTCTCTGGCTGCTTCAGTGGCTTCATGTAGCCCTGCAACGCACATGCGCACGCACACACACACACACACACACACACACACACACACACACACACACACACACACACACACACACACACACACACACACACACACACACACAGACAGACAGACAGACACACACACACACACACACACACACCACACACCAGAACAGTTAGAACATAACCCAACGGCAGGATTAGGCAGAACATGGATACAACTATTTGAGACTATAAATGTTTAATGGGGGATACACTCTGCCTCCAGCCCAAAAATAACATCATGTAATAACTGTTGTACTAGATAGTGTAGGATTACAATGATGCACACTCTGCTGGAATCCTACCATGTTATAAACACGTCATTACTGTTATGACTGCATGTGAGCTCACATATGAAACAGGTTTCACATAGGGTTTCTATACGAAAAGTAGAGTATCCGTGTGTGTGTGTGTGTGTGTGTGTGTGTGTGTGTGTGTGTGCTCTCATACTTGTACATACATGGGAAGCTCAGGGACAGGCCTTGATGAAAGGAAATACCTCCCTCCTCCCATGGGGCCTTCACTGAGGCACATCCCTTTCATTTTTCAAAGCAGAGGATATTAACTCTCTCTCTGTCTCTCTCTTTCTCTGACACACATACAAATGTACTGAATAAGGATACATTTCTCTTGCTTCTCTCTCTCATTGCTTCTTGCTCTTAAAACACACCCTTAAAAACCCTTAATCATCCTCATGCATGTGTGTTTGTGTCTGTTTGTGTGTGTGTCTGTGTGCATCTGTGTGTGTGTATATATATGTGTGTGAGAGAGAGAATCGAGAGAGGCAAGAAAAGCAGATGAGTTCAGTGTGCACCAGTCAGTACGCCCCCACAGCCACAACCACTCTCAGCCCTCCCCTCCAACAAGCCGTGGCAAACCCTCCTCCAACCATCCCTTCCACACACACACACACACACACACACACACACACACACACACACACACACACACACTCATCACAGCCAGTGCCCCAGCACTCATCCTGATCTGCGTGAGTCTGAGGATGAACCACCAGATGATATGGGGCTCATTGTCAACACGCTAGGCGCTGGTGTGAGCCTCAGACTGAGAGAGCTGGGCTGTCATCAGAAAGAGACACAGAAGGGGGGGGGGGGGGGCATTTCCCTGTGGGTGAGCATGGACACTTGTCTGTCTGTTTCTCCAAAAAACAATCCGGGCGCTTAAGTCAGACAATCTGGAGTTACAAATGTAATAATGAGCGAACCATGACTGCCAGGACATGCTACTTATGATGGTGGGTAGAATGACACCCAAGTAACCAATCAGCTCACAGCTAGATGAGATCTACTGTAAGGGAGACCAATGGGAGTGCGTACTGAGCAGGGGTTGGGTTGGGAGGATGGTGTCTGTGCCTCCCTGCAGTCCCTTCTAACCTTGTAGCCATGGCAACACGCAAGCAGCAGCAGTAACTGCAACAGCCACATTCTGCACACGCAGTAACTGACAATGAGAGAGTCAGCACAGAACTGAACACCACAATGAGAGAGTCAGCACAGACCTGAACACCACAATGAGAGAGTCAGCACAGACCTGAACACCACAATGAGAGAGTCAGCACAGACCTGAACACCACAATGAGAGAGTCAGCACAGACTGCTATCACAGTTAGCTAGCTATACATCCATATTTTTGATCTATTTATCCTGTTTTCTATCTATCTATCATCCATCCATCCATCTATCTATCCATCTATCATCTATCCATCCATCCATCTATCTATCTGTCTATCGTTCCATCCTTCTATCAATCTATCTATCTATCGTGGATGTGGCCACTCATCTGCTCTGTTTTGCTGGGTTTGTCTGCCATCGCAGTTAGCTCCCTTTGCTTACTTATGTTTCTATTTATTTATGCATTAATATTTTCATCTAGCTATAGATCCATCCATCCACCCATCTATCCATCCACCCATCTAGCTTCCCATCTATCCATCCATCCACCCATCTTTCCCTTTATCCATTTATCTATTTTTCTATCCATCCATCGGTCCATCTATCCATCGTCTATCTTTTCATCTATCTATCTATCATCTATCTATGTACACACACACACACACACACACCACATTACAGGCTCTGCTGTTACACAACATGGGTTATCAAAGGCCAGCAGAAGGGCAGTGAGGTTAATCCAATCCCAAATTAAAAGGAGATGAGGTCACCCATAGCACTCGATGGGGATTAGAATGAACAGAGGGAAGACCATCAGAGAGTGACCTCCAATCTTCCACTAAGATTAGAGTGTGTGTGTGTGTCTGTGTGTGCTGCATATGTAGACTGTACAGAGAAGGCTGGTCAAACCTGAGTGAGTGAGTGAGAGAGAAAGAGAGAGAGTATATGTATGTGTGTGCGTGTTTGTGTGCATGACACTAGTAACCTGTCTTCACCTGGATAAGTGTCCGCAGAGACTCCACATATGACTGCTCCGTGTCCAGTAAGGTCATCACCACATGTCTTCTCATGTCCTGCAGAGAGAGAGAGAGAGAGAGAGAGAGAGAGAGAGAGAGAGAGAGGAACATTATGGAGCCTGTTTCAGTTCTGTAGCACACATACTGTACAGTCTGTCTAATGAGGGATACCAAAAGATAACCATCAACATTATAAGAACCATCCATGGGAATCCATTAACCCATCTCTCTTTCTCGCTCATTCCATGTTCCTTGCTCTTTCCTTCCCAACACACACACACACACACACACACACACACACACACGCATGCACACAAAGAACACTGTGATGTAATTTGGATGCAATTTAATCAAAATAGGAGTTTCCTGTTTACTGGTTTGTATCTGCACACTGGGCCAAATAACTGTGTGCTTCCTCCAGCAAGATAAAAGCCTGTACTTTTCTACTGTGATTCTCTCTCTCACAGACACACACACACACACACACACACACACACACACACAAGAACACAAAACACACACAAATGCACACCACATGATGGAGCCATGAAGCTACACTTTGTGGTTGCATGAAGGACTGTATTGCGTATCAGGCAGGCTGTACATCAGGCATGTCCCACAGTGGGAAACAGGGGCCATGTGAGTGAAAGTGGTGGAGAGGATGCAGGGGTGGACTCCCAACATGTGTCTTCTGCAAAGCCACAAGCAGAATTAGAAATCCAAGTGAGCGGCAAACATTCCCATCTAACAACCCGGCCAATGCAGCACAGCTAATTGGGAATGTCTACGAAGGCTGGGCTAGGAGAACCATTCCAGTTTTGGGAATCTATCATTATTCGCAATGGCATTCTCTGGCTTTGAGCTGCTGAGATGAGGCCGTTGTGAGGTATCTATCTGTAAAAATATAAGAAAGGGCCAGTACTCGGTCAAATGCTCACAGGTCACACAGAGCTCTGAGGTGGGAACACACAGAGACTCCAGTGTGGTTTGAGCTGTCTTACTCTCCCTGCTCAGCTTACAAACACACACACACACACACACAGCAAGAGAAGTGCAGAGAGACTGGAGTTCCTCTGTGGGGTCGAGGACACATTATCTCATGCAACACTGACTGGTGAGTGTATGTGTGTGTGTCTTGGGGGGGTGTCCTCCTCTTCCTACTTACAAGATGAGCTCTCCCAACTGATATACTCCTCATTGTGCTATAGGGGGACACTGAGCAGGCAGAGCAGAGAGGATCAATGCTGTGTCCAATCAGAAGGGGAGGACAGATGCAGTCATTAAAAGCCAGAAAGAGAGACAGAGATCATTTAGAAATACCAAAGATAGGAAAAGTGAGACAGAGGTCACGACAACCCCGGGGGGTGGGTAAAGTGTTTGGATCTGTGAGTCACCACACACAGAAGCACCCACACTGCTGCTCATCTCTTCTCTCTTGGGCTGTCGGCAGACAGCCAACCAGGCATTTGCAGTTACAAATGCCCTCCTGAGCCTCTTTTCTTTGGTAATTGGGGTGGCTGCCACATTCGACACGTGCCACACTTCCCCCTGTGTGAGAGAACCTGCTGAACCCCGCAACAACCCACCCTCATCCGACACTACCTCTCTGACCTCCATAAGATGATGGGCTTTTAATACCTCCTGACTTCAGTCTGACTTCACGTTCACACGCCGCTGAGTCATGCCATTCACATTGCCAAAAGCACACAAAGACTAGCCAGGCCCATAAACAAAAAGCTGGCAGACTTTCCCTGCAAAAAGGTAATATGGAGTTATTACAAGATGGGGTCATACGGTTTGAATCCAGCAATCCAACAAAAAGGGACCAAACAAAAGTACAGTGCAGGAAGCCTATCCTTAGACAGAAACAGATGGTGTGTGTGTGTGTGTGTGTGCAAGTGTGAGTGAGAGAGAAAGGGAGAGAGAGAGAGGAAAAATTTGTAGGGTTAGGGGTAGAAAGGTTTATTAACTGCTATGTAATCTAAGCAACAAGAGCTACTCAAAGGCAAACAGGAATAGAACTTTCCAGAACCTCATGTGGACCTGAATGAGGGTAATGATTTACTTAAAATAAACACAGAAGATGAGGCAACATGACTGGCATTTTTATTTTGAGGACCAGGTTGCAAATGAGGCCCAAAAAAGTAGGGCCACCAGCAAGAAATCAGCAGCGCCAAGAGTCCCTGCTGATTAGTGTGGCCTTACCCTTTGAGTCTGTCAAACACAGTTGCACTCTCTCTCATGCACACACACACACTTTTTTGTAAATACTAATCTCCACTGCTCTAGGCGGAGCATTTTGCATTCTTTCCCCAATTGCCACCCAACAATAACAAATCCTAGCCTAAAAATAACTGGAGATGACACTAAGACTCCACTTCCAGGGCTTCTGCTTGTCCCAGTGGCCTCAGCAGGTGGTGGGACAGAGCCCAGAGTAAATCTCCTCAGGTGAGCTCAGCAAGTGGCGATCAGGCCACATTCTTCAGGAAAAAAATAAACTAAAATAAAAATGACATCCCTCATGTGGAGACCCCACAGCATCCAGCATCTACAATTTCTACCATTTCCAGTCACTTGCCTGAGAACATGTCTGAGACTGATAATTTGTTTTCATTTTTATAACAGCACACGGAGGGTCAAACCTGAAGCTAACGCTACTAAAACAACATGGAGCGGCATTGCTTTGCCTGACAGCCTCTTGCCTCTGGTTGAGTCTACAGCACAAGTAATATAGCGTGGGGGGGCACATGTGCAGGCATGTGATCACAGCCCTCAGTGTCTATTTGGGGGTCCCTGTTATGACTGTTCTCTCCATGCACCCCCCACACAATGGCATGATTATTATGACACATAATTGTAACGTAATTTGGCCTGCTCGCAGTGCGTAAGCCCCAGTGCCTTGCCCCAGCAGCGTGGCTGTGTATTAGTGAAAACACAGAGTTCACCACGGCATGAAGAGGGGTCAAGTCTTGCTACTGACAAAACATCAACATGGCCATCCACAATTCTTACATAACCTAAAAAGGTGCTTTGTGCACGTTTATTACTTATGCGCGTAATGGGCCAGCTGTATTAAGTGGCAGCGTAACTAAGTAGCCTATCGAGCAGTGGAATCCTCCTGATGGTCCTCGGAGAACAGACAAGGTAAAATGGCCTCATGCGGAGGGAATTGTTATGGACCGTTCTACAGCGTTTGAGAGAACATGGCAACGGCTCATTGGGTGGTTGGGGTCCATTTGTTATACAGATGGAATGATGGAGACAGAGAGAGCGAGAGCGAGAGAGGAAAAAGAGAGCGAGAGAGAGAGAGAGAGAGAGAGAGAGAGAGAGAGAAAGAGAGATGGTGAAGGGATGTCCACAGGGAAAAAGAAACTAAAGTGGTAGCCTTCCAAAACAAGGCAGGATGGAAAGGCAGAGCAGACTTTTAAAAGCTATTGAAGGTGATGTCCTGCTAAAATCAAACAAGAGTGCTTCAATGGTGCAAAAGCCAATAACTGTAAGATATCTGCACTGCATAAACAATTACTCCATGAGTCTGCTTTCTGCTGGGACCACGCATTACAGTAAATTTAGTCAAATCACATACAACAGCACACTTAACACAAGTTAACTCTGACATTCTTGGCTGTCGACTGAGTACAGAACACGCCAGAGAAGGCCTCGATATTACCATGAGTAAACAAACTTCTGAGATCATGTGAAGAGAATCATAATCGCACGCACACTAACGTCAGCACATAGCTTAAACAGATCTAATATTTGCCCCGCCCCCCACCACCGTCTATCTCACAGAAGTGAGGTCTATGATACTCCATACACACCACCAGTCTGTATTCCACAGTGTGGAGGCAAACCTGAGGTCCCCATACATAAAGCATCTCTTTCTCCCAGTCAGCCTCCATTCTGGTGGGCCACTGAGGAATGTGGCAGTAAGGTGAGGGCAAGAGCGAGGTGAGGGAATAGGGCTAACTGCTGCTGAGTAAGGCCAAACGAGGGGCTGCCAATACGGTTTGGGTCGAAAGGGAGATTGCACTAGAGACTAGAAGCATAAGCTCAGGCAAACGTGAGCATCTCCTCCCAGGGCAGGCTTAGGATGCTGGAACTCGGCTAGGTGAGAAGCTGGACATGGCAACCCAAGAGAAACGACGAGGGAAGCGTGGGAAGCTCACAGGGAGATGCGGCTCAGGGTAACAGCTGGGAGAAAAATTAATCACAAACAAAAGCAAATATCAAGTTCAGCCGACGCAAAAGTGGCTTAAGGCCTCTACACACCGGCTCCGACAAAGTGCGGAGCACTGCACTTTCAACATTCTATTCCACAGTTTTCAAAACAACTGGGCACATCAGCCCCGAACTCTGCCACCACCGCCTGTTGATTATAATTCAAGTCTATTTTGCCAGTTTGATAAAATCTATTGGTGATAACACACACTACTATGCTATGTTCACGGTGTGCAGAGGCAAGTGAAATTGTCGAATTCGAAAGAGCTCCACAATGTTTTCAGAACCTATTTGCAGAGGCCTTTATCCACTCACACATTGAGAAAGAGAATTGAATAAGAGGGACTCAAAAAGAAATCAGAAAAACTACCAATGGAATGGACCCATAATTACAAAATCCTCCTTAATGGAAAGTTGTACAGTATTACTGAAAGTGAGATGCTGATTTCCACAATGAGACTAAGTGCTCTGATGGATAGTTTTTCTATTTGGACCAATAACAATATATTGTATAATATTCCACAGAACATAAAAAGAGAAAAAAAATGAAATAGAGTTGTCTTTAAGTATGTCTTACTCTCCACTTTTCAGTGCAGTGGTTTGCTTGGTTGTCTCTACAACACCAGACAAAAACACACTTCTGTCTGTTCTTTTGCCAACTATTCTTGGCAGCAGTTTGGAAAATCTATGATCGATTAGTCATCCCTGCTAGTTGGCCAGTAAGAACCATCCCTAGCCCTTTTCCCAAACACTGACTCTTGTTTTCACAATACAGACCCAAGAACTCTTATCGGATTAGCCCCTCTTCTTCTGCGGAAGGTCCCTCACTGCATCACTCTCGACCTAGAATGTTCTGCCTGGAATGAAGTCTGATGCCGTTTCATCTTAATCACGGGAACACGAAGATAACCAAGTTAGCACCAGGGACAATGGCAGATTGTGTTGTCCCCATTACTAATTTCTCTCTCTCACACACACACACACAAAAAAACCCATAACAACTGTGTAAATGTGGAACACATGAGTGTCTGAGTAGAGGGGTTATGGCTCGATTTGCTTAACTCTCCTGTGTCCTTTTTAAGCTAACGTGCAATCATACAAGCAGCCGTTAGTGCAACTCAAGCTCGGCAGATGGTCTCGATTCTGATACAAGTGGAAAATAAAGACCAAAGAATTTCAGAAGGCTAAATATTTAAAAGCCCCGATGTCTCAGCCCATCCTTGTCACCTCCACCTGTAAGCCTGATGCATTCCTGATTGACTGTGCCGGGTCGGCATTCACTGTCCTGTTGCCCAGTGAAACACTCACAACACTTGTGCAGTGCACAGACTCCAGCTCTCTCCTCTTTCAGCCCCGAGCATCATTCTGGTGCTGGCTGCCCAGGCTTGGGCTTCGGACACTCTTGGCCGGTCTGGCGTGAAGACTAATCAGCCTGAGGGACAGACTAGCCAGGGCACGCCAGGCAGAAGTCTGGCTCTGCTCACACTCTCCTCCGCTCATTGCTGTTGGCTCTGGGTCGCGAGCTCTGCAGAAGGCCGTAAGAGGAGGAGGAGGAGGAGGAGGAGGATGAAGGGGGGAGTCGGATCAGATCTTGTTTCCCCCTCTGTGGAGCAGCTGTCTGGTGGAGGCTTGCGGGACACAAGGCCGTTTAGCGTGGTTGCCAAGCTGTCTATCTAGCCCCCCGAAACACACCCTCTAATGCCACAGGGCTTGATTAACGGCATGCGCTGGACAGAGCAGGTGGAATTTCGGGACAGGAGCTTGAATTGCCTCTCAAATCCTTGCCTACCTGCTCAAGATTTGTCCACATCAGATTTAAGCCTATAAAATAAATTTGAGAAATGCTAATCCACATCATGGATTAAAGTGAAAATCACAGAAAACACAGCAAAGCAGATAGTCAAAAGATCCTTACAATAAGTTGCTTTAGGATACAGCAATAAGCCAGTCAGATGGATATTAAGGGGGGCGATCAAACAAGGGAGCAAAAATAATCAAATCAGTGCAAAGCAAAATGGCTGTACCTGAAATGTCATTGTCTGCCTGTTGTGGTGCCCTGGGGACATTGGAAACCAGAGAGGAGGTGATCTGGGAATGTGGGAAGCCAGTTGCCTAGCACCTAGGTCAGACATCACGCCCCCTCCCCTCTCCCTCTCGTGGTGACGACTGAGTTAGCGGCCGTAGCTGCAATCGCAGCTCCTGTCTCAGCACTGATGCTAGCCCTCCATGTCCTCCCTTCCTCTCCACCTTCCTTCAGTCCCTATCCTCCAGCCCAGCCTGTGGCATCTGACTCAGCAGATAGCCAGAGATGGTGGTCGTAAAGCAGCCTCGCCAAGCAGATAGAGAACCATCAGGCTCTGCTGCCTTGCAGTGCCTTTCATCTGCGTTATATAACTGATGATGGCACAGGCCGAGACAAAGGCATATGGCGTGTGTGTGTGTGTGTGGTAAATGAATGCGTGGAGCTACATGTTTGGACAATAAACAGGAGCTGCCTGTGCATTTGTATGTGTGGTCTCTAGAAATCCAATTCTGTAATCAATACCCGTCACTTGCCGTTGGTCCCAAAACAGAAGAGCAGGATCAATCAGAGTGGCACAGGAGTCAGGGGTGTGTGTGGGTAAGAGGCTTGGTGGGCGGGTGGGGGTGTGTGTGTGGGTAGGAGGCTTGGTGGGCGGGTGGGGGTGTGTGTGGATGCCCCCCTAAGCAAGATGAAACAGAGAGAGGATGATCCTTCATCAAATCCCCAACACACAAAATCTGGCATCTCTTCATTCGACATTCCTTGGTATGCCTGGATTTCCCGGGGTCGGACCCATTCCCAAGAGACCAATGCAAACAGTAAAAACCCCCACGGCATTCCATGTGTACATCATGAGAGAAGCAGAATTCTGAAGGCAAGCACAATCCAACCTGAGGCATCTGCTACCCTACTCTATGGGAGTAGGAAGGAAGGACTCAAGAAGCAACATTCAGAGGAACTACCAGAGAGTAATCAACACAGCTCTGGGCTCGTGCTCAACTCTTGCCAGCCTCATGACGGAGCCACTAAGCTTTGAGAGCAATCAATAGAAAACAAGCAGCGAAAAGCAGGACACGGAAGGACAACAAACTACAATACACATTAAATAAAAAATAAACTGAAATTAAATATAAAATAAACTAAAATACATATTAAATATAAATTTTAAGGACAAGTGTTGTGGGCATTTTCAGCCAGTGGTTGCAATTAAAGTGGTTACCTCAACCTGAAAAACACATGCAGCTGACCTCTTGATACAAAAGAATTTTCCGGAAAGCATCAAAGCTTGATATTCTATTTAATGTAAGAGGAGGAGAAGATGCCATGCCACTATTTCCACCCACTCTGTGCAGGAGCACAAGAGGCCATCGAAGCCTAATGGCATTTCACCCGTTTAAGTGTCCTGTTCAAACAGCAGTCACAGGACTTTGGCTAAACTACTATTTTTGGGTCAGAGGGGAACAGACACGACGCAGGAAAGAAGTAGAGAGTCTGACAAATACAAAATCTACAAAACAGAGGGGAAGAAACAAAAGCAGAACATGTACACGGTGAATCTGTAAACACATAAATATTTACACACAAGAGGGCCAGACAACTCATTCCTACTCTATAAAGCCCTAAAGCCTTGCATATGGAAGAGTCCATTGGATATGGATGTGGTTGGTGATGTATTAGGGATTTATCCATGACAACAAACATATGGGGTCAGTTTGTTGCAAGCCCCTGCCATGGTATTAATACCCTTATTAACACAGTGGGAATAACTCCCTCCCCCTCCCTCCCTTATAGCGCCCTCAGCTTCTGCACGCTGTACCTCTCAACACAGACAGGTAAATCCCCTTCAGAGATTATGCGTCTATGTGCTCAGATTACATACACAAAGTCTGTGTGTATGTGTAGACAGCAGAGACGCATAATCCAGGCCACTCCATACCTCTGACAACAGAGAGATTCACACACGGTATACACCAACAATATGAGAACTGGACAATCAACAGGTACTGTTACTGCTTTTGCCACACTGACAACTGATCAGCTCAGTGCGACTGCCAACATTTCTCACAACAGCAGCTGACCATTATTAAAGCAAATTCTCACATTTGAAATGACTACAACAACAGCATGCAGAGTAAGGGAGGGGGGATGTTATGCAACATCTATATAGGGTGGCTATTCAATGTCTGTTTAGTCATTACAAAAACATATGAGGGAAAACCCCAAACCTCTAGGAGGACTAGGGAAGGCACAGGGTGAGGATGAGAATAAAACCTCAAAGCGAGTGTCTGTTTTCACAATACTCTTCCCATATCCACTCCAATAAGCAGATCCACACATTAGATGTGGTTAGGTGGTTCAGCGGGTTGTGGAGCTGGAACACAAGGAAAGTAATCCCCTGATTCACCACTGGCAGTTATGGTCACCTATAATTCGATTAAGGATGAGGTGCCTGAGCTGCAACCTGGTCCTGCTGTTCGCAAAAGGGGTTCAGCCATCATGCATGCTCATTCATTTGCTCCTAAGGCAGCATTTGCTGTGTTCCTGGATTTGGAATGAATCAGGGGCATTCATGAGATGAAAAGGAATCCTCATTAACCTACCTGATTGACTTAATAACATTTACATGACCAACTTGAATAGATTCTTTGAAAGCAAAATCCTCATGGCAAGACAATCATATTCTCTGGTCTGATAATCGACAAGGAGAGACCACAAGAAGGACTAGATGACAAGCGGAAAAAACAAGACGTGACCAAGCAGCCAACACAGAGGTTACAATTATCAATTCAACACGTTACATAAAGACACATAAATAGTCTAGGGACATGAAAGGAATATTAGGAAGCTAATCATGGAGACACAACACCATGAACCACATGCAGAGCACAAACACATCTACCTCACTACTTGCTTGGGAACCTCCTGAGCCACCGTTGGCATTGGCACTGGTATTGCCATTGGCATTGGCATTCCCATTCCCGCCAGGTTCGGCTCCCCTGTCCAACACCTCTTCCCCAGTCCCTCCTCCTCCGCTGTCATCGCTGACATTCTCCCCATTCTCCTGCATCTCCTCGAGGGCGATGGTGAACTGGGCGAGGGTCCGCACCATCTGCAGCATGCGGGACGCCCGGCTGGTCTGTCTCTGCAGACCTGCGTGCCGCCCAGCCGGGACTCAACCCCCCACTGATCCGCACAGATCCACTTGCTTCCCAATCACCACCAGCTAGTCAGACCAGCCCTCTAGTAGAGACTGAAAATAACAGTTTCCCCCTCCCCTCCCCCTGATCAATCCCCCCCTACAAAAAAAGGAATGAAATCCACAAGTAAAGGGGCTTTTCTTCTCCTCCTCGTCTCTCTGCTCCCACTACAGTAAGTGCAGCTCAAAAACAAAAATCTGTTTAAATCCACAAAGTGTCTGAGGGTGGATGCTGCTGCCAGTCTAGCCTGCTGCTCTACTCCTTCCTGGCTGCCTCCTTCTCTGCTCAGCTCTAGTCGCCCTGCTCCCTCTTTAGCAGGTAGAGAGAGAGAAAGTGAGCATGCTGGATAGAGAGAGAGAGAGACACTAGGAGTGTGTGTGCAACAGAGCAAGTGGAGAGAGAAGGAGAGTGAGAGCGAGAAAGGGGAGGGGGGCTGAAAGAGGAAAAGAGAGCGAGAGCGAGAGAGAGAACGAGAGCGCGCGCGAGAGAGAGAGAGAGAGAGACACTAGGAGTGTGTGTGCAACAGAGCAAGTGGAGAGAGAAGGAGAGTGAGAGCGAGAAAGGGGAGGGGGGCTGAAAGAGGAAAAGAAAGCGAGAGAGAGAGATGCAGCGAACACTCGCCTTCTGAGTGAGTAATGAGTCGCAGAAGGCAGGGGGTAGCGGCTGAGAGCTGTGGTCCAGCAGCTCACAACAACACAGCAGCCAGTGAACAGCCAGGCTCAACCAGTCAATGGCAGATCCAGCACCCCACCACCACCAATGCCAACACTGCTGCCGCCCACAACACTAGCCTCTTGCCTGTAGATGTCTCACAGCAGACTGGGCTCGCTAAGCCTGGGGAAATCAGCACTGACCTGTAGCACTGGATGGAGAGAAGGAGATAGACAGGAGGGGAGGGGAAGGACAGAGAGAATCTCCACGGCAACAAGGAGGTGGGAACTCCAGTGATTCACTTCAAAATCTACAGGCACATGAAAGACAAAACAAACCCACAGAGGTAGAATGGTGTGGCGGTGCCAGATCAATGACCAACGAGTTTCATTCTCATGCAGCTCCTAAATCTGCATTTAATAACAGGGCATGAGTTGATGAATGCCAAACACAAGACCTCATTCAGTTTACAGGGCCTCAGTTCAAGATAACAACTTACAAATGCCCTACGTGCAGAGGTATTCAAAGGCAGCAGAAAATGGCATCAATATGATTTCACGATGCTAAAACCTTCCTACAACTCTGTCCAACAGATCAATAAAATGAGCTCTGGCAAAGTGTCTGCCATCAGCTTTCACTCTGCTCCAAATACAGTAATCAACAGCATTCAGAAAACTTCAATCAGACAACTGGAAGTAACATAGCAATGCTCTGGTGGTGGAAGTCCAGAGCTCTCTCATAAGCTTTTTGCATTGCCATGTTCAGGAGCAGATGGAAGACCATCTTCAACGCCTTTCATGCTTCAAAACCAATCTGCATATCTTCATGTGGCTCTGAGGGGTTATTTTTAGAGCCGCACCAGTGTGGTGCATCACATGGATGCATTATTCACACAAAAAGGGAGATGCTTTTATTCCAGGCCCGGTTTAAAGAGCGCTCTGGGTGGCTGCCTTTCAAAAAAAAAAAAAAAAAGATGAGGTGCTGCATTGATGACCACAGCTCTGCAGTTTTGTGAGGCCAAACGCTTCACTTGACACCCTCTGGATTGGTGTCCAATCCTGTGCTTTTGCAGAGGGAGGTTTTGTACTTGCCTTGCCTTTTCAAGTGGCCATTCAATCCATCTCAGCAAAGCAAGCTGTGCATTATTGAGAAGCTTCAATGGAACCTTTAGGCATGTTGTGGTGCTCCAAAGTAGGTCAGTTAGACACTTCAAACAGGAGGCAAATAAAAATTCGTCAAATTTATATATATGGGCAATTCCACGCGAAACTGTCACTGTCACATCCATAACGGCAACACAGTGCCATGGTATTGTATGATGTGAATGATACGATTACATTCACTATTGTTGGTTGTAGAGCAAATTTTATTAAACTTTTCACATAGTGAATCATAGTCATTTACATCATACAAATACCATGGCCTTTTTTTGGCATTATGGACATGACAATGTGACAATATATATATATATACACACTACTGTTTAAACTTGAATTCCTTTTTGCATATGACTGCATTTCGGTTTGAGAATGCAGATGCATTCCTGATGAAGTGCATTACAGCTTATTCACATTCTCTATCTTAGCAGGCTAGTGTGCCAATTGGCCCTTTTTTTCATGAGGGTTATCAGAGACACCTGAAAGGTCATGTTGCTATGGAGTTCTAAAACCATGGCAGCAGAGATCAATTGGCTGTGGCACAGACACACACTACACCCCACCCTAGAGAGATCACGCACAAAGTGCATGCTCATGGCCAACTTACATCAAACAACACACCATACCTCAGACAGACAGATGAAAGTATGTGCACACTTTTGTGTGTGTCTGAGGATCATAGATAAAAGTAGAACTTCCAATAGCATACAACATCATGGTAACTAAAAAAAGTGTTTTTTTTCCCCATTTATCACAGTTTTCTGCACATTAGGAAAGGTGAAAACATGTGTTTTTCTCTCACCCTGACAGCAACAGCTTTTTGAGTGGACTAAATGTGTGTGTTTATTATTCCTGCACTTCGTCCTAAACAAACTTGCAGAAAGTTCATATTTGGGCATGACGTACCGCATGCAGTGTGATCTCTGCACAGTGACCAGGGATTCCTCACCACAGCTGCCTTCTAAGCCAAGTCTAGACACTGGGAGCTGGAACAGGTTGCTCCTGGGTAAGCTCTGCTGGGCCTTGCCTCTAAGCCATGGCTGCTCTGGGGGAGCAAGAGGGCAGAGGGCTGCAGGGCTGGGGCAGACTCCAGCCTCGCTCCAGAGCCATGGTCACCCACTGGCTCTCCTTAAATGAGGGGGGGGGGTGAGATCAGACGACGGAGGTATAAGGGGAGGATTTTTTGGCGTCTGATGCAGCGTTTTTCAACAGTCGATCCTCCCTGATGGCATGAGAAACTTAAAAGAAAGCTTAAAATAAGATAAGAGAAAATAAAAGAGTGCACGGGCCCGCTCGGGCGGATCGCTGGATTACTGTCAGTCACCGGAGCAGACGTCCTCTCCAGCATCTTCTGGCATCCCCTTCTCCCGCACGCCAAGAGCCACAGCACCACTGGCCAAGCCTCCCCAATCATGGGCTGTGAATTTGGCCCTGAGAAAGCCTCCCTGCCTCACTTCAAAAGGAGGTGGGGTTGGGTGGGAGTGGGGGTGGGGGGAGTGTCTGAACGTTAAGGGTAGCGCAGGGAGTTTTTCCTCTTCTTTTTTCCCCCCGTGCAGAAAGAAACCTCCGCCTCTGACCTCAGAAGTTCATAAACTAACTCCACACTCTTCACTCGTTCTCCAGAAGGCCGTAAATAAGAACCGAAGAACGTTCTATAGAACCCTGCTGTGGAGACAGTAGCTTGGTCCACATTTAGTTGTTACCATCTCTGCAGAAGGGATCATTTATAGGAGAAATCTGGTGCGAAATGGACCAAAAGTATTTTGCAATATGATAAATTCAAACGTTCATTGGGGAGCATAACTACGGAAACCTCATTTATTCTAACTAGACCGCCTTTGGCCAATGCTTCCAAAAGGCCAACAATGTTGGTGCTAGGGGCATGAAAGTAAATCACTATTTTTACACCATAAACAAGGCACAAAAGTCGCCCCACAACTTGTTGGTAGTACAAAGAGGGTCCAAACCTTTATAGTTAGCTTGGAGTCTGGTGGTGCATGAGCGAACGCAACCCACAGGGGCTCGAGCGTGACGTGCATGCGTATTGACTTCAAAGCCTCTCAAGAGACAGAGCAATGAGAATATGCCTGAGTCGTGGGACTGGATAGGATTTCTACACTCTCTCTATATGTCTTTCACTTAAGACTTAACCCCCCCAACCCTCTTCCCCCCCCGAAGAAGAAACAATGTTTTCCTGGCGGGGCCTGCGGGGGAAGGTAAATCAGGAAGGTCACGACCTGGGAAGTGATCTTCAGAGGGGGCGGTGCTATGAGCTGTCTTCAAGCGAAGATTTAAGAGGCTACAGGGAGAAGGACGGGAGAGAGTGAAGGGGGAAAAGGGGGGGGGGCAGTGAAGAGAACCACCAAGCAACAGGAGAAAAAGAAAAACAACAGAAAGAAAGAGTGTGTGTATGAGAGAGACAGAAAGAGAGAGAGAGAGAGAGAGAGAGAGAGAGTGAAGTAGAGTCTGCCTTTTCTGGCAGAAAGCTACAAGCACTAAAAGTGTAGACAGGCATCAGCTGTCCACGGGTCTCGGCCATTAGCCCTCAAATCACTTCTCATTCTGTCCTAATAGCACTGATTAACCACATATCCAGCCTGTTATTCAGTTGGAGTCCAGACAATGCTGGAATAAAATCCGCTCTGCTTATTGAAGGACTGGCAGTAGAAGTGGAGAAATGACAGCTAAGGGTTATGACTAAGGTAGGGTGTGTTTGTCTCCAGGCCTAAGTCATCCCAATGCCCCCCCTAAACCCTGAGGCCTGAACCATCAAAGTTTGATTAAACTTCTGAATCAATCCACAGCCGTGTTGTGCCACACACAACTATTTTATTCACAACTATTTTAATGCAGACCAAGTAGTGAACCTGCAGCTAACACTAACGGAATGAGGCACAGAAATTCACTTTCAAATTCTGTTTTCCAACAGACTGCACTCAGTGACCTTTAACAACAGGGCTATGGATTGAATCATACTGGATTGTACCTTTAAGTCTTTTAACACCTTCAAGAGGGTTCTGGGTTTAGAGTAGGGGAGGACATTGGGATTTAACTAAAAAGCAAGACTGGAAAAGCGAAGCAAAGAAATGGACTATGGGTCAGCATCTGACCCATAGTCCATTGAATGGGCATCAAAAGAGGACACAAAAGGGTATGGTCTTAAATGGGCATTTACCCACCTGACTCACTATCCCTGAGTCATATCAATACAAAGTTAAACCAAATATACAAGTGAATCAAATAGCATTCTGTTGACTCAATCATTTCAATCCTGTCTCCATGGAAACCCCACACATACATACACAAAGCGCTGTGCTCAGCCTGACCACTTCCTTTTCAATCTTCAGCACCTTCCTCCAGTCCGTCTGTCAGGAGGCATTGCCACGGCAAACACCAGTCACACACTCACACACACACAAATCTACTGCTGCATGCAATGGCAATCTGGTAACAAAAACTGACCCAAATAACAGGAGGACAACAATGCCCAAGGCAAAAGCAAGAACACAAAGGCAAGGCAAATAATCCACTCAGTCCAAGTTTTCATTTTCACAGATTGCTTTTTTTCTTCTAGCACTGTCAAACGCTTCCTGTTTAGAAGGCGCAGACTGATTTATGACATATATGTTGTGCTCATCCTCCATTAGATCTTAAGACAACATGGACATTTTCTCATTCTCTCTTTTTTTTTTCAAGTATTTGTCAGCTGAGGACAAAAAAAAAATCTTGATCCAATAACCATAAAATTTTCAACCACACTAAAGCAATGGTCTCCCCAATTACCATTAATGGGACTGAGGTTAAATGACTGCCTGTGTGCTGTGCTGTCCTGTGCTGTGCTCGAAGGCAGTCGTGTGGACTGGTTCTTGTCCTGTGGAGCTCTTTGAAAGGGCCGAGCTGTGCTCATTAAGATGGGGGCAGGAGAGCCCAGTAAAGGCGGTTATGAGTTTCCTCCCCACCCAGCTAAGATATGCTTGAGGTTTCATGTGTTGCTGGAGCTGCGCTTGGTCATGGCTGTCTAGGGCCTGCCAGAGCAAGACTGTGTGTGTGTGTGTGTGTGTGTGTGTGTGTGTGTGCGTGCGTGTGTGCATGGGCCAACTGCACGCAGAGGTGCCACTGCCAACACACACAATAAACCAGGGTACTGGTTTACACACACATACACATACATGTCAAATACCCCGTTGTGTTTCATCAGGGTGGACCCCAGACTTCCACTACAGTTGACGGATCACCAACACACACACACACACATATTTTACACCATGTGTGTAGTGTGTAATGTGTACATCTGTGACATGGCAAAGCCCCTAGAATGCCACGATTTCTTGCTTTCCCGCAGCAGTGAGTGGGCGTGTATGTGCATATGCGTGTATGTGTGTGTGTGTGTGTATGTGTTTATGTGTGTATGTGTTGGTGATCCGTCAACTGTAGTGGAAGTCTGGGGTCCACCCTGATGAAACACAACGGGGTATTTGACAGGTGGGTGGAACTGTTATGGGTTAACGCACTACTGCATGGAACATTCTGGGCTTTTTTCACAGTTTCTCTCCTTTTTGCGATACAAAACCCAATCACCTGTGTGGACACCTGCAGTAGCCCACCTGCTGGTTCTTTTATGTCCACAGGTGAGCATACAAACAAACACACACACACACACACACACACAGCTTAACCCAAGTGTTGAGAGCAGAGAGAGTGAGAGTGCAGAAAAGCAAAGCTAGGAGAAATGGGGGCGTCTGATGAAGGACAGGAGAGAGGGCGAACCCATACCCAAACCCACATCTAACACTGATGCCAGGTGTGTGAGCGCTCGATGTGTGAGGCCAAGCGTTTCACTCCCACCTGGCCGACTCCTGTCCACATTTAGGGAAGAGATCCTGACAGATTATTGTAGAAGCTCAGGGTGTGTGAGTGTGGGGGGTGACGGCCTTGCAACCCTCACACACAGACGGTTTGATGCTAGACTCAAACAACCCCTGTCAACAGTCCACAGCACAAGATTGATGATCAACCTTAAGATCAAATCCACCTCCCAAACATACACACACACACACACACACACACACACACACACACACACACACACACACACACACACACACACACACACACACACACACACACACACAGAGAGAGGCCAGGATTCATGGTTCCCTGCCTCAACACCAGGAGGAGCCAGTGAGCTCTGAAACAAGCTGGTCTCTCAAGCTGGCTATGGAGTGGCTCATTTCATCTGCAGTGACTCAACTTTAAAACAACAACAAGCACAGACACAAGTCCCAGAGCCTTGTCTGCATTAGGCCCACACCACTGGGGTAGGGCAAGGGATATTTCACTGTTTGGAGTTTGGTTGGATTTTAGGGTGGAGGGTGTGTGTGGTGTGGAGGCCCTCCTGCTCGTCAGTGAAACTGCAGCGCTCAGGGGAGAGGCAGGGAGGCGCTTGGGCTGAGAGCGCTACCGTGTCGCTCCAGGTGAAAGGCTCCATTGTCACAGTGGGCAAGAGTGAGGAGGAGAGGAGAGGAATAAAGAGAAAGAAAGAGAGAGTGGAGGAGAGGGCAGCATTCCTCCACAATGGCATGGCAGGTAACACAGGACCCAGCCTTCACTGATCAAAACATCCCACCAGGTAACACAGGACCCAGCCTTCACTGATCAAACCATCCCACCAGGTAACACAGGACCCAGCCTTCACTGATCAAAACATCCCACCAGGTAACACAGTACCCAGTCTTCACTGATCAAACCATCCCACCAGGTAACACAGGACCCAGCCTTCACTGATCAAAACATCCCACCAGGTAACACAGGACCCAGTCTTCACTGATCAAACCATCCCACCAGGTAACACAGGACCCAGCCTTCACTGATCAAAACATCCCACCAGGTAACACAGGACCCAGTCTTCACTGATCAAACCATCCCACCAGGTAACACAGGACCCAGCCTTCACTGATCAAAACATCCCACCAGGTAACACAGTACCCAGTCTTCACTGATCAAAACATCCCACCAGGTAACACAGGACCCAGCCTTCACTGATCAAACCATCCCACCAGGTAACACAGGACCCAGCCTTCACTGATCAAACCATACCACCAGGTAACACAGGACCCAGCCTTCACTGATCAAACCATCCCACCAGGTAACACAGGACCCAGTCTTCACTGATCAAACCATCCCACCAGGTAACACAGGACCCAGTCTTCACTGATCAAACCATCCCACCAGGTAACACAGTACCCAGCCTTCACTGATCAAACCATCCCACCAGGTAACACAGGACCCAGTCTTCACTGATCAAACCATCCCACCAGGTAACACAGTACCCAGCCTTCACTGATCAAACCATCCCACCAGGTAACACAGGACCCAGCCTTCACTGATCAAACCATCCCACCAGGTAACACAGGACCCAGCCTTCACTGATCAAACCATCCCACCAGGTAACACAGGACCCAGTCTTCACTGATCAAACCATCCCACCAGGTAACACAGGACCCAGCCTTCACTGATCAAAACATCCCACCAGGTAACACAGTACCCAGTCTTCACTGATCAAACCATCCCACCAGGTAACACAGGACCCAGCCTTCACTGATCAAAACATCCCACCAGGTAACACAGGACCCAGTCTTCACTGATCAAACCATCCCACCAGTTATGATCAACACTTCAGGCTGCTGAGGAAGGAAATTGTTTGTGTGTGTGTGTATGTGTGTGTATGTGTGTGTATGTGTGTGCATGTGTGTGTGTGTGAGAGAGAGAGAGAAAGAAAAATGAAAGAGTACAAAAGAAAGAGTAAAAGAAAGAAGAGAGAAGACGTGGTAGTGGATAAGCTATATGATATCTTGAGAAATAACCATGATATTATTGACCTATCTGATATGAATCTGGCAATAAGTGGAATCCCAAGACTTCCTGGAGATGTGAGAAGCCAGTGCAAAAATGCAAACCCATTAAAAAGAACAACACAGTCAATATGTGCCTGATTAAGATATCATGCACACAGTGATTCTGCCCGAATGCACAGATCTCCCTGTTTGACCTCCAACATGGACATAGGAAACAATAGAGAAGGGAGGGGTCTTCCCTTATTGTCTCTCACACACATGCAGAAACACACTCGCTCAGACACACACACACACACACACACACAAACTTAAAACAAGCACTCTGCTATGCCAAGCTCATTCTGGTAATAATTCCTTTCTTTCTCTTTTGTCAAGGGGATTGGGGGAAGGGTATTCTACTAGTCCAATTTGTGCCAGCAAGTCTGACATTCTACCATGAGCTCAGAGCTGCCGGGCACCTCCAACTCCCAGCTTTCGGCCTGACTTACGAGAAACCCAAACCCAAACCCCCTCCTCAGCACCAGATGCAGAATGTCTGCCAGTAGAAACTCCTTCAACGCAATCCTTCCATGATATTCAACTGGCAGCTGATAGGAGCTTATTGATTACAGTGAGTCTGAGTAGGCCCTTTTAAAATGAGTCTTCAAAGGGTCGATCTTCTATCTGATTACCTCCAAAAATACTAGAGAGTGAAGGGGCATAAATAGCCAGCTTATGAAAGCACAATACCCAAAGGAAAGCGCAATCAGGTTGCAGGCGCTTCCGTTTTAACCCCGCAGTGGGTTTGTTCCTTTTAAGAGTGTGTCTGATGAATGTGAGAATGCCACTCTGTCATGCTTCCATGGGTGAACAAGCCTGTGAAGTCCAAGCACTGTGGGGCCATCTCATGTGACGTGGCTCAGACCCCGATACCCATCAGCCAACAGGCAGAGAAATACTTCACTGTGCATTTAACCTAAATGCCATGCCGGAAATTCCACCCGTGTCTCTCTCTCTCTCTCCCTCTGTCTGTCTCTCTCTCTCTCTCTCCCTCCCTCCTCTGATTCCTTTCTTGTTCCTTCTCTTATTTGTACTTTTTGCCCTCTGTCCTTCTTTTCCTCCCTACTTGCCTCTTTTTCTCTTTCTCTCTCTCTCTCTCTCTCTCCTCTCCCATGAGAAAACACAGAGCTATTTTTAGACCCTGCACAAATAACAGAGACTTTTTCGGAGGAAATGTGTCCCAGCCGTATTCCTCTTGTTTTCTTTCCACTTGGAGGTTTCTCTCTCCTCTCCTCTCGTTGGCTGTTTTGCTTTGCTCTTTCGTGGAGTTCTGCAGAGGGCTATCTTGTCATCAGCGTGCCTCTCCTCAGACACTCAGCCTCCACCCCAAACCCCCTCAGTTCTGAGTCACCACTCCTCCTCTGTCTTCCTGCTCCAGATTAAAGCAGGTTACACAAAGAGATAGCATATACACACGCACACACAGAGGCACAAACACACACACACACATAGACACGCACAGACACGCACACGCACACACGCACAGACACAGACACACTGAAACAAAAAAACCCTCCCACGTGAGTATACACAAGACCCATAAATGCTCACGGTAGCTAAAATAATGTGAGGCAATCTGGGACCTTTTCCAGACACAAACACACACACACACACACACACACACAATAAAGTCTACTATGAAGTCAGTTCTCCTGTTAGTGAGGCCTACTGTTCTTCCAGGGATGCAAAACACATCTGCCGTTGGCTAGCAGTTCACAGCACAAAAACATTCATAAATTGACATCCGTGCTCACACACACACACACAGACACACACACACACACACACCGTATATGCAATGGAGCACACACCAGAGTACAAACCGGAGGTTTTCAACCACTGAAAGCCCAGGAAAACCTCACTGATGGAGTTTAAAAGATTAGCTTCTGCATTACAAACGGGGCAAATCTTCCCATTTTTACTAATTGCCTCTGCTAAGTCTCTGTAAGCCTTAATAAGCTCCAATAAACCTATGCATGTGTCATTCTTTGATTCAGAGGAACTGCACCAGTGCATGGAATCAGAACACTAACCGATAAAGACCAGTGGGAAACTCAGAGGGATAAATAAGCCTATAAAGTGCTTGTTAGCCAGCCAGCGATTGGCTAAAATCAGCCTTTATCTCATTTTCAACCAATCACAGCTTCTGTAAACATGGTCTCTTCCTGCCCTCTCTGACAGGTGATTGGCAATTTTTTTTTTTTTTTTTTTTTAACCACACATCACACCAATCAAGCTGTCTGGTTAGGTGTTTGCAGAAGTATTATCTGCCTGCTTTCAGGTTTCCATGACAAAGGTAGAACTGGCTTTAAGGTCTTGCAGTGTGAGAATAGGACCCAGTGAACTCCACTGACGGCCTTGAGAGATAATTCACTACAAAAAACACAAAGCCTCAGTCTGACTTGATACTTTTGTTGTATCATTTGTGCCATGTTTTTTTTTCAACTACAGGTTACTACATGAAAAACTAAACAATGACTGGGGAATGAGGCTACACTTAGTCCTTCACTTAATGGAGCAGAGGATCTCACTCAATCCACCACTGACAGCACAGCACTCAGTCAAGAAGCATTGAAAGGCAAGAAGGCGTTCAGGAACTGACCACAATGACATCAGCGAGCGGCTGCCGCCCTGACGTGCCGGCCGGTGGCTGCGGTAATTACGCATAAAGAGGTGCTGCCGACATGCTGGTTCGGCAGCCGTCGTCATGGATACACCGTCGGGAGGCCCACGGAGTCGCTGGGCTGGGCTGGGCCGACCGCAGGCGAGCCCACAGGGCGAGTTTCCCCATTCCTCCGTGGAGAGATCAGCAAAGGGGCACCACAATGGGGCAATGCAAGCCTGCAGCGTTTCAGAACACGGCCTCCTCCACGTGCTTCCACCTGCAGTCTGAGGCAAGAGGCTGGAAACTTAAGCAGTGTGGACTGATGACGACACTTTGCATGGGAGGGGAGAATGGAGAGAGTCTCTCCATACAACTTATCATTACGACTGACTACCCCTGCACCCCACACACACACACACACAAGATGAGTCTCTCTACGCAACACTAAAGACAACTCATCAGTACATCTGACTTCCCCTGAACTACACACACACACACACACACACACACACACACACACACAC